>CM073761.1:98255369-98828404 GCA_037127475.1 Arma custos
ATGATACAACTATGAAAAGAGAGGATAAGACAGCTGTCATTAAAAAAGGGATCAATAAATGGTTTTCTGCCAACGAATATAATGATGCGTATTTTGTCAAATTGTTTTTAACCGATTTTTAAAATTTTCTTGAATATATAAATAAAGAATTGCTAGACATATATCGCTTTCGTTAAATTCTGCTGCTAGTAAGAAAATGTGAAAAAAAAAAATGAAATCGTCGGCGTGCTGGAAAAGCATCAACTCCGGAGTGAGGCAGAGTAGCGTCAGTACAGAAGTATCAAAATACAATTATTTTTATAAAAGTTGTTCAAAATATAATGAATACCGACGCTCTGAAGCTACATTGAAAGAAATTTTAAAGCCTCCTTGAAGATAACCTGTTGATTGCGAGAAATGTGCCCCGATCGCATATCTGACGTCCATAAATGTCTGTGAAAAATCAGTCGAGTCAACATCATTGTATTTCTCTAAATGTGTGTGCGCATTCGTGTAAATATTACAAATATATAACTATCATTAATAAATATTTACGATACTTGATGTATTAGTACATTGAATGAGTAAGGTCATTGGCAAAAATTCTTAAACCTGTTTCTAGAGTAAATCGTAGGAGATAAAAAATTTAAGAAAGTTCCTACCAAACGAAATTCATTGACCATTGATTAATTCATATGATCAAACTGTACCCATTGAAATAATTAACGTTACCGTACGTCATTTCCTTAACAATACATACTCATATGCCCAGTAATTATTCCATTCAAACTATCCAAAAATCCCTCCCCCATAATCGACATCGCTATTCTTCACAACCATGACCTAGCTCTACTAATTCCTTTAATCCACCCTAATGATTAAAAAGGCAATTACGCCGAGTAGATTCGTACTATTCCTCCTGAAAAATTGTATGCCAAATATTGTTAATTCAACGCTCATTGGACTAAATTATCAATGGTCTCCATGAAGATGTGTTTTTGGTATCACATTAAACCTTCCTGAGCGAAATTTCTCACTCCAGAAGAAGAGGTTCCGGTATTTCCAATAAAATTCAAATCGATTTATTAGATTAATATATATTATTAGTACACATGCTTGGTATGTTAGTTTTTTCTTCGATTTTAGAATTTGTTAGACTTTTTATACAGAATGGAAGCATTCCCAGAAGTGCTTCTGTACATTTTGGATAGACAACATTTTTCTAATGATATTTATATCAATATAGAAATATAACAAAATATTTATATCAATATAGAACTAAATTTCCTTTAATATCGTATTGTTCTCAGTAAAGCAGATAAAAAGGATTTTTTTCAAAATTCTTCCTTTGATATTCTTTAATTGAAATTATTAACTGTTATTGGTAATCCTAAAAAATAAAGCTATAAATACAAACTATAAAATCATTTGATTAACTAAGCAAGAAATATTTATCCTCATTGAAAATAAATTTTATTAAATAATAGAAATCATATAGGTGTAGGGAGCGGAGTGGTTCAGTGGTAGAGCACTGAGTTGCCGAATGTCCAAATCTCGCTGCTTGGCAGACTTTTATTTCATCTGTTAGCAGTCGGAGATGGATCCTATGCGATATAGGACCCTCCTTGGGCTCACCCATCCTCTGTGTGTGAGCCCTAGTTGGTGAGATACCTGAAAGAACTGACAATAGGGACCCAATATACGAGAAAAATCTGGCGGTTGAGCGTGATCTAGGACAAATCACCTCCCTGCACCACTGTTCATATACTCTGAGGTGCAGGGAGGTGATTCATAGAGAATGTCCATAAAACAGTACAGTCTCTACCACCTACTGAACCCAAGACCCTTCCTGGGTCGGAGTGATACAGGTTACTATAGGTGCATAATATACCGCTGAATATTATAAAACATATAAGCTGTCAAACCTCCACACTGAGAGACATAGGGAGAAATGAAAAGAAGAAGAATAAGCTTTTAGAAGATCATCAAGTGTTTTTATCCATACGTACAGATGTTATTTTTTACAATCATATTGATAATAATTTATATTTTTATGCTTCCTCAAGTATCCTTGGTCCAATCCTTTATACAGTTTATACAGCTGATATCCCGACTCATCCTAATACTATCCTTACCACGTATGCTGATGATACATGTGTATTATCAGTCAACACCAATCCAGTTATTGCATCCCAAAGCCTCCAATCCCATATCCCTTATCTTGAAAAATGGTGTCAAAACTGGAGGATTAAAATAAATTCTCAAAAATCGCATCAAATCACTTTTACCTTACGTCGTAAACCAATGACTTCCTGCCCTTCAGTATCCTTTAATAATATCCCACTGGCACCTGTAGAACAGATCCGATACTTAGGGTTGCACCTTGACAAACGATTGACCTGGAATCCTCATACAAGACTGAAAAGACAAGAAACCGCTCGACGTTTCAGGTTACTTCAACACTTACTAGACAAACGCTCTAAGCTCCCAATTAACTACAAAAGACTCATCTACATGACCATCATACCACCTATTTGGACTTACGGAGCAGAGCTTTGGGGTTCCACTAAGCCATCGAATTCCTCTCGTATCCAATCCTTACAATTCAAAATCCTATGTAAAATCCTTAATGCTTCTTATTTTGTTAAGAATAAAGTCATCCATAACGACCTTAATGTCCCTTTTGTTGCTGATTTGGCCCGAACCCGGTATCTATCCTTTCATAACAAACTTAATTTCCACTCAAACCCTCTAATTTCTAACCTAGCTTCATCTTCAATTCCCGATAATCCTCCGAGGCGCCTGATAAGAAGGCCACATGACCTTCTTATTTGAACTTTTATTTGAGTACTACCAGTGGGTAGTTTCTCTACTTGTCATTCTCATGTCATTATGTAACATGCATTCTATTTACTTGTTGTATAATTGTAATACAGTTGTAAATATCAATAAATAAATAAAAAAAAAAATATTTTTATGCAGTTGAATTGATTTTAATTTAAGCATTTTCGTCAAAAATAAATGCAAAATTTTAAAATTAAATACAACCATACAGGGTGATAACTATAAGTAATGAGATGTGCAGACTTTTATATTTATTTAACATCAATGAAGAAGAAATGATACATAGAAGCTCCGAAACTTTCCGTCGGTTGAACTACCTCGATCGATTTCATGACTGATGAGCATGTCTTATCCATCCATGACAGGGGAAGATGCATTGTCCGCAGTGTGAAATGAACGTTGTGAGTAAGGCCTGCATTGTTCAACTAATGTATTTTTTTTCTTAAATGGAAGGGGAAGGGACTCTTGCATCATGAACCACGAAAAACGAATTACCCCGGAGCATTACGATGGACCCCTCTCCAATTCCAAGTGCTAGGGGGTCGTAAGTTATGAAGGGAATTAGTAGTTACAACAAGATCTATGTAGAGTGTTTGTTTCAGTGGAAGTAATTAATCTTTAATTGAACAACCCCATGCATGGTTGTTGCACTGGATGTTTATTTAGATTTAACGAAGAATTTGTTCTCGTCAAAACGACAGTAATAAACATTTACCATCAATTAATGATCTAATTTTTTCATTGTTTATATTGTTCCATTTTTATGGCTAAAAATTATTAATTAAAGTATGCTCTTTAGGGAAATTATAATAATAAAAACAGTGTATTATCATGAAGACATGTTATATATTATCAATTGAGATAATAACGGAATGATATTGAATTGAATTTAATTATATTGGGCGGATCAATGAGTTCGTTCAATTATTGTTAGTAGTGCGAATTTTTTTCAAATAACTCCTTATCTTTTTTGCCTCATCTAACTATAAGGATATTTATCGGAAAGGCCAAAGTCCGTTCTTCGAATCTGTTGTTGTTGGTTTCATTGGCATTTGTTTTGTTTATGCTATAGCATTGTGAATATTTCAAATGATTTTTGACATATTTGGCTTTTTAAAGTCAAGTGAACTTCGGAGGCCCACCGAATTAAAATGGTATGAAAGTAATGATATATACGGGGACGATACTTTAGCAGAACGCAATGTTCAAAAACGGTTTATCAAGTTTGGTTCCGGAGATACGAGCCTCGAAAATGTGCCCCGCAGCGGTCGCCCCACCGAGGTTGATTCTTCTGATATCAGGTCTCGAATCGAACAAAACCGGTCGTTATGGGTACGAAAAATTGCGGAGACATTGGAACAGTTTATTTAAGGCATTTAAACCGCAAATAAAATATCAATTTGCTACTATCTTCTGAACAGACACAATAAGCACATTTTCTCAAACGAATAGTGACGGGTGGCAAAAAGTGGATCAACTACGGCAATGCAATACGCTGTAGATCCTGGGAAAACTCGCGTCCGCCTAATGCCCACGCTTTGTACAGAATAGAAGATTCTTGGGTAGAGGTATATTTTCGAAATCTAAAATTCTCTCTGGTGAAGATAGATGCTTACGGTACCATTCCGGACCGGAACGGAAGGAAAGACAGGGATAGGAGGAACCAATTGATGATAAAAAGCAGAAGTAGGCCCTTCAAGTAATGTCTCACATCTCTTCAAATAAAAATAAATCTCATATTGTTGTGAACTTAATCTATTCCTATTTTTTCACTACTCAGAGTTTTAGGGATTTGGTACTTCGGACTCGAGGGAATTCATTCGCAATGGCAATACTGTTATGTTATACATACATGTTTACACAATTCATATACTGGGTGTATATTGAATCACGCAGAAATATTGCTCACAGCTAAACATATCATATCATAAGAAACACCAGAGGAAAAAGTCTAAAGCCAACATCAATTTGTAAGTAAAAATATTTTCATCATTATTGTTTTAATGTCTGCGCGATACTTTCCATTGAGCCACACAACGAAAGATTGGGGTTTTCTAAAAATATCAAAATGAAATGCACTGTTATACAACTATTCACTCACTCACTCACAGTTGGGCGCTATAGTCCTTGCAGAACCTTGGCATCTGCCATCATTTTTCCCCTATCCTTGTAGCGCATCATTCACCATCATTTTAGGCAGCCTGTGGGACTCCATTCTTTCTCTATGATCCGACCATCACTATGCTCTTCATTACAGCACAGAGAAGCTCTCAGCACAGTTCCATTAGTTCGGCATTGCTTATGATCCTCCACCTGTGCTATTTTCAATTACGTCTCAAAAGATCTTTCTGAGGACTCTTTTCTCCCAAACCAGAAGATTTAGTTTTCTTTAGTCAGAATCCATGTTTCACAGTAGTGCATTTTCGCAAGCCTAATTATCGCCACAAGTCTGACTTACCTGGAAAAACATTTGTATCGGAGATATTTTTGCAGGGCATAGAAAATCCCCGTTTCTGCTACCATTCTGGCACTTAATTTATATTTCTAAATTCCTACTTGTAGTGACGGATATCACTACTTCTCCCAGCTACTTGAACTGCAATTGTAAAACGTGTTTACACCCAAATAAATATCATAACTTTATAATATTATAATCTGAACATGGCAATTATTTTTCAGGCATCACATGAACGTTAATTTAGGAAAAAAACTGTACAGCTTTATAATGTATTTTTTTCATAACCTTAAAATATTGAAAAAATCCGGGGGAGGTGTAGGTAGTGTTTATTACACAAAAATGTTGTTTCTAAAATTATTTTGTAATTGAAATTGGACATGGACTTCAAAAGCAAAAAAAAGGCGCATTTTATCATTATTATTTCCGCTTACAAGTTGAGTAAATACTTTTTCGTCTCCAATTTTGTCCCATAAGGTTTATTTTGGTCTTTTGTTTACTTAAGGGTTGCTCAGTAAGAATCTAATAAACAATTGGACCATTAAAAATATGAATATGGTCATATTATAAATATGACTCTGAGACACAGAATACGGAACAGTATACTTGCAAAAATTTTGGCAGACTAATGCCTGCTAATTAACAAGGGATCAACTTACGGAGGGAGATCTCATGATCAAAAGAATAAGAGCTAGAAATTATACCAATAGAAATATAATTTGTATAAGACAAGACTTTAAATTATGGTTTACCCATTCTATCTTATGAAATGAACCCGAACTAACACAATAAAAAGCTGTATAGAGAAACAAACTAGCGTTTGGGACAAAATACTCATTAACTTTTAAAATGTGGTTTGTCACGTTCTTGCCGCAAGCCCTTCAATTTATTAATTTTGTTAGGCCCTCTTATTTCACGGCAGCGACGCTGTTGGCATAAAGCTTTAGATGAGGTTGAAGAAGAAGCCAAAATTCTCATATTCTTAGTTAAGCAAAAAATGATGGGCTAGAATTCAGAGATGAAGATTAACACTGGTTGGTTTATAAGCAAACCTTAAAAACAATCATCACCATAATTTCAACAGTGAATTCAAAATATACATCAAATATTAACATCTACATATCGATACTTTTAATTTTAGTACTTCCCACTGTCAAAATCAAAATGAATTTTTAGTATAACAAGTTTAGTTTTTTAGAAGTTTGCTGACTTACATGGAATCCTCATACCAGACTCAAAAGACAAGAACTTAACAGACGATTTAGCCAACTATACAGATTACTATGTAGGACCTCCGATCTTTCAATAGACAATAAGTTACTAATATACAAGACCATCATCAAACCTATTTGGACCTATGGACTGGAACTGTGGGGGACCGCAAAACAATCGAATATCAGACGCATTCAATCCTTTCAATCCAAAATCCTGAGAACAATTGTCAATGCTCCTTATTATGTTTCCAACAAAACCCTCCATAATGATCTCAACATTCCTTTCGTCCTCGACCTCATCCCTACTAAATTTTCAAACTTTCACCAAAACCTTGCCTGTCATCCCAACCCTCTGGCTCAGTCATTATCCAGTTCCACACATCCATATAACCCACCCCACCGTCTAAACCGGCAATGCCCCCGAGACCTGTTGTAATAAAGTTATTTGGAGTACTGGCACTGGCCAGATTCTCCACTCACGACCTGTGTGTGTGTAGCGCCCTTAACCAGCTTCCATTGCCAATGCCAGTGACGCGGCTGGGAAAGGGGGCTGGGGCTTCCCGGACTCCTGCTTTGCCCTCATTCCTCGGGAAGAAGCTCAGTTCAGGGACCCCAGGCAAATTGTAAATAGGGTATGAATGTGTACATTTTATTTTATTTTTATTATTAGTATTATTATTATTATTATTATTTATTTTATTTTATTATTATTATTATTTTTTTTTTTTACTTTATTTTATTATCATTTCCGAATTAATTAATTTCTGTTACCGCATGTATATATTTATTTATTTTATTTTGTTTATATTATTGTTTTGTTATGGAATGACTGTAAGCTACACAGCACTATTACTTATTGCCCACAAGTGGCAGATTGTAATATTTCAATAAAGTGTTAATATATATATATATAAAAAAAGAAGTTTGGTACAAATAGAACGCACTTGCTAAATCTATAGAAGAATAGCCGAGTTACATGAACGTATAATCAGATTTACATCCTCATATCCTAACTACAAAACATCCCCTTTCCATTTCAAATAGTGTTTTAAAGTAATTTCTTCCCTTGTTATCTGTACTCTCCCAAACAATTATCCCTAATAAACCCTTTCTCCCCTCTTCTACTATATGTGGTATTTCTCAGGACTCACCACTCTCCCCAACCCTCTTCTCTGTTTATATTAATGATCTTACATACACCGCAATACCATTTATATGCTGATGATGTGCAAATCTACCTATCCTTTCATCCTACTGGAATGATGGAGGCGATCCCAAGGATACAAGCAGTGATAGATGACAGTAAACAATTCGAGGCAAAATGTACAAAAAACAAACTCCAATCTCAATTTTTCCATACACCTTTTTAATATCCTTCCTTTAATCACCTTAATCTTCTCAGATCGCTTCCACCTTTCATTTAAAATCGATGTCTCATATCTTTTTATTCTCGAATCCTATCTCTCAACCCATTCCTTCAGTTTCCGTTAAGGTTCAGAATTTTGTTATGAGGTCAGGGGCGGTGTTCTTCAAGGCGTTGTCTTACGTCCTGTCTTATAAACCTATCTTCTATTCAACAGTAGTGCATTATATTATATGCTTTAGCATATAAAGGCCAGTAAACGAAAGAGTGACATGCTTTCACTCTCTGTCGCAAATCTTGTCTCTTAGTCCAATTTAACTTCAAAACTTAACGAGGTTTTCCATACTATAGACCAAACTCGAACCTCTCAAGATCTCCATAAATTTCTTCTATATTTATACATTAACATCATATTTTGTATTAATATTTATTCATATTTATATAACTTTCTAATACGTAAATTATCGAACATTTTATATATAAGTTAACGAGATTTCCATACTTTTAAGTCTCACTGGTTTTACATATGTACCTTTTTCATAATGTATTCTACTTTTTACCTTTTTATGTTTCTTACTGTTTGTATTTCTTTACATTATTACCTTCCTGTAATCTATCCGACGCTCTGTATTCCTTTACGTTTCTATTAACTATATATGTCATTCTATAATTCTTTCTTGATACTGCAATGTTTTTATATTTATTTTCTGTTTTCTTTCTTAGCCCTGAAGATGGCCTATACCGTAGGCCGAAACGTTGGGACTATTAAAAAATAAGTTATTCTTATTTTTGTGTTATTATTGACTACACCCCCTGACCTATTCTATCCTTCATTAACTTTATAGCGCTTAATTTTTCATACCCAGTGCGTAATAAATATTACTTCCTTCTACATTAAAGTTATGGAGCCCATATACTAGGCTCAAAAGACAAGAACTTAATTGACGGTTTGTTCAATTATACGGATTACTAAAAAGATCATTTTATATTTAAACAAACTATTGATTTACAAGGCCAAACTCAAACATCTCAGGATCTCAGCTTTGAACGGTGAAACACAGCTAATGTCATAGAACAAACAATTCAATATATGGTTACTGCTAATTATATTACAAGTTAACTGAATGATCTCTTTAATTCTATTCTAATCCTCAAAACTTCACCGAAACCTTATTCATCACCCTATTCCCTATTCAATTGATCCTTAAACCCTTATCGCATGTTGAAATGGCAGTAGCCTTGAGATCTTTTGTGTATATGCTATTCCTGTTTTGGCAATGCCTTCGTTATCCTCTCGAATTCTCAGCTTGTATTGGCTCTACTGCCCTTACCGAATCTCCACTCGCTTTCAGTACCATGTGGCAGGGGCAGAGGCGCTGGCATTTTTTGAGACCAGTTAGGCTATCCACAGGCTTCGTTTAGTATAACGGTCTCCGTAAAATATTATATTTATTTTACTTAAGCATGAATGTTTTCAATTCAATTTTGCATCAGCTTTAATTTTCTTATTTAAGAGCTTACTAATATTTCTATTGATTATTTTTTGGGTATGAATGTCCTTTATCTTATTTCTTTATTTTACTCCTCGAATAGGCCATCTAAGAACAACGTTCCAGTTTCAATTATTCAATTATAATCTCATTATTTTCTTTTGTTCCATATCCCTTCATAAGGTCATAATTCCTCCAACTATCCTGACACCACCCTGAACCTTTTTATTTCGATTTTCTGTTTGTTTACGAAATAGCTCTCTTTCATTTATGTTATTCCACATAAATTCCTCGAATATTTTAAAATCTTATTGGTCAATCTACTGATCTTAATTATTTATTTTTATTTATTTAATTCATATTTTAATTAATTATTTATAATAATTCTAGTCTACTCATTATTCCTGCCCATCTTACTATTTCTTTTAGCACTTAAATTATTTAGGAGAAAATTAAAATGAATCATGTTGCGAAAGTGGATTTTTATTGAGATATTTTTTTAATGAGCTTGAAGTCATTGCGTCATTCGTCTCCATGGTGATTGATTCATCCACATTTTTCTTTCTTTTTTTTTTACTGAAAATTCATTTTTCTAATTTTTAATTTCTATGCTTTTCCTTGTGTATATAATCATATTGAGTTTTAAGCTTATTCAGTTACATGTGTGAAATTCTGTATTTTGATAAGGAGATACAACTATAGTGTCTGATTGCTTCTACCGGACAAAAATTAGTTTTGTGAAGCTTTCATGCATCATATCGCAATTATAATTTAAGTTTATTTATGAAATAAAACAAATGTCATTGATGTATATTTTTCGTGTTTAAGAAAACTCCTTACGGAACGAAAGGTATAACAAGCCGCACGACAAACTGTGGGGAACAGGTTATATCAGACAGATAATTTTTCAGTCTGTTTTACTTAATTTTAAATTTCGATTATATGGGCCAGTTTAGTAGGTGATGATAGCACCAAGGTTTTAACTTCATAACTTTTTAGAATAGAATAGAAAAGTAATTTTATTCTGGGACCAGGTCCCTTAAGATTAACAATATTGTACAGAAATTAATCGGAATATTTCTGGCCAAACGGCTACATCGTATTACTTTTATGGTTATTTAAAGCTTTTTGTCATTGTTTATTACTTAATAAAAATAGTTCTTCAACTTTTTACAGGTAAGTGAAGTATTCCATTTAATAACTTCGGCAGGAGACGCCATGTATATAGGTAAGTCTATTAAATCATATGTTCTCGTAGTATATTACAATAGAAATGAAAATAGTTACATTAAGTAAGGATAGATAAAATTGATCTAATTGAAGTATTATGTCTTTATTAATTTTCACTATATCTTAATATTATGGTAATACATTTAACTAGTTGTGTACAGTAGGTGTTTTAATACAAAATTACAATAATAATATGCCAACGTAATTATAATAATGGTTATGTATTACAGTAGTCGGCTCTGATAACAGTGGTATAAAGAAAATATAAGAATATGTGTAACGGGACCTTTAATCAGGCGATAAATAATTGTTGCATTTTTCTGATTATAAATATGCAGAGAACGATTAAACTCACATTTCACAGGTTCATTGCAATTGGTGAGTGAAGAATCGTGGAAAAGATTTTGAATTAATTAATGGATATATTATACGATGAATTCCAAATCAAAGAGGACATAAAACAAAATGAAGTGTTTGAGAGGTGAGAAATGTGTTTTAATTAAACGAACTTCAACTGCTACAGACATTCTAATCATGAAAGAATTAACAATTTAGCAATGTTAAAAAGTTACAAACGTTTTCAAAAATAAACTTTTTTCGGGATAGCAACAGGTAACCGACTTAATAAAAACATCTATTGAGTCCTTCTGTTATTATTCCTCTTTGAAATTCACTGGATTAACCTCTGGTATCCCAGGTCCTGGTTGGCTTATTAACAAGGATTAAAAAATATGGTTAAATCCTACTTTTATAATGGTAGAGATGCTAGATATCGTAGATTGTGCCGAGGATATGAGTCGTGTGCCTTTGCCTGGAAATATTACTCAAAGCGATCTTGAATCCAAAGGAAGCTCTTCACTAGGTCACAGCATTCTAAATCAGAGTTCTCAATCCACCGTTCCAGCCCATCGATAATAGAAAGGAATGGTCTCTTTTGTAACTGAATTTTCTATCTCTGAGAAAAACATTAGTAACTTTTATATTTTATTGTTAAAACCTGTAATGGAGTGATTCTCAAAAGGAAATGTAGATAATGTACATCCAATGTTAGAAATCATACATCGTTTACCGTCGTTGTTCTTTTCATTTTTTATCTAGTGCTCTCATCATCAATCGATTGGTCGAGGTCCGTAAAAATTCCCTGTAATTTTTTGTCAGTTAATTTTTTTTAAGTCTATCCTAAGTAATGATATGAATCTTATCAAATAAACTAGCTCAAATTAAAAAAAAAAATATAAGAACTTTTACAACCATCCAAATCATTTGCCGAACTCTCAACAAATCTGTGACAGAACGATCACTTAGCATTATTTCATTACGGTTACGATCACTTAAAAAAGCCATCCATTATTTTTAAACATATGAAATTTTACACATATTCATATGATAATTATTTTCTTAACAGTGTTTATCAATAATGATAAAATAAAATATAAGGGTAATTGTGGATTACCCTCTGATGTTAAACGTTTTTGGATCTAGCTCGTGTATTCAACCGGAAAAATCGTTTACCACAGTAGTATTTAAAGGTAGGGGGCACAATTTACTGGATCGCCTCATCCCCTCCTAAAGAGGGGAAAAGGACGGAGTGAATTGGAAAAGTTCTATTGCTAAGATTAATACAGAAAATGGTTTGACCCGTGGAAAGCATAGCGTTCCCGCTCACGTAGTAAGCCTACCTGCCGGCTGATGGAGTAGCTTCTTATTGGGGTAGAGTTCGAAAGGCACCTTCTACGCCACTTTGGTCCTGTTAAATTGCCCGTAGTGAAGAAGGGCGCTACTATCAGAATGTAGACTATAACAGAAGCCATTCAGACAGTATCCTAAGCTGTAAAAAGGTTGCCATGGAGGAAACAGAGAAAACTTTTATCATTCATTAAAATTGCACTTTAGTATTCTCCTCATCGGTATTTCAATTATTGAATTAAATTGCATGATCGGCCAATGTATCAACTAATGCAAGTGTATGTTTATATATATCTTTATATGTTTATTTATATATAAAATCCTTCTGTCTGTGTGCACGTTACTGAACTCATCTTAAACGAACGGGTCTTTTTTAATGATTTTTTTGTGAATATTTAAGCGGGTTCGAGGATGGTTTTGATTCACAATTCGATTTATAGATTGTAACCTCCCCGCTTTGTTATCTGCCATGCTGCAATAAAAAAATAGGAAGCCATTGTTTACACCTACTAGAAGTGTCCAACAAAATATGAAATATTTGTTTTATTTGATATTCGTCGTGTTCGTACTTTTGATTTTTTTTTGTGTGTATTCAAGTGGTTTTGAGACTGGTTTAGATTCACTTTTGTTTGGATTTCAGAACAGTCTAGATTCACAATCTGAACCGGCAGTTAATGTTTCTTAATTTGTTAGCATATTGTTTTTTGTTAATTGGACAAAATTAAAAATAAAGTCGAATATTATGAAATTGTTAAGATTAATTTGATCCGTTGATATAATATAGATAATTATGTTGATATATTTAGTCAAATAAAATGTAAAACATTTATTGATCATTGATAAACAAAATAAGAGAATAAGATAATGCACATTGAGGAAGGCTTATTCTAAGATGCCAATTAGAAAGCAAGACAAGATAGATGTAAAATTATTACCCCATAACTATGTCTAGCTTCATTTGATTTCCATTAGCAATTTAAAATCCACAATGACTAATATAACATGTTGGGGGCTACAGAATAGTTTATTTAGTTTTTTATGTTTTAAGATATTATTAGCAGCGATTGTTTAACTATTAAAATTTTCTAATAAGTTTAAATTAGTATTCTTAACGATTTCATTTAAACAAATTGTATGAGATAAATAATATAAATATTGCAAAATTCATTTAACGAACATATCAAGTTATTATAAATCCCATCTTACTTACCGTAACTATGTGCAAACACGCACATTTTTAATTTTTTTTTTTCTAAGGTCTGACAGAAGAAATAATAATTTAACTAATTAAGAAAAATTAATAAGTTAAAGAAAATAATAAGTTAACTAAGTAAGAACCAATACCTGTCGGTTCGGATTGTGAACCTAAAGTATTCTAAAAAAAAGATAATAATTCGGTTTCCAGGCTAGTCCTGGCTAAACGTATCAACTTATTTTTCTATATCTATACCAACGGATCAAATTCAATAAAAAAAATAATTTTAATTCTCTTGTTTATGTTTTTTTAACTTACTTAAAAAAAATAAGTAAACTGATTAAGAAACAGTACCTGTTGGTTCGGAAGTTCACAACTCGATGAGCGAAAGCTTGGCAAACAAAACCAACACCACACAGTGTTTAGCAATGAAAATAAATATTTTTTCATGGTATTTTATTTTTTAAATTCTTATCACACTTTAGTGGTTTCCTTTATTTACTATTACCGATTAATTCTAACATTATGGTGGTTTCCCTGGCTAATCTGATAACTGACGCCATCAAGTCAAATTATCAAAACGGTCCAAATAATAACATTCTATTAAAAAAAAATTGTTATCTTCGCATTGAAATGTTTGAACAGGGCAATTGTTAGGGCGTGATTAGACTGAATAAAATTTAATATGCATTAAATTGAAGTACAACGGGAATGTGAATGAAATCTCTGATATTAACATAGCGTTTATTAATTTTAAGGACATATGTATCTTTCTCTTAACTAACCAAATAAACAGGCGATTATGATCAAACTTAATAGTAGCAGCTATACAAGAAGGACTTACAAACTAAACATGCAAAATAGCGATCTAATGAACAAATATGATTAATTACTAATACTCAAAATTAACATTGAATGGGAGCGGTAATAATCATTAACAGAGATTGCACCATGCATTATGGCCAAGATATAACAAAATAAACAGGAACGATATATTGAAAAATTTAAGTGATCACGACCTGAAGGGTTAATACGACTAATTAGCTTGGATTGTCTTTTGGTCTCATATAACCACAATGAGTTGTTGATCATCCGCAGCCGTATTAGTCGGCGATTTGAGGCCTTATGATAATGAAATGGGACTCACGATTTGTGTGTTCTCTGTAACCAATTATCCTCTTATCTGGTGTCTCCGCAGAGCTCCTGGTGCGTCACAGGCTGCAAGACCTCCTGGACGCTGGACGTTCTCAATAAAGAATATCGGCTTGAAAGCGGCAAGCGGTCGTAGCTGCGAAGGTCTAGTAGAACAGTCCAGGTCGGCGTTCTAACAGCAAGTGCCGCGCTCCAAGCGTCACTCCCCCTCGGCGGTAAGTATGTATGTTGTAGCGATTTTGGCGGTAAAGTATGTTTCCGATTGCAGAGGCAAGGATCGGTTTGTTCCTTCTGGCGGGTAGCACCGGTCCTGTCGGGTCAGCTAGTATACACACACACACACACACACACACACACACAAACACACACACACACTTATTATTGCAAAATTAATAAATAAATTAGTGTGTGAAGCTTTTCGCAATGTTATTAAAAAACTGTAAAGTTCCAACACTGAGTCCAGTCTTGTGGTAGTTCTCCTGTTACCTATATCTTTTGAATGGGTTCAGTCAATTTGTTAGAAATTTGTTATTAACATGTTTCTAAAGTTTAGCAAATATTGTATACTCTCCGATGATTTCATATTTTTTCTTATTATTGTGAGAAAATTTTCCACTTTGGTTTCTAAAGAAAAGGCTTGGGGCTGAGTACTTAAATAAGTTTTGTTTAAAATTTGTATAATGTATATACTTGTCCTCGTTATACCAATAATTTGATGATATTTAATTTTCCTTATGATCCCGCTATTATTTAATCTTAAAATCCGACTGTATAGTTTAAGACGAAACAGATCAGGTATTTTCTCTGACATCAAAAATAGTTCATCAGTGTGTATACAGAGAGTGTGTATAATGGGTTGTGATGTCAGCTGTTTAAATCGCGTTGTGAATATCACTTAGTGAACCACCTTGAGGGACAAAGAGGGGTGGGTAAGCAAAATTATTTTTTTTTTTAAGTTTATTTTAGTAGGAGACATAAAAATCAGTATCAGTGTTTAGTTAAATATAAATAGAATAAAATATATTTTGGTTAATAAAAGGTATGCCGTAGCATTTAATTCAGAATAGTTCTTATTCCAACATAAGTAATTTCAGATGACTGTAGTTATTATGGTTTAATCGAACAAAGCAACGTTAATGAAACATCAATCTATTAACCAAGATCCTCTACCGAAATCCATGGGTAGAGTAAATATTTAAGACCACTAATCTATAGATAATTAAAATTTATAGAGCCAATAAATAAAAATTATTTTAACCTATTACAAGTTATATCACGTATTTTTTTCTTCTTCCTTTGAGAATTAGTGTTATTTTTAAGTACTGAGTACATTGAGACTGGGAAGAGACCCGCGAATCGAAGGGTATCTGTTTTGTAATTGTATTTTTTAAATATTATAATAATTTTTATAATTTTAAGTAAATATAATCTAGTCTTCTGAAATAAAAATGTTGCTCGGAAAACTAATCCTCTAATCATGAAACCCCCTTATTTTAAAGTTCCATAGACCCAACTAGGTAATAGATACAACTACGTTACGTAAGTTAAGTCACAGGGAAACCTAAACCGAAATGATTCGCTTTTTTCTAATAAAATTAAATAGTTCTTTCATTAAGGTTATTTTGTCTCATCAATAAATGCAAATTCAAACAATACTAATTGGAAATAATCATAAATTTAAGTTATATTCCTGTTCATTTAATACTAATATTGATATATTTCCTTATTTAGAATAATCGAACAATGCGATGGGCTCGTTTAATTTTACGATTCGGGGACAAAATAATGATGTGGCTCACCACCAATTATAATACGGGAATCATATTATAATTAATGATTTCGAATGCATAATGATCAACAGGTTAGCTGTAGAAATTTCGAATTTTTTTTCTGGTTATTAAATTTGTCATTAGTTATTGTTATGACAAATTATGTATAAAAATTAATAATATTTAAAAATAAAAAGAGACCTTACATAAATGTTAAGACCGTGGAAAAGTTCCAACGAAAAGCCCTTAGTCTCCAAACTAAAACAGAAATAGAAATTATATTGGACAGATAATTTCTATTTCTGTTTTCCACTGTCTTAACAAAAATAATAATGTATAAAAAGGATTTTCCCCTTCATATCTGAATTGATTATATAATTAATTTATATTTTTAAATGAGGTAAAATATTACAGTTCAATATAACATCAATAATAATAAGCTATTGACTTTTATCAAGTATCTCTCTTCCTTTGGTTATTTTATTTCTCTATTTGAATATCTATAATTTCAATATCTTATACCTACTGTATCTTATTTCATGAAGATAGCTCACATTTCTGAGCTGAAACATCGTTTTTTAAATAATAATCGATAATGCTGACTGAGTCCTAACTGTTACGTATAATAATTACAATTTTATCTATTGAAAAATTATTAATAAATAAATATTGATATATATGTAATAATATAGAGAACACAGTGGACTCCTGGAAAAAAAGCTAAAACATTAATAAAAAACACCAATTAATCTCGAAAAAGTTGAATAAGTAAGCATTAAATAAATGAGAAAAATAAATAAAACCAATACTATTATAAATAACAGTTGAAATAATGAAAAAGTAATCCCTACAGTGTTGACACAATTTTAAGCTTGATTGGCCAACATATGTTCTCTTCTTCGTTTTTCTTTCTTTTTTTTTTGTTAAAATCTTTAAAATACGTTATACATTACAACACTAGTTCCCAAATACTCCACGCCTTATTATTTAAATTATTGTGTAAATTGCGTAGGACATAGATAATCAATTTATCAATCTATTTTTGTACTTTAATTTTCCAGTTTCATTCTTATTGTATTTATTTCATTTATTCTTCACCTACTTGTGTAATCATTATCTCCTTTATTAATCGTACGATTTTTTAGTTTAACTCTTCCAATTTTTTAATTTAGCAGTCTCTTTCTTACATTCATGTATTGTAACTATGTTATTAGTTACATGTATGTATTTGTTATTAGTTAATATTATTATCTCTTTATTTCAATATTATGTATATTTTTTTCATTTTTACTACACTACCTTTTATGCTTATGTTATCATGTTATGTTTTATCTTCATCTCTCGTATATTCGATTTAATTTCGCCCTGTTGATGGATCACATGTCTGGGCCGAACCGAAGACTTTTACATTAAATAATCAGGTTGACTGAATTATGACTGATCCATAATATGATATTCGATCAACTAACAAATATTAATTATTTCATATTATAAATAATTTATAATATTTTAAAAATAATTAAATAATAAATGTTTAGACTATATTAGGTAAAATTATTTTGTATTTGTATTGCTTCAAGTATAAAACATGAAATAATTTAATCTTAACTATATTTCTAAATAAATTAAAATGGGAGATTTCTTGCATTTTATAAATGATAAACCCTCCAAGATATTTATTTTTTTTTAATTAACATTGATATGAATTTTAAAAATTAAAAATCTGTGTCATTACAACCATTTGAGTGTCCTTAGTTGGGCATAGCCTCGAGACTTTATTGTTACTAAGTCAACTGTTTTACGAGGACATATTCGTTCGAGATCACATTGGATCTCAACCCCAGATTTTTTGTAGATCCGATGGATGAAAGGAGAACAACAAATTTTGAAATAACTGTTTTCCAACACAGGTGCAGATCATTAGCCCAGTGCCCCTGAACAACCCCTATTTCTATTACTTAACATAATCAATATTTTAAAATATTTATTCATATCAATGTTTGTATAACAAATTTTACATGATCAATATCGTAAATCTTGACAACACTCCATTTATTTACCAATCGTTTATATTAATATAATTATAGCATATACCAAAAACTGTTGGGTTTATAGTTCCACTCCATCAGTTCTTCAGACTGAGGATTGGATTTGGATGTAACGTGGTGGAACTTAGTAGAAGCCCAGCTGCTTCGCCCAATTCCAATCACTCCACATAGGATTTCACACTCTAAGTCGGGTTTAGTTCCATTTGGTGTGGACTGATTGGAGTAGAGTAATCTTCAGTGACCCCTTTAACGAATTTGATTAAACTGGTTATCTCAATGTATAACTCAATGCTATTTAATATCACAAACATCTTATCTTTAATAAGATTTAAGCCTGATAAAGTGAATTTTCCAAATGTATTTCTCATAAGTACCTTCGATTTTGTTAATATTCAATAATTAACAGTCTCTCTTTGTTATTCGTTTTAATAAATAATTTTTATATTGAAAGAAAATTAATTAGTGGTTAATGATTCGAACATTTTAACTTATTTAACTTTTATAATAATTAACTTCAATTTTAAATTAAAAAAGAATTTAAGAGGACACGGTGAATTCGCCTTTCTTCTATGCAATGGCCTTATAATTAATAAAGAATATAATTTTCATAGAAAAAATTTACATTCTGGCATATTTATTTATAACTATTTTATTTATAAATATTCAGTTTTAGTTTTATGATCGTAGTTTTATTTGTTTTTTAGTTTCACAAGTTTTACCAACCAGCGTGTATAAAAATATCTTACCGATCATTTCGATGGTTTTTAAATAACCCCTATGATTTTTCTGTATGAGTAAATTAAATAAAAGAGTTTCGAAGTAATTGATTTTTTTTTACAAAACTCATACTTATTTTTTATGAATTCGAAATCGTCTTGTATAATAGAATCCTGTTGCTAATTGTATTTTATTTTAGAGTATCCTAAATTTAAATTTTCTACTGTGAGTCCCGTACATTTTTATTTCAGGAGGTAGGTGTCCATTGAATAATTAGCGACGAGGATTATACTCGTACTTAGAGAGGGCAATCCAATTTGATCATTAAAGATTTATGAACGTTGGCCACCTCCTGGCTCATTGCAAATCCGTTTTTGCCCATGATCGCCTCCAGAGAGCTATCCTAATATTTTATGGATATTATTATTAAGTGAACATTAAAATATTTACACATTATGTTATTTATATCTTTGAAAAGAGTCGACAAATTAATAATGACAATAAAAAAAAAATAATTAAAATATGTTTATAACCGTGTAAGTTCGATCATTATTATAAGTAGCCTCTGAAATACGTTCAAGTAAGTACTGGGCATATTTTATTTTCTAAAAATGGAGAAATCACTCATAAGTTGTTATGCAATGAAAATCAAATGAAAAGATATATAAAAATAATTAAAGCGTTAATTACACTTAAAATATTTTCTTAAAAAATTTATGGAAATATTTATAGGTATAAATATAGCTATGTTGTAATAATTTAATATGTATATATGCCTTTACCTTCTGTTATTTACGAGGTATTGCCCAATAAAATGGAATCAGTATATATTTATATAATTATTTGGGCAGGAATATTTACGCAAAATACATGAAATTTATTTATCAATTTATTCCAGTTGTTACAAACTTCGTTACTTCTATTAGGGCTTCGGTTAATTTAAGCATCCTTTTTTGGCCTTTCCTCAGCCATTCCATTAATAATAATGGAGAGGGAAAATGAAATTAAATTGGTTTTCATTTATTCAGGAAAATTAAGGTATTATTCAACATAAAACGCGACTTTTCTGTGATTTACCTACCAATGTAAATTCAATATGGTTTATTTAATAAAAATATGTACTTATAATTAATAGCTGCGTTCTTAATTAAGCTGCAATCCTTCCCTCTTTTAAAAATAAGTTCATCTTGATAATGAATAGGGAGAGAAGAGAGCTTGATGGGAAATTCTTGTAAAAACATTTCCCCAAGAGAACTCACAATGGACAATGTTAGGTTAAAGTCTCATTTGTTCCTTCTCACTACCTCCGTCTTCTATTTTTCTTTCACTGGATCCAAGGTGTCTCCACCGGGTCCAATCAATTTCCTGTCTTCAACAAAACCCGGCCCAGAATGTAATCGACTACAAAACGAATTTAATTTGGCTATTAATGCACGTTACACTTGATAATTAATTCTTTATATAATATCTCTAACATGTTGCTGTATTTCATTTCATGGAATATATATATATATATATATATATATATATATATATATATATATATATATATATATATATATATATATATATCTTACTAATATTATAAATGTGAAAGTTTGTAGGTTTGTCTCTCTTTCACGCAAAAACTACAGAACGGATTTGGATGAAACTTTACAGTAATATAGGTTATACATCAGAATAACACATGGGCTATAGCAAGCGCAGATTTAGGATGGGGGCGCAGGGGGGCACGTGCCCCCCACGACTGTTTTATAGGTACTGTGGAGAATCCATTATAGTACATAATTAAAGGCAAATCACATGATAATAGTTGCTAAAATAACAGAAAGAACATGAGTGAAACTATTATTTTGATATCCTACTAATCCTACTAATATTATAAATGCAAAAGTTTGTATGTTTGTCTCTCTTTCACGCAAAAACTACTGAACGGATTTGGATGAAACTTTACAGTAATATAGGTTATACATCAGAATAACACATAGGCTATAGCAAGCGCGGATTTAGGAGGGGGCACACGGGGGCAGGTGCACCCATACAGTTTTTAGGTACTGTGGAGAATCCATTATTGTGCATAATTAAAGGCAAATCAGGAACTTAGCATCTTGAAATTTGCAGATAGGTTCTTTGTATAGTCCAAAAGAAATTTGGATAATTTCACCCCCAAGGGTTTCCCCCTATAATAAGGATTCAAAGATTGTAGGAATCCGCATGTTTCTGGAATTTTGGATGTACGAGTAACTTATCGTTAAAAAAATTAAATTATTTAAATAATTAAATTATTTATTATTTTAAATAATAGTTAAAAAGCACTGTCACGAAACTTTATGTGGCAGTCCAAATCCTATGCGAGCGAAGCCGCGGGCAAAAGCTAGTATATATATACATACATACATACATACACATACACACACACATATATATATATATATATATATATATATATATATATATATTTATTTATTTCTAATAAATAGTTATAATTTTAACCTTGATATTATTATGCTGCATGATCCTTGAGCGCATTGTTAGCGACTACATGATGGAAAAGATTAAACAGCAATGGCAGTAATTAGTGTTTACAAATCTCAATTAGCAAGCAACTGGCTATCATAATCCCATCTTTGATCAAAGGAGTAAGTATTTACACCATTTGACTCTATTAACACAGAGGCGCACGGACACGTTCGCGCCCAAACACACCTACACACGTTTATATGTGTTCATTTATCTATTTCCTTCTTAGTCTCATCATTTATGTGCTTATATTGGGGCCTTCCAATAAAATCCTAACAGCGGTTTTTGGTACTTTTTTGGTGGGGTTTTATTGACATCAATTATTACATAACTATATAAACGCTTAAATATTATGATCGACTTTCTTGAGAGCATTGCGAGTTTATTAGGAGGAGCTCAATGAAATCATAGCCGAAGGAAATGAGAAAATGAAGGAATGGAAACAGGGAGGTTGGATCTAGTAGAGGGTCACGATTATCTATTCTATCATTTCTACAGAACTGGAGTGATGGGTCCCACATGTCCTTTATCCCGTCAAAGTGAGATGACAGTCGATCATCAATCTTCTATAATGTGTAATGCTGGGAGCTACCTACAGCTGCAACAGAATATCCATGACGAAACCACGATCTTATCGCTGGGAATGCAATGCTATCGTAGGGCCTGAACCGAGAGTTTTGCTAGCGAGGAAGCATAATTTTTAAGCCCTTTATTTATCTCCTTCTTCTCCCATAAAATCCAATATTTATAATTGTGCTTTGTGTGATATATTTTGCAAAAATGCTATCAAGTCATGATATTTATTCACGTTACCGACTAAATCAAGAGAAATGCATAATAACAAAAATCAACTAAAGCATTATTACCTGATTAAAACTAAACATTTTTAAATGTATAGTTATACTCTCAGTATGTATATATATATATATATATATATATATATATATATATATATAAATATATATATATTTTTTTTTTTGAAGAGAAAAGATTATGTCTTGGGGATTCGAACCCGCGTCGCCCGCGTTTCTAGCGCGGTGCACTAACTATTGAGCTACCAAGGCACCCATTCCAGCCAGACAAATCCATTCTCTTCACTGATCCTATATCCCTGTGTTCTCGCTATTGCGATATTTAATATTTAAATAATTAAAAAGTACCATAAATAAAATATTTATATGAACAGAAATAAAAAGGAAAGCCTCAAAATTGAATCAGAAAGTGGGACAGGATGTACGATCGGAGGTAAATTTTAACAACATCGACAATTAGTTTTAAGTAATCAATCTCGCAGATTAGCAGAATGGCTACTTAGGCAGGAGCAAATGGACCTCCAAGCTATGGTGAAATGAATCTACCAACGACTCCTTTCTGAATGTCTTCCAAAATCTACCAACGACTCCTTTCTGAATGTCTTTCCTATGATAAAGAAGCCTTAAAGTATGGATCTCCTCTCCAAAGAGGATTCAAAGCTCAAACGATTAAATGGTCTCTTAATCAATTAAATCTATTGGTAACAGCCTTCTTCTTCTTCTTCTTTCGCATCACCCTTATGGTGCCTTTCAGCGTAGGGGAGCGTTTAATCAGGACTGCCACTCTTTCCTATTCTTAGCTAGGTTCCTCGCCTGGCGGATATTTTTGCCTCTTTTCCTGCACAACCGCTCGACATATTCCAGATAGGACATTCTAGGGCGTCCTCGTGGTCTTCTACCTTCAGGAATGTAGTCCATCGTCTTCAATGGGTCCCTGCAGTCCTCCATCCTCAGAACATGCCCAAACCATTTTAATTGGCGGGCCTCGAGCATCTCCTTCATTGCCACGAACCTGAGTTCCTCCCTGATCGTTTCATTGCGGATACAATCTCTTTTTGTTTTTCCTGAGATTCTTCTAAGAAATTTCATCTCTGCAGCCGTGATTCTACTCTCCAGCCTGTCCGTTAATATCCAACTTTCGGCACCATACAGGAGCACAGGTAGATATACCGACTTGAAGATGTTGAGCTTCACTTTTCTGCCTACTTCTCGCTTCCCAACAACAGCATTACAGATCTGGTAGTAGACCGAGTTTGCTTTTTTTATCCTATTTGAGATTTCAAAGTCTAATTTTCCAGTACCGTTCATTACTGCTCCGAGGTAGGTGAAGTCCGTGACCGCTTCCATCTCTCCTCCGTTGCAGTATATATGGATTTCTTCCTGTACTCTTCCTACTTGCAAGATCTTGCTCTTGCCGGTATTGATCTGCATGCCTTTCCTACGGAGCTCTTCATCCCATTCATTCACGGCTTGCTGTAACTTTTCTGTGGAGTCTGCAATGAGGACAATATCATCTGCATAAAGCAGAAGCTGAATCACTACAGGCAGGAGGTTTCTTCAGCCCAGGAACGTCCTTTCAGTTCGTCTTTTGCATATTGCTGCTATTTCATCCATATAAAGTATAAATAGCAACGGGCTTAAGCTGTCACCCTGCTTTACTCCTTTTGCCATATCAAAGTGCCCAGACTCCTTCCCATTCAGTCTACTGATACCTTTTGGGTTTTGATATATAGACTTTACAGCATCCACCAGGCTTTTTGGGATGTTCTTAACTCTGAGTGATTCCCATATTTCGTTTCTTGGTACAGAGTCAAATGCTGCTTTAAGATCGAGAAAGGCGAAGTACATGTTCTTGTCTCGTTCCCAGGATTTTTGTATGACATTTCTTAGAGAGAATATATGGTCTTGAGTTTGTCTTCCTGGCCTGAAGCCGGCCTGTTCCTCTCCGATGTGCCGCTCAACTATATTTCTTAATCTACTTTCTAAAATGGAAGTATATAGTTTGTAGATAACTGGAGAGAGACATATGGGTCTATAATTGGAACACTCAGTCTGGCTACCCTTTTTGTGTATGGGGATTATAATATTGTATTCCCATTCTTTTGGTATCCTCTTCTTCTCCCAAGCTTTTTGAAAAAACATTTGAAGAGACCTGACTAGTTCCATGCCTCCATACTTTACAAACTCTCCGAGTATGTTATCCCGTCCTGGAGCTTTCCCCAGCTTCATCCTTTCGATAGCCTGCTCAACCTCCTCCTCCTCTATCACCTCATCAAACTCTGTCTCATTCCATTGTCCATCTTGGTTATTCATATGGTTCAGAAACTCATCACTGAATTGTCTCTCATAATGCCTTCTCCAGACCTCCAGAATGCCTTTATCATCTGTGACCGTTTCACCCTCCTCATTTTTTGATATTCCTGATTTCTTTACTTTTGCAGCCCCTTAGTGATTTTATTTTACTCCAAAAGAGCTTTATGTTTTCACCATGTTCCTGGTTAAGCTTCTCTCCAAATTCCTCCCATGATTTCCTCTTAGCCTCCTTTACAGCTTCCTTCGTCCGGTTCCTGACCATCACATATAACTGCCATTTTTCAGGAGTTTTTCCCGGCAGTAATCCTTCCAGGCTGTCTTCTTTTCTTTTATCTGTGTCCTCAGTTCTTCATTCCACCATGATGTACGTTTGTCTTTCTTGATTATCCTTTTCACTCCACAGACTATTGTAGCTGACTCTAAGACGCTGTTTTTTATATGTGTCCACATATCATCTAGGCTTGCATCTCCGTCTAATTCCTGTAATCTTCCTCGCAGTTCCTCTTCATACTGGGATTTTTTCTCAGGGTCCTGTAGCTTTTTCACCTCGATCCTATCATAAGCCTTTGACTTTATCTTGCGTTCCTTTAATACTTTTGTGTCTGCTACCAGTAGCAAATGGTCGCTTCCTATCTCCGCTCCTCGAATAACTTTTACATCAGTAAAATATCTCCTGATGTCCCGCCCATAGATGAAGTAGTCAATAATACTATTTACATTCCTTTCTGGGGCCGAGAAAGTTATCTTATGTACTAACTTGTGCGGAAAGTAGGAATTCCCTATGAGTAGGCCATTATCTATGCAGAATTCAATTAAGCGTTGCCCACTGTCATTCTTTGTACTTTGACCTCCATGTGGGCCCATCGCTCCATGTGCTCTCATGTAGTCATTACCTATTCGTGCATTGAGGTCTCCCATAATCAGGATGCTCCTATTATTATTCCTGTATTTATTTACTATTCGCTCAAGGTCACTATAGAACTGCTCTTTATCCAGGGTGTTGGCATCGTTTGTAGGGGCATATACTTGTATTAGGGTCCACTTCCCAATCTGCATATTTATATTGACTGAAAGAATTCGTGAGTTTACAGGCTCCCAGTCTACGACTTGCCTAAAAATTTCGTCTTTCATTATTACTCCTACACCCTCTACAGCTCTGTTTCCTGGAAGGACTCCTGAGTAAATCAGTGTGTGGCCTCGGTCTAACTTTATCTCTCCAGTTCCCTTCTTTTTCATTTCGCTAATCCCAAGAATGTCCAGCCTATATGTCGTCATTTCTTCAAGAATTTCTACTTGTTTACCTGTGAAAGATCTTATATTCCAGGTTCCTAGCCGTATGTCCTTTTCCATGCCGGGTCGTTTCCCTATTTTACGCCCATATCCGAGGCTATTCGCTAAGTTACTTTGAATCGATTATACTCCCTTTCGGGTGATTAGCCCAGCAAGAAAGGCCCCGTAT
Organism: Arma custos; assembly: GCA_037127475.1. Classification (NCBI taxonomy): domain Eukaryota; kingdom Metazoa; phylum Arthropoda; class Insecta; order Hemiptera; family Pentatomidae; genus Arma; species Arma custos. Next base: position 98,281,616 of record CM073761.1, read on the forward strand.
CCTCGGGACAACTGGTTGTTTGGCTAAACCCCCAAACTTGGGTCTTCCCAGGGAAGGTAGCCCTGAGGTGGATACTGTATGTGACCTTATGCCTGAATTAGTGTTGAGTGTACTGTTCTGTGCCGTGTGGTTGCCATGTACTGAACTCGGTTATCCGGGGGGTCGTTAAATCCCCACTAGCCTGGCTTTTGGACTAGTCCCTGCGGTAACAGCCACCAGAATGAATATGCAATTCAATTAGATATTGGGGATATATAGTAAATAGCTCTATAGTAAAGAAATTTAATGAAATGAAATCAAAAAGTATAAAGTAGATTTAGGTTTAATTGAAACTAAGAAATAGAAGCAGAGAATAGGAACCAAATGAAACCAACAGTCATAACATTAAATCCAGAAGCAGATTCAGGCACACATCTCCGCATGATTGTTGCTGATTCCAAATATTTGAGCGAACTGCGGTTGAAAAGTTTGGAAATCCTATTGTAATAAAATTATTTAAAGAAGTGCTCCGAGTCAAACGACAAGAGGTCAATTTTTAACGGTACTCGATGATGATATTACGGCATTTGACGAAAGTAAAACTCGCTATAGCGAAATGAATCGGTCCGCTTAAGTGAGTTAACAAGAAATTGATAATACAATAATAATTTTTTTTGGGGTAGGAATTAAAATGATTCTGCCACTAAAAATTTAGAAATCTTAGCGATACTGCGATTGTTATATTGTTAAGTTTCTTCAGTTATTTAAGGGAACTGTGCACTAAGGACAGAGTATGAGTAATTGGCTTAGTTTGGATTGAACACGTCATTCCAGGAAAATTATGTTTTCCAGAACAACAGTTACGTGATTTTTCACGTTCTATCTTTCTTGTTTCTTCTGTCATTTGAAGATGGATAATTAAAGAAAAAATGCTACGTATCACATGACTGCTCGCTTTCTATATATTGATTCGACTCATACCAATTACATCATATTGTTGGCTCGGCTCAGAAAAAAAATAGAAATAAATCTACCGGTTGTTAAATTATTGAAAAAAGGTGTTCGGTAAGAATATTATGAATTTTGAAGGACTGTTTCGTTTTTTTTTTCGGCTTCATCACATCATCTAGTTGAAGAGACCTTGTAAGATGTATGGATTAGTAAAAAATGAATATACAAAGAGAAATATGTTAGGAAATATTCATTAAGTTAAACTATACTCTTTTAATTTGCATCTACGCTTCCTTCTGAGTTGTAGGCCATCATGAGGATTGTTTAGTTATTTAGTTGTGTTTTAATTGCTTAAGATTTTTATTGTAAAAATAAAATTGAAAGTTTTATAGTAATTAATGGAACATAATTAAAACGAAACCTGCTTATCTTTTAACAGCTTTAATATTTTATGTTCATTAAATAAAATAAAAAAAAGGTTAATATGAAAAACTTTATAAAAAATCAAGTACATTTTTAAAATAATTAATAAGATGACGTTATTTCGTGAATATTACGATGGCGGTACCTGCCACTGAAATGTTCAGTAGTAACTAATGTTAAAACATTTTATGATTACAAAATTTTAATGATGATTTTTGTACTATCCTCTTACAAGACTGTAAAGACAAGAAACCGATCGAAGTTTCAGGCTACTTCAACACTTACTAGACAAACGCTCTAAGCCCACAATTAATTAGAAAAGACTCATCTACATGACCATCATACGACCTATTTGGACTTACGGAGTAGAGCTTTGGGGCTCCACTAAGCCATCGAATTCCTCTCGTATCCAATCCCTACAATCCAAAATCCTTCGTAAAATCCTCAATGCTCCTTATTTTGTTAAGAATAAACTCATCCATAATGACCTTAATGTCCCCTTTGTTGCTGATTTGGCCCGAATCCACTATCTATCCTTTCATAACAAACTTAATTTCCACTCAAACCCTCTAGTTTCTAACCTAGCTTCATCTTCAATTCCCGATAATCCTCCGAGGCGTCTGATAAGAAGGCCACGTGACCTTAGTTGAACTTGTGATTTGAGTACTACCAGTGGGTAGTTTCTGTACTTGTCATTATCTCATGTCATGATATATCACTTAGACTATTTACTTGTTGTATTATTGTAATACAGTTGTAAATATCAATAAATAAATTTATAAAAAAAGAAAAGATTTTTGTACTGGTTAGTTATATTATTAATGTATATGATTTAAATTATGTTAAACATTTATGTTAAGGGAACGTTTCAAAAAACTATGCTAGGTACAATTGTGAAATGACCCTAGTGTTCGTGAGTGTTGTCTTTCTCAAATATAAATTATTGTGTGGAATTGATACACATACACACGCGCGCGGTTCAATTTATGTTAGTCAATCAACCTTTTTAGCAAACGCATACATTGACCCATTCATAGACAAACCAAAGTTTGTCCTCCACTTTTCCACATTAGTTCTAGCCACGTTTTCCCCACCATTACAGTGTTAAGAAAAACAGTCTTTTATTCATGTAGGGAACTACCCCTAGGTGTTGGTGGCTCCGAATGGTGGACTGAGATGGAACTGAGAAATGTGTTTTATCCCTCAAGGATACAAATATTTGATATAGGGCTTTGATCATTAGCTTTAAACTGCCATAAATAGAAGGGGACCTAGAAACTAAAAAAGTTACTTTCCACGTATCAACGTAAGTTGATAAGAAATTTTAAATCGTATAGAAAAAAATAACAGAATATTACACAATTAAGAAGGATATCATTTCAAAAATAAAACTGGCGAACCTCAAACAATTTTTTCCATTGTACATTATTTAAACAGAGAATTGGACGATCTTTTTTAAAGCATTTCTACAGGATAAGCGCCGCAGAAATGATTCAGAAGAATGTTAAAAAAACAATGAAACTTGTCAAATCTCTTCAAGATACAAATATTTTATATCTGGATCTAACCAGATGTTATAAACTAGCATGAATAGAAGATGACCTAGAAGTTAACTCAGGTGGTTAGAAAATGGAAGAAGAATGCTTGGACCACTAAATGGTGTGTAGAGGAAAATGGAGACTGGATAACAAATAGGAAATGTGGGTTCAAATCAGTGGAAAGAGATTCGGGCTCAACGCCGAGTGGCACGTGAGGAAAAGAAAGAAGAAACATTATCGTTCTTCTAAAAATTAACAAAAGGCTAATATTTTGAAATAACCTTTATCCAAAAACACTTTTTTCGCATTTTTCGATCCAAATAAATGGGAGGCTGGTATATTGCTTATAGGTTTGTTATTATATTATTCTATAATAATAATAATAATGCTCAGCGAACCCGAAGGCTCGATGCCGATACCACCAATCTCTACTTTTAAGCCATCTTAATATTCATGACAATATCACTTGAATAATATTAACCGGACGTAAGCATCCATCATATGTTGGTAATCAAGAGTTCATATTTTTAAGCACTAATTTTAATTTTTCAAATTCATTAATCCTATCAACTATTTTTCAAACAGTCTTTGTACACAATTGTTACTGTACAATAGTATTTATATTGTTCACATTAGTTATTGTACATACTTTTCTGTAACATGTAATCTCTTTAAGTCCGTTATCATACATTTTATATCTTTATTTCACTAGTTTTTCTTAATTTTTCATGTTCCAACCTTTTTTGTATATGTTAATATTCTCATTTTGTATCTTTGGTTAACCTCCTCTTTTTTGATTTTCCTTTATATTATTTTTACTCTACTATCCTTTCTGTACATTTATTTTCTGTATTTTATTTTATATTCGTTATTTATAATTTCTGCTCATTTTCTTTAATTTTATTAAATCTGTCTTATTTTATTATATCTGTCATTATTTTAATTTTCTTTTCATTATCATTAATTTTGTTATATCTGTCTTTATCTTAATTTTATTATATCTGTCACTATTTTAATTTCTTTTCATTATCATTAATTTTTTTTAAATCTGTCTATATCTTAATTTTATTATATTCTGTCACTTTTTTAATATTCGTTATCTTTCATTTTCATATCTGCCACTATTTTAATTTTCTACATTACTTGTCACCATATTATTGTTACTGTACATTTTTATATTTTTTGTTCTGTTTGTTTCTCTCTCATAGCCCTGAAGATGACCTACACTGTAGGTCGAAACGTCGGCACATAATTATAAGTTTATTACTTATTCAGTGTTTTTTTTTACTGCACCCCCGAACTATCTCCTTTACACACGTTATTATATTATATTTTGATGATATTTTTTTTTAATTCGATCAGTAGAGAAGCTTTTCTACGCTATGTATACAATCTATTCGAAAAATATTAGAAACCTAAAGGAGAATTTCTCATTAGCTGGCATCATATTGAAATCTTAGCGGTAGCAACAGGCTTCAAAAAGGAAGAGGAACCTGACCCCTCTTGAGGGCCTCAGGTTTGCTTAACAGGTTTGAGTGGTTTAGGGCGCGGTCTAGGATATAAGAGCTTCATCAAGGGGGCATTGATTTCTATAATTCTAGAACTCATAGCCTCCTTCCCTTTATTACAATATTTCCATTTCTGAGTAAAGGGTTCTGGGCTGAATACGCGGTGTCGAACGCAAACACATACAAAAAATATAATATTTGAGACTATATCAAGGTTGCAAATATGGAAAAAAAAAACTATTTTCTATAGTGCATCGATGGTTTGGAAAAATAGAAATATTAGCTTAATATAATTATAAAAGTCGGTTGAACTCTTTACGAAAAATAAGAAAAAAATCAAGATTGATCTAGAAATACTAAATCAATAGATTTATGAAAAATATATTTATAATTTGCTGGGAAGCTTTGAGTTATCTAAATGTTTATGATCTAAACTTTTTGCTAAGAATTCTATATTTCTAAAATTTTGAGTTATAATAATAAATATTTGTCTATGAAAAGATAATAAGATTTTTGGACTGAAAAAAACAAAACAAAAACAATATTTAACACCTTTTCATAATTTTAGTGGTAAATCTATGATTTTTTGAGCAGCATGTATTTTAATGTAAATGATTTTACAGAATCAAATTTTTCATACAATATATGACACGAAACATAACTCAATTCGCCTTTTTAGGTCCATAATTCCAATTAGTTGAATAATAATAAAGAACGTCCAAGTATTACAGTGGCGGTAATGAAAATTTATGGATGAGCGAATTATATTACACTCTTTAGAAATACAGATGATAAAAATGAAATTTATCAGCATAATTTTATCATAACAGAGTATTTATACGAAGGAAAATATAAAACAATGATTGTTATAACTGGGGCAGTAAGCATATGCCTAATGTTGAATCCGTGGTATGAAAATCTTTGCAATCATTCATCCCAATAAACAGAAAAGACAGATTTATTTGTAATAAGCAAGCCCATTATTTAGGATTCCTAGCAAAAACGGTTAGGAAGTTATAAAAAATTAAAGTTAAAGATGAACTAATAGCTAAGCAGCTGCGCTTAGATGCTAAAATAAGTCACAGTTTACGTTCTAAGTATTTAAAGAGAACTCACAAGTTGAAGTCATAAATACTCACAGTTAGTTCCAACTTGGGAAGAGGTGAACCTTGTTTTTTAAAACTTTTATTTTTCAACTGAAATAATCCTTTGAATGTTGAAGCAAATGGAATAAGGGTTGCGGCTGTTCATTGTAAATAATATTTTAGTAACAACGCGACGCTCATTAGCATCTCATCTATATTAGTGTAGGTATGAAATTTTTCTTTTCAAGTTGGCAAGGTATCTTCTAATTTCTAATCTAACTTCTAATCTCGTCCTACATTGAGTCCAAATATGGGCAGTAACTTCAGTGATATGTATTCATCAGAGAATATATCATCCATGAATCGACTTTTGATTAAGGAAACCAAAATCGGGTATATCCAGTACCATCAAGGTCTGCATCTGTATCGGGGGATAAACCTGTGAGTTCAGTTTTTATACCTCCGCTCATAGGCGGATTCAGGGGGGGGGCACGTGCCCCCCCCCCAGACGACTGTGGAGAATCCATTACAGTACATACTTATAGGCAAATCATGTGATGATAGTTGTTAAAATATACGAATAAAATAACAGAAATAACATGAGTGAAACTATTGTTTAGATATTTTAATAAACCTGTGAAACCTTTCTATAAATACAAGTTTATTTCTAATTTATTTTTGTTTTTTTTGCCCGTCTGCCCGTTGTGCCCCCCCTCAGAAAAAAATCCTGGATCCGCCCTTGCCTCCGCTGGTCATGAAGGAAATCTTCCATAACTACAGAGTTTAAGACCCTTCTGGATGGTTTTTCTTGAATATTATTTATGTTCTCTACCTATAATTGCATTTCCTTATTCAGAAATATCAAAATGTGCAATATTGAAGGGCATATAAAAATGAGAAAGAAAGGTGACTAAATACAAAAGAAGATTTAACGAAAAACATTCTTTTAATAGCCCTTAATGTCAAGAACGACATAATGTTTGCTAGATATATTTTATATTATGGTAAAGAATATCTTATACACTTTATGACAACCAGTATCGATGGCGACCACTGAAAATATGTGGCCAGAAGTTTCCAGCAATTGAGAGTTTTTTATTCAGTCATTTATCTTATTGTAACCTTATTACTTGTTGTTTCTGTTCAAATATTAAAATCATTATTTAATACTACCTACTATTCTTTTTATTTCATAATATATATAAATTACTTGAAATATCAAGATTACAGTGTATTATCTGAAACATTTACTTAAATTAAATTATTTGCATTACAAGCGGCCCATGAATCTCACAAACAATTAAAATTCAAATCTAACGATATACAATGGTTTATATTAGAAAGATAGATTGATAGAAAACTATTCGGTAATAAAGAATAAAAAATAAAAAACCTGTACCACTAAAACCAGTGAACGGGTCTGGGGTTCAGTACATGGTAGAGACTGTACTGTTTCATGGACCACGGCTCTACAAGGAGGTGAATTGTCCTAGGCCATGCTCAACCGCCAGATTCCCCCCCCTATTTTTACAATATCTTATAGAGGCTGGGTGTGCCCCAGGAGGGTCCTAGACCCTATATGATTCATTTCCAGGTGCAAACAGACCAAATAAAAGTCTTGCCAGCAACGGAATTTGAACCAGGATTTCCGGCATGGCAACTCAGAGCTCTACCACTGAGCCACTCCGCTCCCATCATCATATAATGATAATCAATAAAGAATAGTGATGATAAAAATAGAATTATTCAACTAAATCAATATACACATCACCTTCCTTACCGTTGAGCTACGTTAAGGGTCTCTTCTAGAAACTGGAATGTAATCATCTAACTGCTATTACCTTTACGGTAAACAGGCTACTAAGAAGTTGTGGCAAGTCCCACCGAGGAGCTCTAAATTGAGATAGGTAGTGACTCCTTAACAGGAGGGGTCACACTGTGGTTTCCTAAGGCAGCAATGGCAAATTGTAGAATTAAGCCCCGGCCCATAAATGATAGGGGCAGATCCTGGAGGGTCGGGCTCCACGTGCAACCCTCCCTCCCCCTTCACCCATTCACACAATGGACGCCCCATCCTAATAGGACTTTTAATAATGGAGGCTAAGAATGTTCCAATGGTCTAATCAGATTCTAGCTTCAAGGATAAATATTTGATGGAATCCATTCGGCTGTGATTTAGCAAAGATAGATAAATACTTGTTAGATCCAAAACTTACAAGATGAAAAAGTAAACGGTCAATCAATAATACGTATAGACAAAAAAAGTATAGCATTACAGTTTTAGGAACACTAATGTCATAATTTTGTTTTGGCTTAAACGCGTGTCGGCTGGAAGAACATAAAACCAAGGTTTTTCTTGTTGATTAATATTTGTAAAATGTTTCTAATTGTTTCCTTACAATCTTAATAGGTAGAGCGGCAGGGCCTTGTTTTGGAAAATCATGGTTAATATTCTGATACGTCTAGACTGAAAAACATAGACACTGCTCGCTTGTTTGAGGCTACTTCAACACTTACTTAGACAAGCGCTCTAAGCTCCCAATTAATTACAAAATGACTCATACAGATGGAGAGCTTTGGGCTCCACTAAGCCATCGAATTCCTCTCGTGTCCAATCCTTACAATCCGAAATTCTTCGTAAAATCCTTAATTCTCCTTACCTTGTTACAAATAAAGTCATCCATAATGACCTCAATGTCCCATTTGTTGCTGATTTGGCCCGAACCCGTTACCATTTCTTCCATGACAAATTTTATTCCCACTCAAACCCAGTTTCAAACCTAGTTACTTCATCAATCTCTAACAAAGTGTTTTACGATACTTCCCTTTTCTTAGTCAAATCAATGAAAATGTACTAAGTAAAAGGATCGAGTTTTTTTTTTTAAGTATGTAATAGGATGTTTTGAAACAGGTAACAAATATACGAATAAATCTCCTGGAATATCCTGGAAATACTTACTGACATTAAATAGTCTCAACTCATTGTTTTAAAATATTTTTATTATTACCAAAGAAGATTTATGTATGTTTTTTAGTGCAATAGCTCTCTGTAAATACTTGAAATAGTCTAAACTATTATTTTGTACTCTTAAATTATCGATGTATTTTAAAAAGATTCTTGCTTGTATATTTACTTAAACGATTTTTGCATTGTTTAAGTTTAAATTAAATCGTGTCCCTAGTTATTAAATGTAAAATTTTACCATTTATAACGTATGCTGAATAAAGCTTTTTTAAATAATTTATCTCACATTACTGGGCATGGATAAGCCAGTGTGTCTGGTTATCGAGAACTATTTCTTTTATACGACAGCTTGTACCATTTCTCACTATATGTAGTCGTATTAGTTGTTAAACTAAAATAATGTGTTGTTTGTCGATAACACTATGCAACAGACTTTCACGTAATATGTACCTTAAATTTCATGGTTTGGTCTTTTTTTAAAAAAATATTATTATTATTACGTAAACGACTAGGACGAGTCTGTATGACTATTGGTTAAAAAGATTGGATGAATGCTTTGTTAAATATTGAATTTAAAAACGCCAGCTGAAATTCAGACTTTTTTTTTTAATGTCATTCTCAAATAAAAAGCTATCTGCCACTATTGGAAGCAAATATTTTTAATAATCAATACTGGAATAAATTAAACGTTTTCCCTCTATTGCTTTCATGGCCAATCCAGAGGCTCTTAAGAATTTTCATTAAGGCTATAGATTAACCACTTAGAGAGTGATTAATCAACCATCGGTTATCTAAAAATTTTCAGATTAAATTAAATTACAGATTCTGGTAGCGACCTAAGATGGAACAAATGGGACAATGCTTGGAAAATTCTTAATGTTTTTAATGGATTTTATTTAAACATAAAAAAAATGGATACACCACACAATGAATAATTCCTATAATAAAAAAAATGGAATATTAATAGTTGGTAATCTATTACTGTCGTTTAAAAGAAATAGTTCTCGATAACCAGACACACTTGCTTATCCATGTCCTGTAATGTGAGATAAATTATTTAAAAACGCTTTATTCAGCATACGTTATAAATAAATACAATCTTCACACATTCGTATTAACTAAAAAAAGGAGTAATCGATGTACCATTGATAAAGTTCTAGATCCTAAGTTCCGTTATATAGGTTTGGCGAGGACCGACGGAAATATTCGAGGGCAAAGCGAGGTGCGTGCAATTAGAGAGAAGTGTGCAACTACAAAGAGCCTTTTCCTTCACTCCCACCTATGACAGAAGTCCCAGGTTGGCATTCGATAATCTAAACTTCTCCAATTGGGAAATTCCATTTCTGGATAGTGACGCAGGAGCTATCAGAGCTAAATTAATTACTTACATATTAAAGGCAATAAATTATGCGAGACATGGGGCACATGTAGACTTTTAGGAATGTAATTAAGTGAATTACCGTCCCATGTGTTGAGGAAAAAGACGCTTCCTCGACTGAAACCTTGCTTTGACAAACCATTCTACTTACTTGAAGGGGGATTTATTGAATAGATTACAATTAGCATTTCAATAAATATTTAACCATTTACATTAATTTTAAAGTTGAATCGCTTTCAAGGTTATTCAATAAAATAATGGACAATATTATTCTTGAATAATATTAGTTGACCTTATATATATATATATATATATATATATATATATATATAAAGCCATTAATTAATTAAATTAATTAATTAATTAAAGCCAACTATCATAAAATAAATAAAGTAATACCTTAAGTATTAATTCATGTTATTACTTATTACTTCTTTGATATTCTCTATAACTATTCCCTCTGGTTTTTGTTATATGTACCTTAAGGGATGACTATATATATTTTTATTCTTTACTATATATTATTTTAATTTATATGTATCTTGCATATTGATGAAGAAGACCTGCAATATGGGTCGAAACGTTGGTTTTCAAATAAACAGTTCTTCTTCCTTTAGAGAATTATTATTATGTAAAATATACTCATAATACAAAAACTGCACTTCACCAAAATATGTAAGTGGAAATATGTTACACTTTTATTTCAGTACAAACTGGATGAAATCAATAACTCATGATAGTTTCTGAAATTAAAATAGTATCAAATGAATATAATTATAAATCCATATATGAATTACATCCAAATTAATTAATAAATGGTTAATATCCTAGCAAGGAATAGGAAGCATTTACCTGTCTTTAATATTATTGTGACAAACCTGAGAAGACAGAACATCATTGAATATGAAAAAAAACAAAGTAATATCCTCCATGTAACAACAAGTAAAAAATACAACAATTTAACTTAACTAAAATTAACAGTCATGTAATTAATTATACACTCTCAATTACAATAATTTTATTAGTAAACCAAAGTACACTTATTTATACAAGGAAATAAAAATTTCATTGCTGTGATTGTGGTGGAATAAGGATTATGTAATCCATCATATTCAAAGTCATGTACCGAATAATTTTTCAATTTTAAAATGTAATGTTTTAGTTTTATTTAACATTTATTTCATACACATATAGTTTGTAATAAATGTTCAAGCTTGTAAGGCCATTTTTAGAAGTGCCTGATGAGGTGGGCGATTATTTTTAAAATTTTAAATTCAGTTTTCATTTATTATATTTGATCATTTGTAAAGATTAAATTTAATTTAAAAGGGTATTACTTCTATTTCATGAGACTAGAAAATATAAATAATATTAATTTAAACCTTCATTTCACCAAATAAGAGTTTGAGCACACTGCTACAACTATAATAAACTATGTTTGCTTTCTAGTAAATACATTTAGAATAAATTTGCTGGTTTTGAAAAATTTAAGAAACATGAGATGTTCAAGATGAGTGTTAAACAGGAGGCGGTTATATATAAAAAGTGATATATAACTATTTTCAACATTTAGCAAACTCTGCATCTAGAGGCAAATGAGCCTCATTCCACAAGGTTTGTGAAAAAATATAGCAAAGATGATTTACCATGCGAAAATCAAAGTACGTTGAGTGCATCAAACATCAGAAAAAAATTGGCTTTGTTGAAATTTTTGTTTAGGTTTAGTATCTTTTTAATAGTAGTAATAGTAATCAAGATAACAATGACAGTTGAGCTATAAATTCCATTTATCAAATGTGGTTGACTGCTCATTATCAAAACATACTCTAACATCTGATGAATAGTGTTCCTAAGGTTAAACTGTTTTTTGTGATTCATACATCTGTTTAATATTATTATTATTGTAATTTATTATTTTCCATTAGAATATAGTGTAAATCATTTTGCTCTCATTGCTTATTTGTATTGTTTGTCAGGAAATTTGATGATCTATAACTAAACTTTTTGCGGATTTAATTATTTTTCTTTTAGATGGGTTTAATTAAAGCTTCAGAAATTCATCGCTTCAATCTATATTTTTTAAATACATTTATTGAGAAATATGGTGTTTTTCTCTGCCACCTTTATGCCTGTAAATATTTTGTTTTCAGGCATAATTATATTTATTAATTGTTATAAGCTTTTTCTATTGTTAATTTTAACCAGCGTTTATAGTGAATCAAATATTTCATTATATTATTCTTTATTCACTATTCAAAAAATCATTAACATGTTTTTTAATGTGAAGAGATAACTATTTTTGTTGGATATCAGTATCAATCAAGATATTTCTATTTGTAAAAGTGTATCAATTGGAAATATAATAGAACTTTCATTTAACAGTATTAAATTATATCATGCATAGAACATTAGACATTGGGGACGGAGAATTAATAAAATGTTGCTAATGCCAGAGCTCTAAAATAGCTGTACACCTTATTTTGAAAAAAATAGGAAGAATATTCTTGTATTAGGTAAAAAAAAAAATGCAAACCAATGCTAAGAAAATAGTATAGCCAATATATTGGCTGAACACTTTTTAATCATACTTATATTAGAATTCTCGACTAAAACAATTATATAAGAAATGACAACAAATTGTTATAGTAGATACTTTATTGTTTACATAAATTTAATATATTTCTATTTGGAACTAATTTACTACATTTTAAAATATAAAGCAATTTTAATATTTTAATATGAAGAAATTATTCAAAAGTTTAGTTATAAGGAATTCAAATTGTAATTATTGCAGTCTTTAAAATGTGTTTATTATTGTTGTCAAATTCTTCGCTTATAAGTTTTCTTTTTATTATATATATATTTATATTGTTATGTTATAATATATTGTGTCAAAATTATTTTTGGTGACCTGGTTTTAATTACATTTTTTTTAAAATTGTTTAATTTTTTAAAAGTATTTTAAAAATTCCCCTAGGAAGTTACTGTTGTTCCAATGATTTATAAGTAACTTCCCAGGGAAATACTAAAAATAATGGGACAGAATCTATTATAATGATATTCATTTCTTACAAAATAATCCCTTTTGTCTCAATACATTAATATTTTATATTAATTTACTATGTCTTTGACTTACATTTAGCTGGTGACTTAAGTTCTATACATGGTCTGTATTTATGTATGTGATGATACCTGTATTTGTACTGTGTTTATTGGCTAATTTCGTATCACATTCTGGAAAATCGTGGTTGTTTGGAATGTTCTATTAAAATATCCCACGGATTTTTTTTGTGAATTTTTGTCACTATAGAAAATTGCAATTTCTGATTAATTAAAATGCTGAATCTGACTAGTTAATAGCGATCTGTGCTCTTATCCATTATAAACACTATAGCAATCCTCAGGAAGTTAGTGAAACTTCGGATTTTAATTTTTAGGATTTAGAGTTGTAAATATATATTTTTTCATAAACGTTAAATAATTATTATTATTAGTTCTGATGTAGAATTTCATTAATTTTGATATGTAATAATTGCTGTTAATTATTTCTTAAGAAACGCCGTTGAAAAGTTTTATAGTTGTCCGTCACAAGTATTAACGCAATTAACTAAATTAGTTATTCGACATTTATAAATGTGATTTTGTAGACAGAAAGTTATTGGACTTCCAGAGTTTATATACATTCTTTTTTCTATGGAATATCTTTTTGAAAACGTGCTTAGCGAAGCTTGGGAGAAAGAAAAAGCAGGTAGAAGGGAGGGTATGGTAATATAATTTGTAAAGGCTTTCGTCCACTAATCCGTCCCTTGTTCTAATATATTAAGAAATAATTGGAAAGTAATTGTTAGGTCCGTTATTAGATGACGACGCAGCCTTGGAAAGATATTTTATGAAAGGAGAAAAAAATAATTTAGAGGAGGAAATTTCCACTCACCTATCTTTTTATTAAAATAATTTATTCCCACTTAAGCGTTTTAATTTAATGCCCCTTTAGGACATTTATAGCTTCTTTTATAAATAATGAAGAAATTTTAACCGCTTCTATTTTACACAAGATGCTGCCTCCCATTTATGTAAGAACTACCGTTTTGCAATGCAAATTTTGAATATCAAAGACCCCACATCAGACATCCCATACCTTGTGGAGAAATTTAATACTTAATGGTTTCCAGAAAGTTCTTTAGTTCGTTTATGAATGAATATCTCTCTCCTTTAAGGATTCCGTCATAAGGATTGCTATTTCAAATGGGTGATATTAATCTCAAAAGACAGATAATCAAGAATATTAATATCAAAAGACAGATATTCAATATGTTGCGGCATGAACATGGAAATAGAATTAAGTTCTCATCAATAAAAAATATCTAATCAAAAAGTGATTTTACCATCTACTCTGAAACTTTCCATCGCCCCCTTAACCGCTAATTTTTTAATCTCACTTGTCCATTTTATGAGTATATATATATATATATATATATATATTGCTATGTATTGTCGGCACCATGAAAGGGATGCCGGGTGGCAATCATGAAGGGGAATGTGTTTGCACAAAGAACAGACCTTTTGGTCCTCTTATGGGGCCTTTATGTTCAAGATGGTGGAGAAAGAAGGAAAGGGGGGCAAGCAAACTAGACTGAGGAGGAGACTCTCGACACAGACTCGGAGAAGCAAGGAGTACAATCTCTACACAGATCCTGGATGAAGAAGGAAGGAAGCGGAAGAAGGAGAGCCGGCGAACGAAGTGGAACCAGATGGCGAAACCCGGAGGCGGCAAAGCGAAGACCGACCTGTAACCCAATCTACCCCTGTTCATAGATAAGTTTTATTTATTTCCTGTAAGGTATTTTATGGCAATCCCTTTTATATAGAAACATCTGAATCATTAACCTTGTTTAAAATTGAATAACTGAACGATCCTTATTGTAATTCTTTTTGTGCTTACATACCCCAGATACACTATTTATTTATTCTAATGACATAGTTATAGTTGATTATTCGTATTATTTATATTCGTGTATTTATTTATTGTTGTCCACTTGGCATAATCCGAATATTCAAGCTCTTAATGAAAGCCATACTAACTCGTTCGGCGTCTAAAGCTCTAAAAGAAGCGGAGATGGGTCCTCAAAACACCGAAAGTATAGAAGAGGTGCATAGCGCTCAGGGATTGATGTCGGAGACTGTCGGCGAAGCGGCAATGAACATGGATGGATGAACCAACGCAGATACAATAGAAAAAACAGATAGAACACAGGAAATGTTGGACATGATGAGAATGATGGAAAACACTGATAAAAATATGAAAGAAATAAAGGGAAGTATAGAGAAATTTAGAGAGGATATGGCTAATGACATGAAAAGGGTAGTAAACTATATAGAAAATATAAGTCTGAAGGAAGACGTTAACCAGATTGTTCAAGAAAATAAAGGAAATTGGGCAAAATGGGGGAAATAAGTGATAGCAAGATTAATTTAAAGAAGGGTAAACTTGCTGATGCTGAAGTACCTCCATCTAACGGACCAATAAGTGAAAATACAAGCCTTAATAATGATATATTGTCAAGAAAAGAAGTAATGCCTGTAGATGGAAAATGTGAAATTACTTCAGTTGAAGAGAAGAAATCTAAAAGAGGGGAGTCCTACTTCTCGAAGTGATCGTGATATGCCTTCTGATGTTAATAATGGGTTGATTTTGTCAAGGAGAGTAGAAATGCCAATAGATTGCCAATGTGCAAAAGGAGACACTTCGGTTGAAGAAGATCTCGAAGAGAACAGCCCTAATTCTAGAAATGATTGTGAGGTACTCAGAGATATAGCTTCTAAGGACAATAATGATTTGGTAAATAATAGTTTGATTTCGAAAAGTAAAGTAGAAATACCAGATGGCCAATGTGAAGTAGGAGACACTTCGGTAGAAGATGTCAAAGAGGACAGTCCTAAATCTAGAAATAATGTTGAAACTAAATATAAATTCGTATGATAACATTACATTTAAACAATCCTTTAAGGAATCTATATATATATATATATATATATATATATATATATATATATATATATATATATATATATAAATCTCCTGTCACGATGTTTATCCGGGCTAATCTCCGAAACTACTTGACCGATTTTAACGAAATTTCGCACAGTTACATAACATTTCCCAACTTAAAATATATACTATATTTTATTTCCATTAACGACCGGTATACTTATTTTGCAAAATTACATTTTTTTCTGACCTGCTGCATTTTTTAGATGCCTTTAAGGGCATGTCTGAGTAGTGTAAATCCAAATTTGCATCCGAAAAACGGATGTTAAATCTTTTTGGCTGCCGAAAAACCGTGAAATTTTCGGAATTATTTCAGTTTTTGACCTTTATCTCGTAATAAGGGTATATGGGATCAGTGAAGAGGATGGATTTGTCTGACCGAGGTACGAACCAAGATAGCTCATTTGGTAGAGGACCATGACGGAAACATGGGAGACCCGGGTTAGAATCCCGGGCCTGGACATGTCTTTTCACTTAAAAATGAAAACATTTAAAATTGAAAAAATTAATAAAAAAAATAAATAAAATAAATGATAATACGAATAGTGTACAGCACATATATTCCTTCTACAACAGAGATCTGCACTTCTGTGGAACCTTTTTTTTTTACCCAACTGTAAACGTTGGGTTTACAGACGCTTACCACTGTCAAAAATCAACTTTTTATTAATAAAAATTCTTATTCTACAAAATTTAATTAACGTGGGTACCATTTAATTGGGGGGTACAATTTTAATACATAAAATTATTCTGTGGTACTGCCCGGTGCACGGATGTGCACCTTACTGTTGGGGCAGCACCTTTTAGGCCTCCTGGCCTGTCTGCATCCGTCCGGGTGCCGTCCAGCCCTCCGGGTCCACCGCATCTGTCCGGTCCTCTCCACCGTCTCTCTCCTCCTGGTGGGGGTCATCCTCTGGTGGCTCGTCGGGTGGTCGCTAATGGTGGTCTGCTGATGGTGAAATGTGCAGGACCGACCACCTCCTTCCACCTGTAGACAAATTCTCTGATGAAGGGATAATTGTCCTCCTCCATAAGACGGGGGAAGTCCTCCTCGGCGAGGGCGAAGATCAGTTTTCCTCGAAGAAGATCCCGGTTTTCCTCGACCATCTGGCACGGTATCTTTCCATCGTGGTGCAGGAGAGCACCACGTCATCTGCCGTCTCAGGGACTCCACAGGCGGGGCTTCGGGTGTCGATTTCTCTCCTATGCTCACTGAACTTTCCCCGGTGCCAGCCGTGTCCTGTCAGGATCTGCGAGACCCAGTAGTCCGGAATCACCCAGGTGAAATGGTCATAGTTTCTGGGTACCTGAGACCCCAGAATGCACCCCCTATTCTTCCAAATCCGTTGAGTGACAGGGTCATCCTATCCTTCAGGTATCCCAGGTGAGGGGTGGCTTCGAAGCCTCTCCTGAACTTTACGCCCAGGTACGTCACCTCCTCACCCAGTTTTACACTCTCTCCCTGAATCTTCAGTATGATTGGGTGAGCCCTGTCAGTGGAACCTCTCAGGAGTATGGCGTGGGTATTAGCTGCGGCCATACTCAGCTTACTCCTCACGCACCATTCCACCCGATCTGGAACCATAAATAAAGGCGGTTAAGACTAGAAAACTGTTAAAGAGGAATATAACTTACAAATTATTTTCACGAATATTTATACAGTCCCATTTGTTGGAAAAAAAAAACTTATTTTAAGTCCCTAGATATATAATTTTTTTTACAGACAAAACACGGTACTAATAAGATTTCACAATATAATAATAAACGTAATGAACAAATATTATGATAGAAATACAATTATGTACTTCTGATACATTTTTTCTAATAATTAAAAAAATACAGATAATATATAATAGTGTAGTGTTGTGTAGTGACGTGTTGAAATCCCGGCCTGGACAAATCTTTTCTCTGAAAATAATAAAATAAATGTTATATTAGTTAGTTTCTGTTGCGTAGGTACTTACGCATAAATAAGTATTACTTGAGTTGAACACATTTATTTATTTAGTAATTTTTTTTTTGCAAAACACTTACCGAACGAGTTAAGATACACCTCTCCTCTTATGTGCATTGTTCGTGGGTTGTTTTCTTATTCTATTTTTTCTGCTCGTTTACAATGATATCCTGTGCCAATTAAAATCAAACAATACTCTCTTTTCCTCTAAATTTCCCTGCTCTATTTGGGGGTCCGAGCACTTCATCACATATTGATCATATCCTTAAGTAGTATTCCTAAATTGGTTAAAAAAAATAAAGATTCAATAAAAGAGGGAGAAAAAGAGAGAATGGAGAAATGTTAGCCTCCTGTATACTGCGCTGGATCCAATCAGTATGCTCAAACTGCATTTTCATCCAATCTACAGCCGTTATTCAAATTCCAAGGAGGGGCGGGTGCACCTTACGAAAAGTTTATGATAAAATAAAAAATGATAAAGGGGCCGGGAAGGGGATGCACGTGTCAAACTGGATTAGACATTGAAGGAGCCACTAGGGCAACTTTTCTTATATTCTCTCCTCTCGTGGGAGTTCTCCCTATTTGATATAAATTCTCTTCAGAGGGGGCACAACACACTAAGGCAACTAGGTAAAAGCGAATATTAGCGCTTCAAAAAAAAAACAAAAAACTTTTAACTGTTTATTCAAAGAAGGGTTCTGAAAATAATAAATCTATAAATGGTTTAAAGGATAATAATAATTTGGTCTTACTAAAGGAGGCTATTGTAAAAAATAAATGTTTTTAAATACGCTTGCAATTCATTGTGATTTTGAACGAAAATCAGAATTAATCCGTAAACTGGGAATTTAAATATATCTATAAAACCTGTAACACTACAACCCATGGAGGGTTTTGGGTTCATTTCGTGCTAAAGACTGTACTGTTTCTTGGACAACAGTTGTTCAGCGAAGTGATTTGCCTAGATCACGCTCAACCGCCAGATTTTCTTCCATATTTTGGGTACCCACTTTATAGAGTCTGTGTGAGCCCCATTAGGGTCCCAGTTCCCATTGGACACAACTCCGGCTGCTGACTGATTAAATAAAGGTCTGCCTGCGAGCGAGATTTGAACCCAGGACCTTCACATCGCAAAATCAGCGCTCTACCACTGAGCCACCCCACTCTCAAATGTATCTATTAATATGCATATTAGGTACAATATCTATAATACTCTAAATATTATGTAAATAAGAGGTCTCAATAATATTTATTGTTTTTATCAATATTTTTATCATCACAAAAAGAATTCGTGAAGTAATTTTAGTAATCTAAACTTATTGTGTTGTTTGTTGGGACATCTATAAATTCAAATTTGAATGTTTTCGCACTCCATGCTCCATACCTACTTTAATATAGGCAGCAATATAACCTTAATACCATAGGCGTAACGAGGGGAGGGTTATTGGGGATGTAACACCCCCCCCCCCATTGCTTGGAAGAACTTAAAAAAAATTGAAACAAGTTAAAAAAATAATTTTTGAAGGATTTTACTTTTTCAAAGTTATTATTGTGGGATTGCAGAAGTAAGGGCCAATAATGCCAAAAACACAACAAAGAAAGTGCAAACATAGTTACTTTAATGAATAAAAGGTACGCTAAAATTACAAACCAAAACTTAATACTGTTTATTTACAATTAATTATATTATTATAGCGACTTTCTTTGCAGTACCTTCGTTGGAGGAAACTGGTCTTGTCAATCCCTAGGTGTGCATTGTGTAAAGCATCCATGATGTAGAACAGCCTACTGCAGTTACACATTGGCTTCCTTTACAAAATACGTCTTGAACTGGAAACACAGGGACATTACGTCTACGGTCTAGCTGTAGGTCCTCTTTTTTCATTCTTCGGTTCTAAGTCATAAGGCTGCGATTTATACAAGAATCGATTCACTACTATGAATAATGTCTTGAAGGATCTCAATACTTTTTAGGCCTGATCTCACCGACAAATCTTGAAAAATAGTCTATACGATTAATCTATTCACTCTTCTTGAGTTCAGAAAAGCAGGATTGGGGGAAAAAAAAACATTCCTTCAAAAAGCAGGTTTATTTGCGTTTTGATATTTTTTTTTAGGATTCGGACAGTACATACGCACTGGAAGCGAATGTAGCAGGCTTCTCAAACCCGTCTATTATTTTGGTTAGCAGCCCTGCATTGGGAAAGCAGTGCGAATAACTTGATTGGTAGAGCCTCGACCTCCTCTCTAGCTTCGCATATTCTACTCCTCATGAAATCAAAACACGCCAGCAAAGCGTATTTTCAGTTCCATTGCCTTAGGGTAGGAGAAAAAAGAATGTCACAAATGCATTGTTGCTTTGGCAATCATACTCTCTCAATCCCCTTACTTAACTCACTTTTTGAAGTCTATCAAGAGAAGGGTACTTTAGTTTTATTTTTTGCTCGTTTCATAAGACACATTGGAACAAATGCTAATGGGACTTATTTTCGAATGTTAAAAAGCCACAATAAAAAAAAAAATAATCAAAATCTAAAACTTTTGTTTTGCCCCCTTCATTAGATAATTCATTTTCATCAATTTGGTTAGGGATTCATCCTAATCATTTTGATGAAAGTAGATCCTTCCCAAGTGTTTTAACATGCCGGAGTGTCCATTATAAAATCAATTAGGTAGATTCATTGCCATATTTTTGATTCAAGAACTGCATATTTCCGATTTTTCATATTATTTGACATTTAAAAAAAATTATATTGCACACATGTCAGTAACTTTCTACATTTCAGGTGTTCAAAATAAACGATTGGGAGAAAATACAATGAATATCGCAATGGAGTGCACAAAGGGGGATCGGGAAGATAATTTACGATCTCTCAATATTTATGAAAAAAGTACGATTTTCATACTCATCAACACAAGATTCGTATTTCGATACTTATGCAATAAAATAACAATAATGAATAAAAAATTGAAATATATAATAAAAATATTAGCTAGAGTATAATAAAGTATAATAAAAATATTGTAGTATAATAAAAATATTAGTGCTGCTAAAAATGTCAAACTCCTATCAATCCAAAAGCCTTTATAAAATAATTGCCATTCGTCGAAGATAACCTCGATAAATATTTTTGAATCATTATAGTTTTGCTATATGTCTACGACGAAATTGACGGAAATCGTCTTTGTCACCGCTCGATGACATTCTATTCTGTATATATACATATATAGAATAGAATAGAATAGAATAGAAAATAAACTTTATTCTGGGACCAAGTCCCTTTAGAATAACAATAATGAACAAATAAAAAAAAACATAAAATTCATCTGGCCAGAAGGCTACATAATAACACAAATCATGAAATAATCAAGTGTGGCAAAACATTGTAAAAATAGAAATAGATAAGAAAATAAATAAATAAAATACAAAGAACTTGACTGATTTTTAACTAATTGTCGAAAATAAATATATTTATATTAACAAAGTAATGATTAATAATATTAATACAGTAGTTGATCACGAAATTGCTAACTAAAATAATTGATTAGCATAGTATGCGATAATATATTTAAAAAGTCGGTATCATCTTTGTTGTTGGAAAAATAAACAAAACAAAGGGTAGCGGGATCGAGTTTACAATACTGATATATTCAAGCAGACATTTGACCTGCTTGGAGAGCGACTTTTTGAGATGCCAAGAGATGATGGAAAAGCAGGATTAAAATGAAGCTAGTGAAGAGGAATGGCGAATGAAAGGAGGGATTGAATTCCACACAGTGGTGGAGCGGGCGAGGAAGGAGCGCTCGAATGCCTTAGTTCTGTGGGAAGGAATGTAGAAATCGGAAAGGCGAGATCTTGTTTTGTGGTGCTGGACAGAGGATTTGACTGGGAGGAGACTATAGATATATGAAGGGTGTTGCGAGTTGATGGATTGGTATAGAAAAACGCTAAGGAAATATTGTCTACGGATGGGAGGGAAGAGCCACTTTAACTCAACATAGTGATGTGACACCCGGGATCGCCTCGGAGTACCAAGGACAAATCTTAAAGCGCAGTTCATTATTCTTTTTAAGCGGCTCTCAAGCATTTTCGAGAGGCCCCCGTATACCACACTACAGTAGTCGAAGTGGGGGAAGATGAGGGATGATACGAGCAGCTTCCGAGTAGGTTGTGTAAGGAGATGCCGAGAACGATGGAATAATTTTAGGGAACTAATTATTCGTCGGGATATTTGGGTGACATGTGGTTTCCAGGAAAGGTTTTGGTCAATGGTAATGCCTATGTTTTTAACGGAGGAGTTGAAACTGATGGGGTGGTCGTTTAGGATTAATGTTGGAAGGGTGGGGATAGTTGCAAGGAGGGAGTTGGAACCTAGAACAATGGCCTGGGTTTTCATTGCGTTCGATTCCAGTTTGCTCAGCTTTGCCCAGGCACTGATTCTATCTAGGTCTTGCTGAATACTGGCGAACGCATATGAAAGCTCAGATGGAGGAAAGGATAAATAGATTTGGAAGTCGTCAGCATATAGATGGTAGGAACAGTGGTGAACAGATTTAGGAAGATCATTGATGTAACAGTTGAAAAGGAGAGGAGAGATGCTTGAGCCCTGAGCCACACCTGAGGATAGAGTAAGGAAACAGGAAAGGGGTTGGTTGAGCATAGAGACCGATTGGGACCTATCAGAGAGGAAGGATTGGAACCATAGAATAGAGCTGTAGGAAAAAGACAATGACTTTAGTTTGGAGAAAAGGATAGAATGGTCCAAGGAATCGAAAGCTTTAGAAAAGTCTAGGAGGATTAGCACGGTTAGTTGTTTGTTGTCCATGGCTTTATATATGTCATTGGTGATTTTGGTAAGGGCAGATTGAGTGGAAAAACCTGGGCGAAAGCCTGATTGAAGCGGAACGAGGAGTTTGGACTGTTCGAGAAAATTTGATATTTGAGACTGGACTATTCTTTCGAGAGGTTTGGAAAGGTTGGAAAGTATGGGGATTGGCCGGTAGTCCTTGGGAGATAATGGGGTTGGGGTTTTATTTATAGGGATTTTTTTCCAGGAAGTCGGGAATACTGCTTTTTGTAGTGAGAAGTTATAAATGAAAAGTAGGACAGGTAGGATATCGATGAGGCATAGTTTGAGTAGTTTGACGGGTATCTCGTCTAATCCGGTAGAACTGGAGCGGGATTTAAGAACGGAGGAAATAATGTCTGTAGGTGATATGTCTAAGAAATAGAAATTGTCGGGGTTAAAAGATGGCGTTGATGAAAAGACGGAGGAGGAGGATTTTGATGTGTTAATTGAGGCAGACAAAAAATATGAGTTCATTTCGTCGGGAGAAGCAGGGAAGGCTCAGGAGGATGTTGGATTGCAGAGGGCGAGCTTTCGTAGGAGTTGCCATTTAGATTTAGGATATATATATATATATATATATATATATATATATATATATATATATATATATATATATACATGTGGATTCTATTCTATATATATATAGCAATGGTAGAATCAAGATGAATAAGCGTACTTAGGAAAAGAAAACGAGAGTTAAGATGGAGATTTAATAATCTGGAATATAATGTTTCTGTTGTTGTAATATAATAATTGGAAGTATTTTGAAAACTTGAAATCTGATATCTGCGCTGTATGGTATGCATTTCATACTTAAAATTTATTTAAAAAAATAAAAATTAACATATTGGATGTGTATTTGGTGTATATTTTAACGTTAGTACATGCAGTATTGGATTAATTAATTAAACCTTGTAGGCCGAAATCAATAAACTTGACAATAAATCTTTCCTTTACCTCTTTTCCTGATAATTGGATTGCATTTAGTTGAAGCTATGTCAGCCTGTTTTCAAATGGAATAAAATAGCTTTACATTTTTGAAAGAAAGGCTCTCGTTGAGTATTTCATAAAAACAGTGTCTGTTTTAAGAAAATTATTTATTAAATATTACAACTGTAGTATAACAATACAACAAGTAAATATAATGAATAACGTGAATAATGTCATGGACAAAGGCAAGTAGAGATATCCAGTGCTAGTACTCAAATAACGAATTCAACTTAAAAGGTCAGGAGGTCATCTTCTTTTCAGACGCCTCATAAGACTATCGGGAGTTGAAGAAGTAGGTAGGTTTGAGACTAGTGATATTGAGCGGGAATAGAGTTTGTCATGAAAGGACAGTTATCGGGTTCGAGCCGATTGTGGATGACTTTATTCGTAACAAACTAACGAGCATTGAAGATTTTACGAAGGATTTTTGATTCTAAAGATTTGATACGAGAGTAATGCGATGGCATACTTACTTAGTGAGTGGAGCCCCAAAGCTCTACTCCGTAAGTCCAAAAATATCTTATAATAGTCATGTATATAATTCTTTTGTAATAAATTGGGAGCTTAGAGCGTTTGTCTAGTAAACGTTGAAGTAGCTTGAAACGGTGAGCAGTTTCTTGTCTTTTCAGTCTAGTATGATGATTCCAACGTTTGTCAAAATGTAAGCTTATCCTCAGGAGTCAGTGGGATATTATTGAAGGATACTGGAGGACGAAGGAAGGAAGTCATTTCTTTCTGACGAAGGGTAAATGTGATTTAACGGGATTTGTGGGAATTTATTTATATCCTCCAGTTTTGACATTATTCTTCAAGGTCAGTGATAATGGATT
Source organism: Arma custos (assembly GCA_037127475.1). NCBI lineage: Eukaryota > Metazoa > Arthropoda > Insecta > Hemiptera > Pentatomidae > Arma > Arma custos. The sequence continues at coordinate 98,306,116 of CM073761.1, forward strand.
GAAGAGTATGGAATCAGTAATCAATAACTGAATCAGTTTACGTTGTAAAGATAGTATTAGGACGGGTTGGTATAGTATAAACTTTGCAGACGATAAATCCTTTAGGGACACCAGCAGATTGAGAAAAGAGCATGAATCGATTATTATTAGCATATTATACACAATATGTATACTAATGAATCCGGTGGCTAAAGAAATGCATTAATTAATTTCATTTTATAATTTTTTGAGAGCTTTATCATTCATTGTGTTGCTAAAAAACTAAACTTCGTACATCGATAATTCTAATCATTCAGCTGCAACATCTTCAAAGATACGGTTAGGAACTTTCCTTTAATTTGCCTGATATTATTTAGTAATGGAATTAGGTATCCGGTTACATGAGAGATGGTATATTATAAGGAAGAGCCTCACATATTAGAAAAAGCATGAAAAATGCCCAAGTTTGTCTTGAGAGGTTTCTTAAGAAGATACGGATCCATCTATAGATTAATTTTCTAATTTGTTCCTTCCTTTTCCTCGAAGTCATGGATCCTAGCTAGCTACACACGGTCAATTTGATGTGTCAGTTTGGTGTGCTCACATCAAACTGACATATCTAACTGACTCTGTGTAAGCTAAATTGATGTGAGCTCACATCGAAAAAGTAGACTGATGGACTGATTTAAAATTCATCATTTCGGCGTACACACCGAACTGACAATTTATGTAAATAAGGTTTTAAAAAAATCACGTGGATTAAATAAAAAATATATAGATGCTTCAATCCTTTGTTGGCTTAGATATTTGATTTAGATAACCCATTATTCAAAAGATTCGTATTTAATATTATTTAAGGAACATATTTAAAATGTCAATCCCAAGGACTGAATAGGGCAAGGGAGGATGAGGGCGATAGGGAGCTGGGACCCCTCGATCTCCTTTCAGCGCTAGTTTCAATTTGGGCCAGGTGGCGATAAGCTGCTATCTGTCAGAATAGAGCTCGGATTAGGAGGGCCCCAGTTTGACAATGTCAATTTCCTCCTATCCTCGTCTCATCATGGCAAACCTCATTAATTTTTTATTTTTGTAATGCTATTGTGTTAGGAGTTTGGATTCTTTTTTGTAATACCTTCCATGTTAATTACTTTTAAAAATCAAAACGATCGATCCCCTCCTCGTTCCAGTTAGTAGAATATAACAAGATCAAAGCATAAAAATGTTCTAATATAATTAATACAGTAGTATTAATTATAAGTAAACTACTATCAGTCTACCACACACTAGAATTAATATTTTATTTAACCAGTGTACATTACTCATAAATATCTAAGTGGCTCGGAAATTCATCTTGAATCAAATCAAAATCTATGCATACATAGATCAATCTCAAGCATGACTAAATTAAGACTTATAACTTATTAAAGTGTAAATATAATACGAATGTTTATTAAAGAAACACTCTAGATAGATGATTCTCATTAAAATTCCTATACCATCCTTAACATTTGGCGGATGGTAATAATCAGTTCAGAGTTTTCATAAAGTATCAATTCCGGTTCATCAACTTTATCTAAAATTTAATTTGCTATTGTCATTGATAAGTACTGTTGAATGTTTATATTTTAATAATTTGTATATGCTTTGACTTCCACGCTTGAAGGCACAATGGCAGAGAAATAAGCAATTCTTGTTTATATAATCAATATGACATTCATAAAAATTAATATAAGTGAACAGACAGAATAACTATATAATTACAAAGTTTAACTTAGAATATTATAACAGTTACAAAAAAAAATTAATAGAGCTAACTTAATAGATAAAGGAAAACACACACATACATATTTAGTATATGTATATGAGCTTTAATAACTTTAATTGAAGTCATGTAATTAAAAACATTAAAACTTCTGAATCTACGACTGCTATTATAACACTAATATTATTATGTTATAACACAAATATATCATAATTAATGAGACTGCCAACAAACTATTAAACAATTAATTTACCATGGTCTCGGGATTGGAATGAAAAGCCTTAAAGGGCCAAGAAGTACCGCATATATTAACATCAAAGGGAAAGACCCGCTTAAAGATAAAAAGTAGTCTCCTGGAATAATTTATGAAAATAATTCGCCCCATAGGGAAATGAGCGAAGTCGGCACTGGACTGAAATGGAATTCGGACTAGTCTTGTTTAAGACGGAAGAGGTGGTTGAAACAAGGAGGTTGCTTTGATGGAACATACTAGAGTATAAAGAGATCTAGGTGAAACTGGAAATGCTAAGCTATTGAGAAAACGAGTCCTATGCAATGAAACGAAGCAGCTCTTAAAAGACAATGGAATTAGTCAATTATAAAGGGCCAAGAAAAAGATAGTAGGGGAGAGTGAATGAAACCATGTTTCTTAACTCCCGCCAATGAGAGAACTGACAAGAACGTAAATTTTTGAGATGAGTGGTCAGTATGGCGTGGAATGTCAGAAGATCATAATGGAAACTTTCCATGAGAGACAATCATGATTTCCTGATGTTCCCACAAAGAAGCAAGGAAGCGTTCCAACCCGTTCTGGACGCATAGTCAAGCCTAACTTGAGATTCTGTGACTCCGTCATCAAGGAGGGGAATCCTGTAGCGACATCGAACATCGATCATCGATAAATCGAATATAAAATGTTAACAAGAAGATAACCTTCTCATATTGTTTTACCATACGGGAATTGATATTTATCGAACACCAGTGGATGTACATATTACTTCTTATGTTGTACCTTATGTTATTTTTGTTATTATTTGAGACTGGTCTATTGGTACAGCATTTTTATTTTGTGAAAGGTAGCAAATTATACAAGAAATACAAAAAAAAAAGTATGTTATTTTTGTTATAAATAAAGTGATTTAACCTTCAAGAACACGTAGCGTTAAGATCCTTCACTATCCCTATAAAATCTTAACAAGTTTATACAGCTGACATCCCAACTCATCCTGATACTATCCTTACTACGTATGCTGATGATAAATGTGTATTATCAGCCAACACCAATCCAGTTATTGCATCCCAAAGCCTCCAATCCCATATCACTGATCTTGAAGAATGGTGTCAAAACTGGAGAATTAAAATAAATTCTCAAAAATCGCATCAAATCACTGTTAACTTACGTCGTAAACCAATGACTTCCCGCCCTTCAGTATCCTTTAATAATATCCTTCTGGTGCCTGTAGAACAGATCCGATACTTAGGGTTGCATCTCGACAAACGATTAACCTGGAATCCTCATGCAAGACTGAAAAGACAAAAAACCGCTCCGCTTTTCAGGCTACTTCAACATTTACAAAACAAACGCTCTAAGCTCCCAATCAACTACAAAATAATTATATACATGACTATTATACTACGGACTTACGGAGTAGAGCTTTGAGGCTCCACTAAGCCATCGAATTCCCTCTCGTATCCAATCCCTACAATCCAAAATTCTTCGTAAAATCCTCCATGCTCCTTATTTTGTTAAGAATAAAGTCATCCATAACGACCTTAATGTCCCATTTGTTGCTGATTTGGCCTGAACCCGGTATCTATCCTTTCATGACAAACTTCATTCCCACTCAAACCCTAGCTTCTTAGTTAGTTTCAAACCTAGCTTCTTCTTCAATTCCCGATAATCCCCCGAGGCGTCTGAAAAGAAGATGGCCACATGACCTTCTTAGTTGAACTTGTGATTTGAGTTACTACCAGTGCGTAGTTTCTCTGCTTGTCATTATCTCATGTCATTATGTATTGATTAGCCTATTTACTTGTTGTATTATTGTAATAAAGTTGTAAATTTCAATAAATAAATTTAAAAAAAAGAAAAAAGAATTTTTCGAATCGATCCCGATGAAAACATTTTTATCTGAAAATTGGAAGTTTTTAATTAAATAACTATTTGTAACCATTTTATATGAAAAAAATAATAATCAGCCTAAAACATTAACTGAAATTTTAATTAAAACGTAATTAATCGTCATAATTGATGTAATTAATTTGATAAAAATGGCTATACTTCAATGCTATTGAGGTAAGTTTAAGACTATTCAAGAATATTGTGTAACAGTACTATTATTAAACGACAATGTTGTTGAGAAATTTCTGTCTGACCGCATTAGAATGGCTCTAACTTAAGAGGCCCAGTTGCAATATTCTTTTTAAATGACCCGGAAGAATAGGAAATAGGAAATTCTTTTTTTAAATTGCTTTATATTTTTGCAGCATCCATGAAGAATGTTTTATAGCTTCATGTAATTTATTTAGTTATGTACATTTATCTAGTTAGAAATATGCCATTATATCATCAGTTAACAGTAAACGCTTAACAAATTAAGTTTTAAAATATTTATTTGAATGATATTTAAAACTATTGTTCAGAACGTATATACATATATATATATATATATATATATATATATATATATATATATATATATATATATGTATGTATATAATAGAAAAGTAACTTTATTCTGGGAATAATTCCCTTTAGAATAAGAAACATGAACAGAAATAGAAACATAATATATATCTGCCCAGAAGGCTACATGATACAAATCATAAAGTGTATAAAAAGTGACAGAAAGGCATACAAAATATAGAAACAAACAATAATAATTAGTAAATAAACAGTACGAATCCTGACAAGATATTAAGCGTTCGTGTAGGCTTCCAAGGACGTTGATATTCTTCTTATATTCTTCCGGGTTGGACCCTGTCGGTGCTATTAGCCTAGCTTTTGCTCATCATTTTTTGAGCTTCTTCAGGGCTTGTCAGTTAACGAAGAGCGGGTGGTTGGTATTAGTGTATCTATACCTATGGGGCGTGGTCTCGATCGAAGTCGGCCTTCCCATTGGCTTGCTTGTACCGGTCGTATTGTGTTCGGTTGTGTTCGTGTGTGATCTGTGGGGTGGGGTTCATCTGTGTGTGGATAGTAAGGTAATGTGTGGGTCTTTTTTTGGATGGCCGGATACTAGTTGTTGCTAAGATTATAGTCATCTTCCTTATTGAAATTGTTGGGTTCTTTGAAAATTTCGATAGCCTCTCCTATGCTACGGAGATGGTAATTAGCTTCTTTTACAAGAATAGTGGTGTTTTCGAAGAGTATGTGGTGGTTACTGTTATTGAAGTGTTCTGCTACAGCCGATTTTTCTTTCTTGAAATTCTTGACGCAAAATATCTGATTCTTTTTTGGATGGTCCTTCCTGTTTGTCCTATGTAGACCTTACCGCAGGGACAGGATCAGGACGTACTCCCAACTTGTCTTTGGGATTCTGTAGGATGTGGGCTATTGTTTTGTCGGTGGAGAATGTGGTTTTGATATGGTTGTTTTTAGAATTCTGGCAATTTTCTCTGAAGTGCCTTTAATGTACGGGACGGTCGTATGGGTTATAGATGCATTGTCTGTTTGGTTTTTGTCTTGTTTCTTGTGCTTTCTTTTGTGCTCTACTCGATTAAAGGTTTGCCGGCCGTATCCGATCTTCAGGAATGTTCTTTTCAGGTACCTCTTCTCTTTAGGAAGCTGAGACGATTCAGCTATCATTTTGGCTCTGTTGAGTAGAGTGTTGATGATTCCTTCCTTCTGAGCCGGATGGTGATGTTAAGTGGCATGGAGGTATCTGTCTGTATGGGTAGGCTTTCGGTATACGGTGTGTCCTAAGGGGTTTCCTTTCTTTTCAACCAGGACATCCAGGAAGGGAAGTTTGTCATCTTTCTCCATCTCCATGGTGAATTGAATGTTAGGGTGGATGCTGTTGAGGTGGAGCAAGAACCTAGAGAATGGAAAGGCGAGTTCTTGTTTTATTGTGCTGGACTGATGATTTGAATTGAAGGAGACTGTAGTTATATGAAGGGTGTAGAGAGCTAATGGATTGGTATAAGAATTATTTGAATTATTGTCTATTATTGTTGTTATTGTATTTATTGTCTGTATTATTGGGAAATATTGTCTTCGGAAGGGAGACAAGAGCAACTTTAACTCATCATAAAGGTGGGAACGCGCGATCTCCTCGGAGTACCTAGGACAAATTTTAGAGAGCAATTCATTATTCGCATTTTAGAAAGGCCTCCGTATACCACGCTACAGTAGTCAAAGTGGGGGAAGATGAGAGATGATACAAGGAGCTTACGGGATGGTGGTGTAAGGAGATGTCGAGAATGATGGAATGGCTTCAGGGAACTAATTGACCGTCGGAATATTTGGGCGATATGGGATTTCCAGGAAAGGTTTTGTTCAATAGTAATGCCTAGGTTTTTCAAAGAGGAGCTGAACGTGATTAGGTGATCGTTTAGGATTTATGTTGTGAGGGTGTGGATGGAAGTAAGGAGGGAATTGGAACGTAAAACAATGGCCTGAGTTTTCATTGCGTTCAATTCCAGTTTTTTCAGCTTTGCCCAGGGACTGATCCTATTTAGGTCTTCCTGAATACTGGTGAACGGGCATGTTACACCTTCTCGCTATTGAGAAGAAAAAATCCATTAAGTCATCTTTGTTGACCAAGAAACTTTAGACCGAATCAGTTACACCGGACTGCCTAACAAACTCTATCAACACCTATCCTCTAAATACTTAAAGAGTACTATTAACGAGCATATCTACCCTCCTATTTTAGGTAGATGGTGAATGTATTGTATTAAGTCTTAACATCTACGTAGTTAATACAGCTGAGATTTTAATCATTTATTGCTGTTGTTTCTTAGTTTAGGGTCCATTCATGTAAACAGCGAAAAAAACACATTTACTACATCGTTTGTCATTTATTTTTTAAAAAATTTTCATGTGAGATTTATTTTAAATCCGTATATATTATTAATGTTAATAATGTGGAATTTAATTTACGATTATTCTATCTAGCTTCTGTTTGATAATGTATCTGTTTATCGTTACAGGTGAGTACACAAATTTCCTTTCTTCGATTACAGGCAAGTCATTTACTTTTACTTTGTTTATTATTTTTTATTTAATTTTAAAGAAAAAAGACATGCCTCCGGCCGGGATTCGAACCCGAATCCTCTGTCTCTCCGTGACAGGGCTCTATGGACAGAGGATCCGGGTTGGAATCCCGGCTGGGGGCATAACTTTTCTCTTTAAAATAAACTATTTAAAAATCAAAACAGTTGACCAAAAATTATTTTTAATTTATTATTTTTTTATTCTGACCGTCCTACTTCTACCTATATTTGAGTACCGTTTTTTAATTTAGTTGTAGTATCTTTGAGTTGCTTTATGAAACGACTATCCGCAGATCTTCCAATCTCTTCTCTGACAGAGTTTAATTTGAGGTCCTTATGCAAATTATCGTTTCTGATGTACCATGCAGCATTAACTATACTTTTGAGTACTTTATTTTGGAATGTCTGGATTATTTGTATGTTGGTTTTCTTGGTATAACGCCAGAGCTGAATGCTATAAGTCCATTCCGGTTTTATGACCCGTTTGTAAAGCAGAAGCTTGTTCTCAACTGTAAGTTGTGAATTTCTTCCTAGCAGCCAGTGCATTTTCCTAAATTTTACACTCAGCTCTTCTTTATTTTTTTTCAAATGCTCTTTCCATTTGAGTCTAGCATCCAATGTCATTCCAAGATATTTGACTATATTTGAATAAGGTATCTCCTGTCTATTAATATAAATCTTTCGCTTATCTATTTTTCTATTTGTGAAATTTATATGAACAGATTTGCTTTCATTTAGTTTGATTCTCCAGCGTTAAGTCCAGTCACATACCTCCGTGATTGATTGTTGGAGTTCCCTAGTAGTTTCTTCTATATCATCACCTACTGCTAATATAGCAGTATCATCGGCAAATGTTGCCACAGTTGTTTCTCTTCTGTTTGGTAGATCCCTTGTATATAATAAATATAAGATAGGGCCTAGCACGCTGCCTTGTGGAACATCTGCATTTATTTTCTTTAGGAAAGAATATTCATCACCCTGTCTTACCTTAAAATATCAGTCAGAGATATACGATTTTAATAGTAGGTAAAATTTCTCTGGAAGATCCCTATGCAGTTTAAATTTTATTCCTCGATGCCAGACTTTATCAAAAGCCTGTGCTACATATAAGAAAACAGCCGAGCAAACTTTCTTTTCCTCAAGAGTCTTCTCGATCACGTGAGAAATTCTATGCACCTGTTCAATCGTGGAATGCCGCTGTCTGAACCCGAACTGGTGATCCGGTAGTAGACTTCTCTCCTCTAATAGTGGCTTCGATCTCTTCAAAAACAGATTTTCGAACAGTTTCGAGATTACTGGCAACAATGAAATTGGTCTATTTGACTTTGTGTCAGTCGGTGTTTTGTTAGGTTTTAAAATCATTATAACCTCGGCCACTTTCTACAGAATTGGTACACACTGCATCCTGAAGGCCGCGTTTATAAGGTGTAATAATTTTCTCAGGGCTTTTTTTCGACAGTTCATTTATTGTTTGCCCTGTCACTAAGTCATATCCTGGTGCTTTTTTCAGGCTTAAATTGCTTTTATCTCCCCTTTCAATTCTTGAAGTGTTACCTTTTTTATATTTCTTTTATCCACTTTTTGGCTCTTGGAAGTATTTTCTACTTCTGCCTGTTGAGGTAGTGGTCGTCTCTTCAAGATAGTCTGCAAAAAGAACTGCTCTTTCCTTATCGCTTTTTTTCCACGATCCATTTGGCATCCTGATAGGCGATACTTAGGTGTTTGGCCTCTTGAATCCTTTAGTACATTTCCAGAGTGAATAATCAGTGTCCTTCTGTGCTGAAAGATTGCTTAGATATTGTCCATGCTTTTCGTTTTTATCTTTTTTAATCGTCTCTTTAAGATCATTACAGAGCTTGTTCAATATAGGTTTATTTTCAGGAGTACAAACTTTCTGTCAGACCTCACGAGCCTTTCTTTTTTCCTTGACTAATTTATTCACTTCTAGTGAAGGAAAGATTTTCCTCTGCTTTGCCTTTCTGAATGACCACTGCGTGCTCTCCCACGCTGCTTTTTGAATGTGACAGTTGAACCTTTCAACTTCCTCGTCTAGTTCGTGGCTATCATTTAGTGGTACCTTAAGGTCTACTGCTTCCTCCAATATCTGCCTAAAAAGGGTCCAGTTAGTCTTGCTATTTGTCCGCCTAGGCGGGTTTCGCTGTCATACTACCTCTTCATTTATTACAATAAGAACCGGTGAGTGGTGTAAGAGGATGAAAGGTCCTCGCTGTTTTCAATGGAAACATACCTGCTAGATATTCCTTTTATCACAAAGAAATCAAACAGGTCAGGTGTTTTATTTAAATCAGTAGGCCAGTATGTTGGAGTGCCACCGGAGAGAAATTCAGCTACGATTTCGCACCCTGCTTTGTAAAGTCCTCTAACTTTAGTTGTGGTTAGTCTTGCGCCCCAGAAGGTATTTTTAGGATTGAAGTCACCGCCGATGATATATCGATTTCCTAACATTCGAAAAAACCTAACGTAATTGTCTTTTAAAGACGTTGCCTAGGAGGGCAGTATATCGATGTTCCCTTTATCCTTAAGCTGTACATTTACTGCCACCATTTGCACAGATTCTTTTTCAATCTTGCATCTTGATGATGCTTTATTGTGTTTCTCAGAAGTATAGCTGAACCTCCTCTAGCCCTGTCAGCAGGATGGGCAGAACCTGTATCCGTGCAAATTCACTTGTCGATTATTGGTAATGTGGGTTTCCGAAATCAAACATACGTCTATTCTTTCCCGATTTAGAAATACCTGTAGCTCCGATAGATGGTGTAGAAGTCCATTATCATTCCATGTCACAATTCTTAGAGTCCTACACATGCTTACTTTTTTGCTTTTGGGATTCTATCCTCTGTACAAGCGTTACAACTTGTTCAATTTTTTGAGAAAGTTCTTCAAGTTTCTCCAGGAATTTCGCAAAAGATTAATTTTGATCTTCAATTGCCTTACTAGGAATATCTTGTTTTGCATTAAACTGATGGAGTTCAAAATTTGTTTTTTGTGATGATGAACTAGGCTGGTATCGTATCTCACTTCTTGCACTGCAGGTTTGAGTTGGTTCTGCTTCATTCCTTGCTGTAGGAGTACGGGCGTCCCTACGTTTTGAAGGTGAGATAGCAATAGGTTCTCCCATCTTTGTATCGTCGTATGCTGTAATTCCACGAGTACTGGTCTTCTGTTTGTTGCGTTTGTCATTGATTCCACATTTTCTGTAATTGTTTAGCAACCTCACATCCTCTATAACTTGCAGTATGTTGCTCATGACAATTGATACAAGTTGGCTTCATATTACGGCTTAACTTACAATCCATTGTCGGATGCTTACCTGAGCATTTTACGCGTCTCGGTTCACGATGACAAAATTTCTTAGTGTGATTGAAGCCTTGGCACCTACATACATACATTGCGGTATCATATCCGTGGTTTTCTGAAGAGGTTCTATTTTAACTTTAATATTTAGGATTGAACTCCTTAGTTCATCCTTACCCTTGTCATCTGTTATCCTTTCCTTTTTGATGATATTCACTGCGTCTATAATTTTTTTGTTGTAAGTCAACAATAATATCCTGTTTTTCACAAGTATGATGGAGTCATATAGCCAATACCTTAGTTGGCCTGCTATTTTTATCCTCGTAAGTGTACCACTGTACTTCTATTTTATTTCGCCAACTATTTGTTGGCGAAATAAAATAAAGTAAAAAAAAGATATATAATGTACACATTCATACCCTATTTACAATTTGCCTGGGGTCCCCGAACTGAGCTTCTTCCCCAGGAATGAGGGCAAAGCAGGGGTCCGGAAGCCCCAGACCCCTTTCCCAGCCGCGTCACTGGCATTAAACGCCAATGAAAGCTGGTTAAGGGCGCTTCACACACACAGGTCGTGAGTGGAGAATCTGGCCGGTGCCAGTACTCCAAATAACATTATTATATCAGCTCTCGGGGCCATTGCCGGTTTAGAAAGCGGAGTGGGTTATATGGATGTCTGGAACTGGATAATGACTGAGCCAGGGGGTTGGGATGACAGGCAAGGTTTTGGTGAAAGTTTGAAAATTTAGTAGGGATGAGGTCGAGGACGAAAGGAATGTTGAGATCATTACGGAGGGTTTTGTTGGAGACATAATAAGGAGCATTGACAATAGTTCTCAGGACTTTTCTTGTCTTTTGAGTCTGGTATGAGGATTCCATGTAAGTCGTTTGTCTAGGAGAAAACCAAGGTATCGTACTGTGTCGGAAATAGGTAGGACGGTTTCATTGAATTGGACAGGACATGTTCCCCGGCGAAATGCAAAAGTCACGTGTTTACTTTTTTCCTCGTTGACTTTGATCCGCCATTGGTTACACCAAATTTCAATGAGCGAAAGGTGCCTTTGGAGGTTCGAGGAAGCCATTTCGGGATGTGGATGAGATGATGGGATGGCTTTGTCGTCTGCGAACGTTGCAAGGAAGGTTTCAAGAGTGGTTGGGATATCAGCGGTGTACAAAATCTATAGTATAGGACCCAAGACGCTGCCTTGGAGAACTCCAGCTTGAATCAGGTAAAGATTGGAGTATTCGTTACCACAGCGTACTTGGAATTAGTGATCAGAGAGGTAGGATCGAAGGGCAAGGAATAAGGATTAAGATAGCTGGGTTTTGAGCTTGAACAGAAAACCGACATGCCTGGACCAAATTAGGCGTTTTTGGCCTGGAATTTAGAATATACTGGATCGATTTTTTTTAAAACTTTAGTAGATTTACTCAGCTAAGAAAGGAAATAACTCAGCTCCAGCAAGGCACCCTGAGGTTACTGAGATGTTTTGTGGTAACGCTTCTTCATTCGTTTTACTAGTGTAGTGTGAAAACGAATCGAGGCTGCATAAAAGGTGGGTTATTGTTTGAATACTTATGCAATTTTTACAACGGTGTGGTATTTCTTTACTAATTTTAGATTTTTCTACTAATTATTTCTATCTAGTGGGGGATCAATCATAAATGGATGGTCCAGAGCTGGGTATAGACCCCTTCATATTTGCAGGTGTTTTTGGTGTTGCTACGAAAACCACTCCATTACAACTGTATTACAATAATATCATTCCACGATTTTTACATCTGTCTTAATAAGTTTAGGTTCCCTTGGAGAGCTTCTATCCAACGTATCATACAATTCCTTATAAACATTTTCCTTCAGTGGAAGCGAGAGTTCCGATTAGAGCCCTACCACGAACAGGGAGAGAGGGCCCTCTTTTGCTGCATTATCGGCAGTTTCATTCCCCCTTATACCGACATTCCCTTTATATCCAGGTACCCATATGTATTGAGCAGATTTTCCATCATCATCCACGATATTTCCAATTTCCAAGATTCGTTGGGTTCCAGGATGATCGGAATACACGTTTTCTAGTGCTTTTAGAGCACTTCAAAGTTTGAAGTAATGACCCACCACATTGGTGACAGGCTGTGTAAAGAAATAATAAGGTACCATTTCAATAGTAATCACGTCAGAAGTCACAAAGCTGGTGTAGTTTGAAAATTCTTATGTGGAATCTTTAGTAGCAAAAGCAGATAAGCTTGCATATTAGGAATGGAACCGTCATATATCATACGTTCGTGTATATATATATATATATATATATATATATATAGTGTTTTAGTTCTCGAGTTTCAGTCATTCTAGAACTTCTTAGGTGACGTTTCGAGACTAGGTTAGTCTCATACTCATGCACTGAGCTTTTAGTAAAAACATAAATAGCACACTAAAATAAATATAAAATAACATGTGTAAGTGGTCTTATTATGTTTTTACTAAAAGCTCATTTTTACACTGTCAGGGCATGAGTATGAGACTAACTTAGTCTCGAAACATCGCCTAAGAAGTTCAAGAAAGACTGAAATTCGAGAACTAAAACACAATATATTCCATAACAGTCAAGATAAGTAGAAACCAATATATATATATATATATATATATATATATATATATATATATGTATGATATTGCTGTTATATTGTCGAGGCTGCATTTTTTTTTTGCTAAAGGTAAGGTAGAAATGGTCTTTTGTTGAAATATAGAAGTTCACATTTGTTGAAAAACAGCTTATTTTCTTTTTCTGATAAAAACTCTAAATTTCAAAGTCTACATTTTTTTTTTAAAAGCGATTATCATCAAAAGTTTAAATATCATCCTCTCAAGAAATATTATTTCTTTTGACAAATTTATATTTTTTATATTAGTTAATGCCAAGTTTTAAATTTCCAATGCCAAATCATATTACATATAAACATTTTCCGTAATTAATTAGAATCCTTTGAATGTTTCTGTATTAAATTTTAGAAATGAATTCCCGAAAATGGGTATATTAATATTTGGTTATCAAGAAATATTTAGTATATAGATTAATAAATTTAAATTTTCATAGTATTGGTATGTCGAAATTATTAATGCTTTTTTTAAAAAAAACTTTTATAATTCAGATATTCTATAAAAACCTAACGAAATAAGTGATAAAATAATGTCATCAAATTGAATATTATTAAGCAAGGGACATCGTTGGCCCCCCCGAGCTCAGCCTTTTAATGCCAGCTTGCCCTTTTAGCAATTTGAACGAAAACATAATAGGATCTTGGCAGCATAATATCGCACGCCTGATCTATCTATCTATCTATCTATCTATCTATCTATATATATATATATATATATATATATATATATATATATATATATATATATAAAATAAATTCTTTATTTATTCTGGGACAAGTTCCTTTAGAATAGCAATACAGGTATATAGGGTATTATTACGTCTTAGAGTATGTTAATACAGGGTATTGTTATGTCTTATTAAGTGAGAAAGAATTTATGGAAAAAAAAAGTTGCGAATTACCTACAGTGATAACATTTAAAAAGAAAAAGAAAACAGAGTACAAGAAATAAAAAAAACAGAAATAAGATTACAATAATTATATAAAGATAAATAATAGATAATTACATATGTATGCAAATTACAAAGTCAAGTAAAAACTAAGAAAGCAGAAAATGAAACTAAAATATGAACAATATCAACAAATATAACTTGTTTTTAATATCAATATCAAACTGGTGAAGCATCAATAATATAAATATATATAAACAATGATATTAATATACTTATATATAAATTAAAACACATCATTTATTTATCAGTTAAAAAATATTAATCTTAAAACTGAGTATGTTATTTCCGATTTTTTGGGAATTGTAAGGATATAAGGTGATTGAATATATGGGATTTGAAGGTTGAAAGATTATTGGAACGACGAATGGAAGAGGGTTTAGAGTTCCAAAGGGATGAGGATCGGATAAGGAAAGATCTATCAAAAGCAGCTGTTCGGTGGGATGCTGTATATAGATATGAGAGCCGAGAACGGTTGTTACGGGAGTGGACCGAGGATTTGTATTTAAGGAGATCGGAGATGTATGATGTTCGGCGGGATTGGATAACTTGGTAAAGAAAGGAAGCTAGGAAATACTTATGGCGATAGGAAGGGTAAAGCCACTTCAACTCTTCGTAATATCGGGTGATACGGCCGTCTCTCGGGATCCCAAAGATGAAACGAACGAAGCGATTGATCATCCGTTTTAGTTTTGCATCAAGATCTTCAGTGACACCCCCTTAGTCTTGGACTGTACAGCAATAGTCCAAATGGGGGAAAATTAAGGAAGTAATCAGAAATCTACGGGTTTCAAAAGGTAACAGGTGACGAAGGTAATTCAGGCGCTTTAAGGTGGAAAAGGTGTGACGAGAGATTTCAGAGATATGTTTTTTCCAGGAGAGGGTTTGGTCAAAGATTATTCCAAGGTTTTTGACGGTTTGGTAGAAATTGATGGGATTATTATTTACAAGGAGAGTTGGGTTATGGGGAATAGTTTTTAGGAAGTAGTTCGATCCTATCATTATTGCCTTGGTTTTCTCCACATCTTTAACTTATTATTTATGGCCCACTGATTTATTCGATTCAAATCACCTTGGAGTTTTTCCGTGGCTAGTCATAGGTCGGAAGGGGAAAATGACAAGTATATTTGAAGATCATCAGCGTAGACATGGTACTGGGAGTGTTGGATGAGAGGTGGAAGGTCGTTTCTGTAAATGGCAAATAGGGTGGGGGATAGTGATGAGCCCTGCGGGACACCACCGGACAGAGGAAGGGTTATGGAAGGAGGGTGAGCTGGGACCTGAACATATTGGGAGCGATCTGAAAGGAATGACTTCACCCACTTCAGAGTACTGTTGGATAGAGGTAAATTGCGAAGCTTGGCTAGGAGGATATTGTGGTGTCGAATGCTTTGGAAAAATCTAGAAGGATAAGAATTGTTAATTTTTGGTGTTCAATGGCTGTGTGGAGATCATGGGTTATTTTGAGGAGAGCGGATTGGATGTCCACAAAGGCTTTGTTTAGGAGATATTCACACCTTAAGATTTTCATTGTTATGAATTATTTAGGCATATTAAATAAATAAAACTTATTTTATTTGTCCCAACCACATTATTCATTAAAAGAAAACATGATCATTCATATTAAATGTTGATCACAGGGATATATTCGAGCATTAAGACAGACTCGGCATTGATTGAAATGCAAGACCAGTGGCTGGGTATGTACGCTCTCCAGGTCTGACACTTCTGGATTTTGATTCCCTGTACACCTTTTGGCCAAAAGGAAGTTGAAAGAATTGACTGAATCTCGAAAATCAATTTAATATGTACATTCATTTTCATTATGTTTATATATGTATGTATGTGTATATAATACATTTTAATATATATTAAAATAATGAAAGATATCTTCATGTTGGTTTTATTTTTACAAGAGGGCAACAAGGCGAAGAATTCAGCAATATTGTAAGAGCAATAAGATCCTTACCCTAAGTGCCCTAGTTGGAACGGAGATTGCCCTTCGAATGCAACAAAAGCAAGGGCCATTCTATTTCGTTCCTCCCTGACACCTATATAAATATAAATCGTTGAGAATAGCACCTTTTTCACTAACCAAGGAAATGAAAATTCTTTGGAATCGAATGTTTGTACTGTTTTTTTTTTTGTCGAAATAACACAGAGTTCTATACTAACGTGACTGTAGATTAAATCATATACAGATAAGGAAATGAGTCAGAGCCTTCAGAAAGCTTTTTTACTCGTTTAAAACAATAAGAAAATAAGTTCCATTAAGAGTTTACACGGGTCCGATTCTCTACTAAATGTATATCTATATATGTACACGGACAAATCTATATATCTAATTTTTTTCATGATCAAGATTAATGTTGGCTAAAAGTGTTCACTCTAGAACAGATCGAAATAACTAAGATACAACAGAACCATCATAAAGTAAACAAAATTCTCTTCAAGGAAGTGGTTTCGAACTAAAATCATTTTACAGGAGTTTTCGGTGAATCAATAGTATTTTTTAGTTTTGTTTAATAATCAGCCTTTACTTGTGAGTGGGTTTTTTTTTTTCAACCTCTGCAGGGCTACAGATATCCAACGTTCTGAAAAACATTTCTTATTTATTTTATTAACATTTAATTTCCTAAAAATGAATTTGTTTTGATATTGGTCTGGAGTTTTGAAATTAGATTTTCCCGATATAGATTTTTTTCATAATTATTATATTTAAAAAAAAATCAGCTTCCAGTCAATTCATTTATTCTTTCAAAACAATGACGTTTCGACACTGAAATGTCATTTTCAATAGATAGATTTTTTTTTTAAACTTAGAGTTTTTCCTAAATGATTCCCTGGTCTCTTTTAAAATAATCTTTTACAAAATACTGAGGTAATAATAAAATATACGAAATACAAACAGCTGGTTTTAGGTGGTTAATATAATGAACTATTGAGAGCAATGAATATCATAGATTTTTTTTATTGAAATTACAAAGAATGGAACTTCTCCATGCGTAATTGGTCTCATAATTATCCTACTATATTTAATAATAACTAAATAATAAATTCCATGAATTTGAGTTCTACCAGTGGGTAGTTTCTCTACTTATCATTATCATGTCATTATGTATCACTTATCCTATTTACTTGTTGTATTATCGTAATACAGTTGTAAATATCAATTGAAAAATGTTGTTAAAAAAATCCATGAAGACTACTTTCTCCTGATAAAGTTCATCATGTTTTTGTTTTTTAACATGACCCACTATTTATATTGCAAATTATTCAAACATCAATCTAGATAATCAAGTACGAATGTAATTTGATATAGGAGATAAAATTTCATGGGAGCATAAATCATTAACATTGAACCAAAGTTAATTGTATATATAATGCTTGAAAATTACAGTGAATGTATGTCATTCATTATCTTAATTTCATTATTTCAATTTTATGAGAAATATAAAATTATCAATAATGAAGTATATAACCACGATATAAAAAGATATTTTTCATCAAGAAATACTTATCATGTGACACATGCATGGAGATTAGAAACGGTTGTTTCCTCCTTCTGGGAGGGCATGTGATGGCTTTGGTTCAGGCATTGAGTCATCTTTTTTTCAAGTATGATGACAGTGAATGCTCACTTCCCATAATTTCTTTTTTTTATTTCTATTATTAGCTAACTCTAATGTTTTTTATTGATCGTTAACTTTTTAATAAAAATTAAAAAACTTTGTATGTACAAATAATTTTATATTTATGAAATCTCTATATTGGAACTAGCAATCAATCAGGGTTAGGAAGAAATACAGAACTATTAAACTTATGTGGCAGTGGGGCATCTTATTGTGTAGAGTGCTAAACTGCTGTGTTGAGGGTCCCGCATTCAAATCCGGTTTTATATGAATCATTTAATCTTTTAATACATAGATAGATTCTTTAGGAATTGTAGACCCACTTGGGGCTCATCCAGCCACTATAATGAGGGGTACACACTTGATGGAGGGAGAAAATGGTAATTGAGTGGTCTCGGTCAAAATACCTCTCTGCACAATCACTGGCTTAGAAGCAGTAGAGCCTCTACAATCATGTATTGATTATATATGTATGTATTTATACCGTCATATACATACAGCACACACATATATATACAGATGCATAATTTTTAATTTAATTAAGGTATGAAATGTAATATGGAAGTTAATATTATAGAAAAGTGGATTTTTGTTGTGTGTTCATCTTCCAAGGTTACTGGTTGCTATAGTAAAGGCACGTACACACCTCATGGTTTTCTCTTAACAATTTTTCTTTCTTGATGGTAACTGCTCAGCTCCTGTAGATCGTAGCTTATTGTTATAAAATCTAAAGCTTTCCTCGATATACAGTCGATATGGTGTTTTATTGTTACCATTTCATCGCTCTTGAGAAGCCCTTTCAAACCTTATACCATCTGTGTATTTGGATTTGGCTTTTCGATGCGTATAGACAGTATACAATGTCTATACGCATCGAAAAACGATAATATTTTTTTATTTTAATGCCTTATTATAATCACTCTCACTATTTTATAATAATGCTTTATACTCGATCCAATACGGTATATTTTGACAACAGCTGATGATTGAAACCTAAACGAACGTCTTAGCTTCTCCGAGTTTAAAGTTATACTGAACAGAAATCTCGATACGCGTCAAAATTACCTAAAAATCGCAGCGCTTACTCCTCTACCACCGACAAGTGAGCATCTGGCACTTTTCTTAATGAATTATTTAACCCTTTAGCTGTGGTCTAGTTGAATTTTGGTTGGAGATGATTGATAATGCTATGTATTGCCGGCACCATGAAACCCATTGTCCCCTTAGGGTTTCATGGTCCAAGATGGTGGAGAAAGAAGAAAAGGGGGGGAGCAAGCTACTACTTAAACTAGACGGAAGAAGTCACTCTTGAGACGAACGCAGAGCAGGAAGGAGTACGCTGGAGACGTACAGCAAGGAGGAGAGACCCTGCGGAAGAAGGAGCCGGCGAACAACTCGGACCGAGAAGATGAAGAGTCTCATGGGCGACAAGAAGAAGACCGACCTGTAACCCAATCTACCCCTGTTCACAGATAAGTTTAATTTATTTCCTATTAGGCATTTTATGGCAATCCTTCTCGTCTATTAAAATCTGAATCATTAACCTTGTTTGATATTGTATAAATAAACGATCCTTATTGTAATTCTATTGGTGCTTACATACCCCAGATACACCATTTATTTATAAATAATATATTGAAGGTATAATAGATGAGTAAATTGGTAAACTCAAGACACAGACCTTTGGAGAGGAACCCAAAGATAAAGGCATATAGATAATAATTTGAGTACTCATCCTAAATGAGACTCTGGCAGCCCAAATATCAATATATATATATATATATATATATATATATATATATATATATATATATATATATATATATATATTAATATTATATTTAAGAGTAGAAATATAGCAATATGTAGCTGCGACACTAAACTGTATCCTCAGATTTTGTTATCATTCGTTTTTTTTTTAATTGTCTCCCACTATTGAAGCAATTTTAAAGACGCATTCACGTCAAAATCATTAAACCTTTCTGAACCTTAATATAAATACGAAACTTCATGGATATAAAACATTATAAGTATTATATCTTTATAAAAAAAAAAATGTAAGGAAAACCTATTACAAATGTAGGTATTGACTGGGATATAGTGCCTCCTAGAAATTCCCAAAGCACTGACCTTCCTGGAGCAATAAACCTCACTCCTCCCATTCCTTCCAAAACCTCCTTCGCTAGTCTTTGGCTGAGTCAGCTTTTTCGGAACAATTTGGCTTCTCACCGTTTTTTTATGTGATTTTAATTCAATAAAATAAAATGTGGATAAAGCAAGCTTTTCAAATCATAGTGAGCTATGCTGATCTTGCTAAATTGTTTCAATTTGAATAAACATAATTATAAGCAGAAGTCTCCCGTAAGCTCATTAGAAAATTCTCTACTCCATTTTAAACAAGTTAAATTTAATATTCTTAACCGATTGGAACTTCACTAATCATCACTAAGTCTGTTTTCGTAGGATAACCTTTTTTTTCGTGAACACATCTTTATTGCTGTCCTCTGTTCACAATCAATAATACATATATTTTTTACAATTAATACGTATGCTTTGTAATTTATTTATGGTGTCTAATATTAAATGCTTCAATTATTTTTCAATATTGAATGCATTATCCCACATAAATTTTTATTTTGATCATATAACAAACAAACGGTAAGTTGTATTTTATCAGTTAACTTATTTCTTCAAGATCTGTACCCCTTTCATCTTTCTATTTATTCTCTGGCATTATATTATTGGCAAGACAGAACTATGAATCAGTGCTTGGACCTACGATGGAGATACCACTTATACTCGAAGACCAGCAATGCCCCGCATCTATCTATTAATCATACTCAAGGTTTTACTCTTCAGTACATCTGTATTGCTGTCCTCTGTTCACACATCTTGTATATATGACCTAACAACTTTGTGCCTTACACTCATAACTTACCGATGAATTAAGTTTTATATTGCTTATATATTTCGTCATGATGATGATTTAATTTATTTGTTAACTCTCTGAGAGTTAAGGCTTTATTTATGAACCACCTCATAAGAATCTAGTAAAATGATATATTACATGCCTAGTTATCTAGTGATACACATTTAATATAATATGATAAATTAAATCTAATTTCCGTTTAGACTATTCTACTTTGTGAAAACTGACATTCGATGCCTTTTGAATATAAGAAGTACAAAGGTACCCACGCCAGAAGAATTATATGAAGATTAATATAATCAGCATGGCTTCATATATAGTGAATCATCAACTCAATAATCGTAACAATATGTATTCGCTTCCAAAGCACTCAAAAACCGCCAAACTATGTCGGCAACTCAATATTGAAGACTGTTAGGAGGGAATGTTTTGGGTGCAGTTTAATACAGTTTGGAGACTGAGAAAGTTGGAGGAGAACCTTTAATATGATATAGAAGTTAGGGCGAGTTAGTGGCCTTGCGGATTGGTTGCACCCCACAACAGCTCCACCAAATTAGGCTAATACGCATCTGTCTTACTTCCTACCACCTCCGAGCACAACTCAATTGACAATTGCCGGTATGTTGCCTGGAAACAGGGGAATGCCCTGGGAAACCACGAATTCTGGCAGTGAAAACCCAACTGGAGTTAGAAAGCCGTGCGGAAATATAAATTTGACTTCTTCACCTTGTAAATTTAGAAAAAAATACTGAAGGAGAGCAGTGGCAAAAGAAAGAGATGATCCTTCGTCCCCTAATTCAAGCATCATCAGAACAGAAAAAGAAATCATCGCGTAAATGAGACATCACATCTCACATCGACACTCTGATGATAGCTATCAGAACTGACAGTGGCGTAGCTAGGAATCTAGAGACGAGGCTTCCGAAGTTTACGCACCCACGATTCATAACTATATTCGAAAAAAAACAACAACCCTAGGGTGTTCAAAGTATGAAGTCTATTTTCTACAATCTATAGTATACTCTTAGTATCATTTATCCAAAGGGATTATAACACAATTAACGCAATGAAATATTAAATTGAAATAAACATTTGGAATCGAAGATATCAGAAGTATATATATGACTAATAAGGTAATTGAAAACACAATAAAAGATAAATGATTTTAAAAAATTCTTATGGTCCCAGAAATGGAATACTCGAAAAAATCATGTATCTGCACTGCAAAGTTTATAAAAAAATAACGAACGTCCTCAACATAATTCAAACAATGTGGCTGAAGTATATTGAGCAAGTAATAAGGATGACTCCTGAAATTGTTAGAAAGGAGGCCTGAGGAGAAGCTAGCGTGACGGCGTAAGGGAAAGAACGATGAACAGGAAATGCGTGAACTAGACTGAAAGGACAGAGGAAATTACAGAAAGTTATATTTGGTGACGACTTATAATTGAAAGTTGTAAAAGTCCTTAAATAATTAAACTTGTGATGCTTATGAATTATTAATCGCATGAGCTTGCATGAATGTCCGACCATTGAACTACTGACATTACTAAACTGTTTAAGCCATAGTAGATTATATCCATGACTTATTCTGATTGGATCTGCGCAAGACAATATCAGTGAGCTTAAAAAATTCTTTTTGCGAGCTTGAACCTTTTCAACGAATTCGCAGCGTCAAATCGGTTAGTCGATCCTGACTCTCGCTGGTCCCATACCTTTTAGTTGTTTTCGAACTTGGTCCTGAACTTGGTCTTGCTACCTGAAAATGCAGTAAGCCAATACGAGAGCGAGACATCACGAATTCGAATCCAAATGAAATATCGCGAATTCATTTCACCCCCGGTTTTTGGGGCTACTTATCTTGCCTAGAATTCCCCAGCCTAGTTAAGACTCTAAAAACTAAGATAAACATTACGTTTAAACCGTTCAACAAATAATCATATTTAAGGCTTTATTACCAAAGAAAAAATAATAATATTTTTATTCATTTATTGTTTTAATTTACTATCCGCTTTAGAAATTACACATTCCCCTTTAGATGTTTTCATATTATGTTTTTTTTTTAATTTATGTTTTATGTAGGCATTACTGAATTTGACACAATAATAAGATAGTTTTGCTTTTTTTTTTTAAAGTACTTATAAAGTATAACATCATGGGTTCAACTTATTTAATTGATAACTGATTTTCTTCTTATTTCTAAGATTACAATTTGGAAATGTCCTTAATCAGTCAGTTCTGATACAACAGAAAATAAAAAGAATGAAAACGAACTATTTTATGATGATATTATTGAATTCTGACATAAACGTCTGGAGTCTCTGAAATGTAAGTAGATTTCAGCTATCGATAGATCAATAGAATTCAGCCAAAGTTTCGTCAATTAGGAATTGATATCATATCAACCATCAAATGACTTAGACGAAGGTTGTATTAATGCATCTTACAACTAAGATTATTCTTCGATGTTTACATATCGAATCAAATATTCCATGCATAATTATTTTACTAAGGAAGGGTTTTTCGTGTGATAAATATTGTCAAGTTGGAACAGATAAAGGTAGGGAGTGTCGCAACCAGCCATCTGCTGATGAACGGGTGGAAAAACGAAACTGGCATAATTCTCCCTGATGGATGACCGGTTATAATTATTGCGAGCTGTAAGGGTAGGCCAATCATCAATCACACTTAAAACAAGGCTTCCTCATTTGTTACAATTACGGGTTATTTTCTTCAAGCAGCAATGATTGGGGTCCCGCACCCTATCACTGAAAACATTTAAATTCGGCTTTATTAATGACCAGATATATTGTCTTATTTTCGTATTCCGCAACGATTCACCGAATTATTCTCTCAGAAATGGAGTATAACTGAAAACGTACCATTTCCTTTAGAGTTTCGATAGCTCCGAATGGTTTTATAGTTTTCCACATATTAAAAAAATTAAAGAAAGCAACGCAAGATATCGGGGTCTGCATCTCACTTCTTCCACCTTTGGAGCTCTAAAACGTTTTTATTTTCAGCAAAATAATTATTTATTTATGTTAGCGTTGACTTTTTTATAAATACCTCATGAAATATTTTAAACAAATTATTATTTTTTAACAAAAAAATTTTCGTTTATTAAAACCACCATCTCGCCCATTGAGAACGAATGTATCCTTAACATTTATATACACGTGTCACACATTATAGTGGTACTGAAGATACCCCTTTCATTATACTCAATACTCAATACTTCTAAATACTCAATAACTGTAGAATTTGGTGATTCAAAAAGATATTGAAATTCCCTTTTATTAATATATTAGTTTATTTGCTTGTTTAAATACGTAGTTTAGGCAATTAAATTAAACTATTTATATATTTATTTGGCGCGAAACAGGCCTGAAGGACTACGCGACTATGATGCAGCGTTTTTTTTTTTGGTTTTTCAGTTTTTTCTGGACCCATCTTTGCCTCAAGGTTTCACAGAAGGTTTTTCTTCTTTCTTCTGTCCAGGTCTTGGATGGACATTTTTTTCTGTCGCCACTAGAACCACGTCTTTGATGAATTTTTGGTATTCCTTTCTGTTTTTTAATAAGTCTAGGGTAATCCCGTGTTTCTGTGTTTCTTGTTTTATTTGTTCGGTGTATCCTTGTTTGAATTTGTAGCCTCTAATTTTAGTGAAAATTGTTTTGTTTAGTCTCTCCTCGTTCATCCTCATCACGTGACCATAAAATCTGAGTCTTATAACTCTCATTTATTTTTCCAACTCTCATTCAATTTATTTCACCGTAGATTTCTTTGTTAGATTTAAGCCGGTATTCTGATATTACTTTGTGCCCGTATGCATAAGGGACTCCAACAGTAAGTCAATTCAACGATTCCAAAATAAAGTATTAAGGGGCATCGTAAATGCACCTTGGTACATCAGGAATGATGATCTCCATAGAGATCTTCGGGTGCCGATCGTGGAGGAGGTAATCCAAAACTTCGCCCAGACACATCAGGGTCGCCTGAAAGACCACATTAACGCCGAGGCCGCCTATTTCCTAGACTTCAATGCACTAATTAGAAGGCTAAAGAGAAGGAAGTCCCATGAACTAATATAAAGTGTGTTTTACGTTCAGAGCTAGAGACATTCGAAGCTCCTTAATCGTGAAAAATAAAACTATATTATGTATATATGTTTTAAGTGTTTTGTTATAATTATTTTCAGAAAAAAATTGCTAATAAGCTCGTAAAGAGCTTGATTGTAATATAAATAAAAAAAAAAAAAAAAAAACTTTGTGCCCGTGGATTCTCCTTTTATCACTGTCCAACTGGCATATTAGCAGGAATTGGAATAGCATATTTTTAAATGTTGATGAAGAAGAGGCATGTCGGATATTAGGAGGGAGTGAACACCAGAGGGGAGTGGATATTGGAATTAAGAGATGATGCAAAGATGCAGATCAATAGAAAGGTGTAGAAAGATCAGAGGATCAAGATCTTTTGGGCTGGAAATGAATTTAGGACATGAAGTGGAGCTGATGCCTAAAATAAGAAGATCGTTGGGTGTAAATTATTTAGAAAACGAATGTGCCTGGGAAGCACTGCCTCCGGAAGGGATAGTCCCAACTCGACATGGTGATCGGAAACTGGTATCATCTCGTAATTCCTGAAACAATCTAATACACCTGTCCATAATTCTCCATAGCCTATCCCTCAGACTTCCTGAGAGGCCACCATACACCACAAGATCATTCATAAAATAGGGAAATATGAGGTAGAATACTGGGGGTATATGAGTAGATTCGGACAAGAGATGGCGAAAACGATGTAAGAGGAAGGGTGAAAATTGAACAAGGGATGGGATGTGGGAAATATGTTTAATCCTGGATGGGGATTGATCAAAGGCGATAACTAAGTTGTTAATTGAGGAGTAGAAGTTAATGGGTTGGTCATTTAGATATAGACTAGGAAAGTTGGTTAATGAATCTCAGCAGGAGTTTAGAACCAATGACAATGGCCTGAGTCTTAGTAGCGTTTAATCCATTTAAATCTGCCCCAGCACTGATGCGATCTAAATCTTCTTGAATCATGGTAAACGCTGCACATAAGTCAGAAGAAGAAAAACACAATATATTTGGGTGATGTTGGTATATTAATAATTGAAACTATGGATAATATGGATTTACGGAGGTTATTAATGTAGGAGTTGAAAATTAGAGAAGATATACTGGAGCCCTGGGTAGTTTCTGAAGACTGGATAAAACAAGGAACA
Source organism: Arma custos (assembly GCA_037127475.1). Taxonomy (NCBI): domain Eukaryota; kingdom Metazoa; phylum Arthropoda; class Insecta; order Hemiptera; family Pentatomidae; genus Arma; species Arma custos. The sequence continues at coordinate 98,331,800 of CM073761.1, forward strand.
TCGAGATCGTTGAGGAACGTAAATGAATGAAGAATTGAAACAAAAGAATAGAACACAGTTCATTTAATAATATTTCACATGATTTTGGACTGGAATTAATGTAATCTTCGTATAAAGGGTCAACATTTTTAATCAAAGGATGGCGTTTACAGGAAGCTGGGAAATTATGTTATGGAGATTAGGAGAAATTATGGATGAATAGGAGATTAGGAAGATTTTATGGAATAAATAGTTTTAGTAACGTTAGAGGAATGTCACATGGACCAGTTGCTTAATTTTATTATTGGGCATAGGTCTGAAGGAGAAATATAGGATAAATAAAACTTGCCAATATAGTTCCTTGGGTACAGCATGATGTGGAAAATAGCGAAGAAATCGAGGAAGGATATAGAATGTGAATTTAATTCATCGAGTGAGTTTTGAGAGACCTTTAAAGGAGAGGATCTAGAAGATACATGAAGGGAAAGTTTACGACGTACTAGCCATTTTGATTTGGAATGAGGAGCTAATGGAAGAGCTTCATGGAAGTAAGTAGATTTAGTTCGTCTGATTCTTGTCTGAATCATTTTGCGGAGCACCTCAAACGTTTCGTAGTCACTTGGTAGCCTAGTGAGTCTAAAACTTCTACTAACAGTACACGCCTCGCTTGCTCCTCTTTTTGCAAAGTACAAGTCGAAGGTGGGTATCAAGGATAGGGAGGGAATTGGATGTGAGAATATATAAACAAGAAACAAAAATACATGCTAATATTTTGCCTATTCAGACAGAAAGAGAATAGTAGAAAAAACTATGATCAGCTATGCTTAAAAAATAAAAATGATTTATTAATACTTTTGATCGATATGTTTATTTACTTAGTCTTTTTAATAAATATTTATCACTGTATAAATGCTTTACCTTAAGATGGTACTTATTCTTGTTTATTTATTTTGGGATGCCACGAATAATTATCGAAGATTATTACTCAAACATATTATTTATTTTAGTATTTAGTTCTTTGTAAAGTTGTTTTAGATTGGATTCTTTTCCAGAGGTTGGTTGTGTGTTTAACAATTTACTAATAAGTCAACTTAAAATTTGATTAAAATCATCAATGCCTCCCCCTTTCGCGTCTCCTGACACAAAGTCCTGAACTGTACTCTTTTGTAGGTGTTTTCACCTCCTCCTAGTTCTATTGCTACTTGCTTGCTTGATCTGGATTTTGTAACCGTCGTTTCCCTCATTTTGTAAATTCATTTTTATTTTTCTGATCAACCTCGATAAGGCCTGTACGATACATAGAAAAATAAACAAATAAAGCGTTAATGTTAAGACCGTGGAAAAATTCCAACGAAAAGCCTTAAGTCTCCAAACTAAAACAGAAATAGAAATTATCCGTCCAATATTTCGCCCATTCAGGCATTCTCAGGGTAGAAACAGAATAACAGAAAAACAAAACATGAATAATGCACCCAAGAAACATCCCACCACCTCGAAGGCTCAAATGCAACTAATGAATCATAAGGAAGGTTACTCGACCCCAGCTGGTTAAGGTTAGATAAAAACAGCTGATAGATACTTCAGAAATTCAAAATTCAATATACACTCACCAAACTTCAAAAAGCACCACAGGAAAAATAAATAATAGCAAACAATACAAAACTTAAGACGGAAGACTATGCAAAAAAAAAAAATATCATTATCAAGAAACCAGTGGACCTACAGCTATTCCACAAAACATACACGTATTAATATTGAAAAGTAAAAAGAGACCTTACATACATGTTAAGACCGTGGAAAAATTCCAACGAAAAGCCTTAAGTCTCCAAACTAAAACAGAAATAGAAAATATCTGTCCATTAATGCATTAATGTTTATTAAGTAATGTTTCTCTGGTTAGTGTCTTGATGCATTTTTAGATTAAGATGTGCTTTATTTGTTTATTAAATTTCTTATTTTTCTCCCCTTGACCTGAAGATGCCTGAAATATTAACAGGTATTTTGGTTTTCTGTTTAATTTTAGAGATGTAAGGCTACATTTTAAGACTTTTTCTACTCATCTCTTAACAAGAATTGTATGTCCATTTTGAGCCTTATCTCTTATGCACTGAGTAAATTCATAATACATTGAAACAAGGCATTCAGTTAGTAGACCTATAAAAACCTAGGACCTATAAAATTAATAGAATTATTATAAAATGAATAAATATAAAAAATATTGAGTGAATTGAGTCTTACTTTCATGAAAGATGAGTTTTCATTAAGTTTTTTCAGAGAAGGAATTCTTAAAAAATAATAGACTTGTCTCTGAGCGGCCTAACCTGCAAGTTGTTTTATTCGCCCTGAAGATGGCCTACATTGTAGGCCGAAACGTCGGCACATAATAAATAAGTTATCCTTATTTTGATGTTTTCCTTAAAAAAATATTTCTTTGTCATCAAAAATTGAAGAATATATTTTTATTTATTTTTCTTGTTAATTCTTACCTAAAATAATTATTTTAGAGAAGAAATTAGTTGACTGGAACTTCTAATGTAAGGATAGAGATATTTGGGGGTTTAGTCAATTAAAACATCATAATAAGTGCATACTTATTTATTGTGTGCCGACGTTTCGACCTATATTGCAGGCCTTCCTCTCCTTCCTCGCAGCCGCTCGGCATATTTGTCCTGAAGATGACTTACAATGTAGGTCAAAACGTCGGCACACAATAAATAAGTATGCAATTTAGTGTTTTAATTGACTGCACCCCCAACTATATCTATCCTTACATTAAAATAATTATTATGCTTTACTTAGAAATTTAGATTTATATTCATTTAACTAGTATTATAATGTTTTGAATAATAAATAATTGTTTCTTTCTTCTTTCTTGGCTCTATAGCCCATCAATGAGCCTCTATACAGACCCAACAGTCCTTCCTGTCCAGTGCAGCGCCCTTCCAGTTGCGAACATCTTGGAGTCTTCTCTAACCCCATCCAGCCATCGCAGCTTGTGTCGCCCTTCTCTTCTTGTGCCCTTACATATTCTTCAATTATTCTTCTGGGCCCTTCGGCATTTATCATTCTGGCCACATGGCCAGCCCAGCTCACCCTGCCAAGTTTTATTATTACTTTGACCACGTCCCGGGCCTGGAATAAGTACGTCTTCTCCATGTTTCCTCCTCTCTAATAGGTCCATATATTCGCGTAAAATCTTCCTTTCAAAAGTTTGGAGAGATTTTTCATCGGCTTTCTTTATGACCCAGGCTTCTGAACCGTATAGAAGGGCAGGCTGAATGAGGTTTATTTAGAGAACCGTTTTCGTACTCCACAACAAAAGTTTGCTTTTAATATATCGGTTTATCCCGAAGAAGCATTTATTTACCTGAGCCTCTCTCTTCTTGATCACTACCGAAACATTATTATCGCTCGTGAAAGTGGTGCCCAAGTACGTAAAGGAGTTTTCTCTTTCAATATCAAGGCCTCCTATCTAAGTAATAAATAAATAAATACCTGAATACATGATTTAATTGAAAGCAATTACAGCATAAGGCTAAGGTTATATAATCCATTAATTTTACAACTGCAAAATGCTTTTATTCATTATTAAAGTGAAACGAAAAGAGAATATATATATATACAGTCCCTGGCCATATTAATATTACCACTGGATAGATTCGTTTTTGTTAAATGTTTTCATTATCTTTTTGTATTACGCATACAAATCTACAATGTAAATCGAGTTTAAATATTGGTTTTTTATCTGATGGTTTATTATCAGATAACTAACTGACTGATAGTCAAGTTAGTTATCTGATAATAATATGAAATTAAAAAAAATAGTTTCGAAAATAAATCTTTATTTTTTTTAATATTTTGTGGTGTCACCCTATTTACACCCTATTTTACATATTGATGAAAAAAAAACTATCAAAATAGTTAAAATATATGATACAAATAATAAATCAATAATAAACTTACCGAATCCGACTTGTATTTAATGAAAAAGAAACAATAAATCCACAAAAATTTCAAACACAAATTATGCACGTCGTCACTCGTAAAACAAAATGGCTGTACTAAAACCAATGCTGCCATTACTAAAAAAAAATACTTTAAAAAACTTATAACAGTGTTGCCATTACTTAAAACAGAAGACATGCGAAAGTATATTAATAAAATAGGAAAAAACAAAAAGAAAATAATCTTTCTTGGTGGTCACATTAATATGGCCAGGGACTGTATATATATATATATATATATATATATATATATATATATATATATACTATTTTATGAACCATAAATATGGGTGATTGAGAAGGTATTTGTCATGTTTTTTTTTTCAGGCCCACCTTATTTTTGTATTTAGTTAGTACTATTCAATGTTTTATAGTTTATATTTATTTAAATAGCATAGCAAAATTAAGGGACCTCATGATACATATTTTTATCTTTTTTTTTTTTTAGTGTAATTTCATCAATTAACTTGTTGTATAATTAACTAAAAATGAATATCATTCATTGAATGACCATTATTCCTAGTGATTTTAATAAAACTCAAATATTCATCTCTCTTCATAAAACTTGCACGATGTTTACAACTTTGGGTGTAAATTAAACTAATTTTATGTTAATCAGAAATAAAGAATCTGTTACAAATTTTGAAATACCGGTAAAAGTGTGATTGTTAACTTGTTAAAGAGCAATAATAAATAATGTTGACGTTGGGAGTGTCAGATTTTTTGATAGAAGGAAGGCGTCACTGATTAGCAGCTCTTTGACTTTCATCCCTACCCCCCTCACCCCCTTTCGCCCCCGCCCACTCTTTTCCAACATCAAAAGGGTTTATCACCTCCATGTTGACCTTCCGTCTATCAATTTAATTTGTTTTAGAAACTTTTTTTTTTTTAACATTCGCGCTTTACAGTGAGTTAGGTTTTGCTAGAGCAGTATGAAATAAATTTTCGCTGACATTTTATCTAGATCTAAATGTTTAAAAAATATATTATTTTTCTGATATTTTAAAGTGCGCCAATTTTGTGATACTAGAAAAACCATTCTTTCGCTTCACGATCACATAAATTTCTACAAATCGTGTGGAATAGAAAATAGAAGTACTAGTAATTATGATGATAAAAAAAACAGTGGGAGATTGCCGCTTCTCATTTTATAACTATCACGGGGACCGAACCATAAATCATTTTAGATGGCTATTACTAATTTTGAAAAGGTACAGGGTTGTTGAATTTACATAAACTTATTGATTGAGCATATTGCGGATATTCAAACCTCGGGAAAACTTATATCGTACCTCGGATCACACCTTACATTTTTATAAATTTTACTTATTTTTTTAGGATGCAAACGATACTACGCGACAGAACTAAAAAAAGTTTTTGGAGTATAGAAGAAGGAAGCTTAATTTTTTTCGTCCATGTGCTTCTTACTTCGTGTAAAATAGAAATATTTAATAACCTCGAAATACAACTGCTTGTTTTACAATTTAGTTTATATATTTCAATTGAGGCTCTTTGGTGTGTAATTTTTTATAACTTCATTCATTCATTTTTAAACATATCCTAGAATGTTTAAAAATGAATTTGGAACAATTTCAGTTCTTTTTCTTAGGAGAATTAGAAGAAATATTTTATAAGGTATATAATGGTGTTTTGGCATAATGCCAACTAGGAGTTCAGGATGTAACGCATCAAGTGGCTGGGCCAGGTTTATAAGATGGACAAAGAGAGAACAGCTAAAAAGCTTTATAAAGAAAATCCTGAAGGACTAAGACCTCGAGGAAGACCCAAAGCAAGATGGAAGGATGCCGTCTGTGAAGATCTGAAGCTGAGCAAAGTCTCCATCACTCGAGCAGGCGATCGGGACGGTTGGGGTTGAGCCAGAGCTGTTGAGCAGGCCAAGGACTTCTTTATAGGTCTTTCGCTCTAATAAATAAATAAAAATATCTTATTATTAATGTATTTCCTATATCAAAAAGAATGTTGTATGAAGGAGCAATGGGGCTAACATGAAAAAGTACTTTTATTTTGTTAAAAAATGTTTTTTAACAAAAATATTTGTTAAAAAATAAATATAGTAAATTTTCATCCGAGTCCAAATCACGAGGACCGGGCGTAGGAATAATCATCCCTCCCGTTGTATTTGTATCGGAAATAGGGTTGTGGTTTTCCAGTATGTCAAATAGCCATCCAGAATTATGATCCATTTCGGTTCTTCGGGGAAAGAAATATAGGTACTCGTGCGCCTGCTGATCCCTAGCAGCCATGATCTTTGGATCTAGAACGATTTATGACTGAACCACAGTTACGTCGGTGGGAAGGGCACTGATAAACCGGCCCCCAAGGGACTGATTATCGAGCTATGGGCTGCCTGCCGCTTTGCCATGGAAACCATAGTTCGCAATAACGTAAGGTTAGGTCGCCCCATCCTGGATTTAAGTACACTCGCAAGCAATTTGTCTACAAGATGACCACAATGCGTGGTAAAAGCTCTTCATGGTTTGTTTCACTAACCGAAGTGTATATTTGGGTGTGTGGGTTAAAACATCTTTTTAACACGTTTAACTAACTGTCCATGATTTGAGTTACACCGAAATCGCATTATATATGATATCGACATTATTAACACAAGCGCCTGGAGACATGTATATAAAAATTCATCCTGCCTTTTCATCCTAAAAAAATCTTTAACCAGTCTTCATACCTTTTTTACAATTATCGAATTCGAACCCTAAAGGCGTGTAAAAACGGCATCATATTGCAGAAAAATTTATAATCCGATCCAGATAATTATCTAACTAGTTGAAAGGAATGCTGGTTTAGAATATTCAGGCTTTCTCTGACTCTGATAGTCATGCGATAATGTGTAAAACCTCATAAGATGGCTAATGGATTCGATAAATACCTTATTAATGAAGTAATGCTGCCCAGATAGACCGGTATACTAAATCACTCAACACACTAAACAATTTACATATATGTATACTCTAATAGTACTGATGAACATACATATTTTAAAAACTTATAGCCAATGAAGTAAACTTTTCTTTTAATGTTTAAATGTTTATTAACCCATATTAATTGTTTATATGTATACTACTTGCTTGAAATTTGTTGGTTGTTCTCACAAAGGCACTCAAAACTAAAAATATTTTCAGTCAATATTTTAGGTCGTAGAAAAGAAAATAGAAACTAATGTGCAGAATAAACAAATACACAAATATAAGTGATGATAATTGATAATGATAATTTTTGCACATTTCTTGTTTCATACGTATTTATTTTTTTAATCTAATGGCTTAGTATTAAAGGTTTAATTATAAATTCTCAATAAATGTTTAGGCCGAAATAAATCTGCCCTAACAGACTATAGAAAGGATTACAAAGATTTATACAGCGGGTTCAGTTTCCGCTTGCCTGACGGAGCAGTTATTGGCCTGACACCGAACTCTGACAGACCCGACATATATAGGATTATAGGATCACGTCCTGCAAACTGTAATGAAAAGTTTTTGCAATCTTTCGGCTCACGAGCAGTAATTCTCTACAAAGATCTCTATATACTCGTCCAGGACTAGTTATACAATTTTTTAATTTGTATAATTTTGTTAATAAATATAAGTTAATTTTTACGTACACCTACGTACTTACTTCGAGTTTACCTGGTGCTTAAAGAGCATACTATTTGACTGATCTAGTTTTGTTGTGTGGGTGCATATATAAATATATACATATTAAAAAATAAATATCTTACTAGAATTTTTAGATATAATATTAATGCTCCATTTAACGTGAAACATATTTGGTAGGTGAATTACATATGATATCAGTGATTCAAAAAATTATTTATGATCCCTGAGTTGAATTTTTGAATCATCTATGATGTTTTCTGGAGATTGGAAAGACAGTTTTAACGGAACAATTTATAAATATTGTATAGCACTTCTGGCAATTCCTAGATTCTCCAAGAGAGTCCTAATAATCCTCGATTATGGCGCATTTACTCAACCTCCACAAGCTTTCAATGCCAATGATGCGGCTGAGACAACGGCGTTGAGATACTCACTTGTGGGGGAGGGACAACGCCTTGTTCTTTCCAATGTTCTCTCATCGTTTCGTTATGCCTCATTTTCTTTTCTACAGCCCATTATGGCCTGGGGCTCAGTTTTGCTGCTCCCTTCAAATCGTTATTTTTAAAACCCCTCTTTGCATTGTTTTCCCTCTCATGTGCCACTTCTCTCATATCCATTTATGAGCTCTTGAATGAAGATTGCGACCAACATTTTCTTTTAATGTAGAATATCTGATATTTAACTGAATGTCTGCTTTGTAAATTCGTCATCATCCATCCTAAAAATAGGACCATAATAACAATCAACTAAGGTGTTTGTATTAATTTTGTCATGCACTGATGTTATATTTTAACTTATTATTTTAATTAAATTCGTTTACAACTAGTGATTCTCATTCCGGTTTCACCACCGCATTATAGTGTATTTTTAATAAAAATATATATATTTAAGTTTTATTTTTCATTGGTATGATTATTTTTTTAAGTATATTAAGTCCACATTTATAGCTTCGCTATATCGGACCATTAACCCATCCAATATTTTTATGAAGTTAAAGACAGGTTGCTAGTGATTTTGGAAAACTGTTCCAGCCATAGATTAATAATTATACTACATTACAATAAGACAAATAGTGAAGCTATTTAAAGATAAAGTAATGGAGTGTTACACAATAAATTTACACAATAACAGATAATAATAAAATTTCCCCTTCATAGCTGTAACTAATCTAGTGGCCTAACAGCGCTATGGTTCTTGCAGGACCTTGTCCTCTTCAGCAATTCTCCTAATCACACATCTGTCTTTGGCTACATTTCACCATCTCTCTACATCCAGCTTCCAAAGGTGGTCCTCCACATCTTGCTGCCAACAAAACCTGTCAACCTCTGCTTTTTCTTCTACCCGGATGTCTCCGTATCATCATTATAGGGAGTCTACCACGCTCCATTCTATAGACATATCCAAGCCCACTTTTCTTCTGACTCTCTTTGCGATGGAAACTATATCTGATGTTTTATAGAGGTTTTTAATTCCCTCATTGGTCTTCATCCACCACCGCCCACTTCCTTTGAATGACCATAAAGAATTTTCCTATCCACATATTAAACGTCCTTCCATCAATAAGGGTTAGCGTCCAGACCTCGTTTTCATCCGTAAACACTGACTGTAAGACTATACGGTACACTCTTATTTTGAGGGCACTGGATATATCACGATCAATTACCAGTAGTATCTAATACCATCAGTTATCTTTGCCTTAATTTCTTCCCTGATATCATTGTCCTCGGTGATAACAGTGGCTAGATATTTGCTGTACTCTATCGAAGCGGTTACTTCCATCGATAAAACTATATCATCTTTCTTCCTTACTGGGTGTCATATATTCAGTATTTCCAGTATTGAAAGCCACTCCTGATTTCCCAGGAACTTCATTGCACTCCTCAAATGCTCCAAGTAGCACATCGGTTGTTCTTCCTGCACTCACTTCATCATGCGTGAACGCTAGGTGTAGTGTCAACCTGAGGTATATACATCCTGGCTCTTGGACCTGTACGGAATGACTACTTCTAGCACCATATTGTATAGCACTGGTGGAAGAGGGTGTACTTGTTTTACACCATTCTGAATATCATATTCTCCCTAAATTTTCACTTCCTCTTTACTATCCTGAAGGATAATCTTGATTAATCTGATAAGCTTCATAAGAGATCCTGGAAATTTTAATCTTTCATCAAGTACAGACAGAAATGTACTGCTGTCATAGGCTTGCTTGTAGTATATAAACAAAAGAGACTGTCCTTAATTGTATTCCCCCCATTTTTTATTTATAACTTAATGCATCTGTGTAAAATGTAAAATTATCAATAGGTATGAACATTAATTTGGAAGAAATACGTAATCAGAATGATCCCAGAATTACATAATATTTATAACAACATAAATACTTTTTAGAACCGAGTAATTGCTACGGAATAGGCTCAATTCTGATTATTCATATACTTAGGAAAAACGATATGAATATGTAAAAAAGGAAAAAAACAATTCTATATGTTATAAGTTTTATAATTTAGTCATCTTGTAAGCATGTATATAAAACTAAATACCACGTACTGAACCCATTACCCTTCATGGGTTGTACTGATACTGATATGTATATATCTTGAATAATATCAGTTGAACTTATATGTATGAGGGAGAAAATGATCTGGGTAGATCATTTCACTTAATTCAACCCTTGCCCCATTATAAGCCAAGGAGAAGACCTGCAAGGTGGGTCAAAACGTTGGGTTTCAGATAAACATTTCTTCCTATTTAAGAGAATTGTTTCTGACCTCTACCCGGACCATTTACTTCCTCATATACATGTACGAGAGTAAGTAAATTATTATCCGGTATATAGTTATAAAATTTTATTTTAAAATTATACATAGTCCCCAAGCTGTTCAACGCACATGGTCCATCGTTCAAGCTTCATGATGCCCTCATAAAAGAAGGTTTTCGGTTGAACTGCGAGCCAGGAATGAACCGCTTTTTCCGCTGTTAATTTGCAGACGATGTGCCACTTCGTCAATAGTTACTCGTCTGTCTTAGAGCACCATTGCACGTGAACGCTCAATGTTTCTTCATTTGTAGCGGTAAACGGTGGGTCTGGCTCCTTCATCATGCTTAACATTTGTGCGGCCATTTTTGAATTGTTCAATCCATTCGTAGACACTCCGTTGTGGCAAAACAATGTTCCCGTACCGCACCGAAAGTCTTCGATGAATTTCGGCCCCTGGTACCCCTTCCGATCACAAAAAACGGATCTCTGAACGTTGCTCTTCTTTGGTGCAAATAGAAAGCGGAGCAGCCATGATTAACGCCACGACAGCGATAACGAAACTAACCTAGCAGCTTGAAAATTGCATAGACATAACAACAAATAAACAAAGCATGCGTCATCAACGCAAACGATAGTACTACCAACATAAACAAAAATATAACTAAATCGCGGATGAATATTGACTTACTTTCGTATATTCTCTACTGATGGTTTATTATTTTCACCATTCAAAGGATCTAAAGGAGCGATGGAGTGAAAGAATAATGATAAAAGAGAAACATGCGTAACAAGGACTCCAATTGTAAAGGGGAGGGCTAGGAATCCTTGAGTGCGTGCCCCCTCCATTCAACGACACACTAATCTACATACCCCCACTACCCCCGCCCCCCATAGATACTCCCACCCCCTGGGATCTAATAATTGGTCCACTTATTGTAGCTTATCTCCGCTTGTCATTTACAAGCTGGCATAACTGGACCGATAACTTTTTGTCGGGAGGCTGGTGGGGTCGAGTGCTCGCATGGGAGCAATCCTTGGAGTGCTTTATCACTCCCCGCGGAAGTCCCCTGAATGCGGAGCTATCTCATCATAATGATATGAAAATATAATTGAAATATAACCTTTACCTTTACTTTTATTTATAAGATCATTCAAAGTTAATTTAAAAGAACTAGTTTTAAAGTTTAGCGACTTTTGGTAGGGTAAAACTGAAGAGCTCGCGACATCGACATGCTAGTGACGTATTACACGAGACTGGCGACGCCTAGTGGTCTGTGAACGAGTTAAACAATTTGTTTTAATCAACTTTAATTTAAAGGTTAAAATTCTATTGATATGAATAATAACATTTAACTAACAGTGATTTGCTAGTGCAAGAGTGCAATTGATACTAATAATAACTTAAAACATCAATAATTGTTAAACTTTTTATCCTGAAATATTTGGTTTATCCTAAAATATTTTACTTTAATAGCTATTGATGGCAGTATTTTTTTTTATTTATTGAATAATTATCATTTTATTTTTAACTGTTGGTAATTATTTTGTTTAAACCAAAAATTGAATTAAATTTTACGTTTTTAAAAATATTCATTAAAATAATAAATAAATATTAGTTAAAGCCTAACTGTATACGTCCCAGTGCTAACTTAATAATTAACATTTCATTATAAAAATTAAAATTTTTATTATTTTAAATCAATTTAAATTTTTTTTCAAATTGAAAACTTCTTTAGCCATGTTTAGCGACTTTTGATAGGGGAAAATGAAGAGCTGGCGTCATCGACATGCTCGTGAAGTAATGCACGAGGCTGGTGACGCCTAGTGACCTGTGCACGAGTTATTCAATCAGCTTTAATCAACTTTAGTTTAAAGGTCAGAATTTCATTGATATGAGAATAATTATATTTATCTTAAAGGTCATTTAATAGTTATGCAATTAATACTAATATTAACTTAAATGATCAATAACTAGTTTTTTCGTTTCCATTAAAGCATTTTATTAGATATTGGCAAATATCTTCTTGAACTTAACGATGTTAATAATGCTAAAATGAAAAAAAAATCCTTAACATTTTGTATTGCGCAGCCCATCATAATTTTTGATTAATAAACAAACTAATTGGAAATAATTTAAATTTACAAATTTAAATAATATAATTAATTTTAAAAACGTGTAATTATCTTCTCAACTACATAATTAATAACTACATAATTACAACAATACAATTAACTAACGTTATTAATTCAGAATATAATTAATTTAGAAATTCTATAAGGAACACAGTTATTCCGAATTTTGAGTTATCACTTCTATCGGCAGCCCACATGACATCCTATTAAATATTTCCAATTGAAACATTTTAAATACACTCCACGAACATAAATGTATTCATAAATACGATGTTTTTGTTCAGTTATGTATCGGACATTAGGTTTTTATAGTTGAATATTTGAGTTTGCTGGCGAGTTTTTTGATAGGGCTTTGGCTTATTGATTTTTTTTACTGCTTTCATTAAGATGAAGATCTTTCATCGGGTTTTTGGTGAACCCGATTCTATCATGTTTTTGATCGTACAGGATCACAATTACAATTAATAGTGAGAATTCGTTTGTTGATAAGTATCTTCATTAGTTTTTCAAAGGAAAGAGTTCTATTTTTGACTTTGTGCACGTTAAATATTGACTTTTTATAAAGGCTTTGTTTATTTTTAATCCGTAAAAATCATATTATAAAACGGTATAATAAGCATCTAAAAACAACCAAACAACCCCCATGCAAACAACCTTAGCAGTAAGATTACATTGAGCTATGTATGCGAGATAAAAAAATTAAATGAGAAAGCAACATTCTAAACTCCCGTAGCCCTGATATAAATGAAAACCCCAATAGTAACAGAAAATAGAATGCGCATTTAAAAATTCAACACCATACTCGGAAATACAGATATTGAAAATCTAATAAATGTTATAGAAACATATCCGACAGCGTCCTTGCAAAATTAATAAGAGATCCTAATACTGAAAAAAGTTATGTAAAAACATAATAAATTCCAAATTCTCTAATTATTTTTCATTTGAGTACTCGAAAAAAATTTCTAAATGATCAATTTTGAAAAACTACATTAATTAACGATCACTAACTCGATGAAATCCAAACCCCCTCCCTCCACGAAATATTTAAAACTAATAAACGATTCGTAAAAAAAAAACAAAAACATAATTTCTTTTCATTTTGCCTAGGTGATGCAGCACTTAATCAGTAATATTAGAAATGCAATCGATTGAATCTTAATGAACTATAAAAAAATCGATATCATAATTAAAATAATTATTTTTGAATTAATAAAAGGAACAAAGAATAATTCTTTATGAATAAATTCAACTCCAGGGGAAGATTGTGAGGGAGGGTCTAAAATTGAGTTGTAAAAAATTACATTTGAATCTGAAAGGGTAACAATTGAAACGGAAAAAAGTTTCATATAAAATGGAAACGTTAGATTGAAATGGAAAAAGTTACATTTGATTTGGGAAAAGATTACAATTGACTCGGAAATATTGCATCTCCTAGGAGGCGTCACACTGTTATTGGGCTTCGACTTCAACTTAATTTCCATTGCTTATTTTAAGATGATCAATAACGTTATAGCAATGTTGAAGTTTACATATTTCAGTATAGTATTACTTAGTTTCGTTCCATGTCTCAATCGATTCTTAAGTCTTTCTAGTTAGTTTCTTAAAATTTACAATTTAGTTTGATCAATCTTACTAATATTATAAATGTGAAAGTTTGTATGTTTGTCTCTCTTTCACGCAAAAACTACTGAACGGATTTGGATGAAACTTTACAGTAATATAGGTTATACAGAATAACACATGGTCTATAGCAAGCGCAGATTTAGGGGAGGGGCGCACGGGGGCAGGTGCCCCCCCAACAGTTTTATAGGTACTGTGCAGAATCCATTATAGTACATAATTAAAGGCAAATCAGGAATTTAGAATCTTGAAATTTGCAGATAGGTCCTTTGTATGATTTAAGAAAGAAGTTTGGATAATTCCACCCTTATTATAATAAGGGTTCAAAGGTTGTATGGAATCCGTCAGTTTTGAAGTTTGACATCTGAAATTTTGTACGAGTAACCTATAGTGAAAAAAATTAAATTATTTAAATAATTAAATTATTGTTAAAAAGCACTGTCAAGAAACTTTATGCGGTAGTCCAAATTCTATGCGAGCGAAGCCGCGGGCAAAAGCTAGTTCCCCATAATTTTTTGGGTGAAAAACAGCGTTAAAAATCCCAATTACTTTACATTACAATGATAAGTGCTGAAAATTAAATCCTATTTTTGTATTCATTTTTAAGTTAGAGAGTGAATGAATCACTAAATAGTCGAACGCTAGGCTCTGAGCATTCATTAGTTTTTTTTTTGTTTTTTTTCCATACCACAATTTGACTTAGAAACATAATGAAGTAGCTGGAAATTTACTTATAACTATGCCGCATAACAAAAAAAAGTTTCAAAACTAACTTTTTTAAACTTTAAAGCTGTAATGGTTGAGATACAACCATTACTCCATTTTAACTCGGTTCTTGGGTCATTATTAGGGGTTTTTTTTATTAGAATTTACCCAATTACAATTCCAACATGTGTACCATTCACATGACTAAATCAGTTCGTAGGTATGAGGTTCTTGTCTTCAGAAAGTGAGGATTTTAGGTGCATAAAAATAAATGCAAAATAACTTTCAGCACTCCATAAGGCATTTATGATCTAAGCGGTGTGGATTCAATATGAAATAACGCCAAGTACAGTATAAATTGCTCACCCTTTCTTAATTTATATATGTTATAAATAAATAAATTAAACGTATACAGGTCATATCTCTACTTATTTCGTTTTCATTATGCTGATTAAAGTTTAAATGAAATTAATTAAAACATATAGTGATCTTAACTTGTGTATTGTACGAATATAGGCCCCTATATTACAGGAAATTTTTGGCTGAAATACAAATAACTTTTATTGTATAGTTAAATAATATATATATATATATATATATATATATATATATATATATATATATATATATATATATATATATACATATTTCCTCTTTATACATAAAATAACCCTTTCAAAGGACCGTTTATTTATTGGCACATTCCATACTACCGTATACTATGTGCCTTTAATTACATTTTAACAATATGAATAAACAACACATGTGGTAATTACAATGTATACGAAAAAAATATTACTTATTTATTACTTATACTTTAATATTCAACAAAAATAAAATTACAAAGATTATAAAATGATTATCTATGTTTTATATTTTATGTATATTCTTAAATTGATGTCAACTTTTCAAAATCAATACTGTTAATGAATTTAGTGAATTTGGGTCGAAATTTATTAATATATCGTGTTCAGATATTGGAAGAACTTTCCCTCTTAAAATTATAGAAATAATTAATTTAGGCCATTGCCTTTCATACTTTTGGCAGTCATAAATTATGTGATCAAACGTCTGTTCTTCTTTGTCTATTGAGCATGTATTGCCATTGATTATGCGAAATCTGTTTAAGTATGATTCGGTATGTCCATGTTCAGTTAAAACCTGAGTTAGTTTGTAATTTTTGGATTTTATTAATTTGTAATTATTGGTTGTCAGTTTTGGAACCAACCTATGTAAACTAGGGGATTTATTTGAAACAGCCCGCCGTTCGTTCCATCTCAAAATTGATTATTCACTAATATTGAATTTTATGAAATACATTAGTCTAAAAATAGCAAAATATTTTTGTTTATGTTCATTAAGTTTGCTTATGAAACTCAGTAGCTCACATGAAGCGATTTACATCCTTCATATAATTATATTCAGTAATAAAACTTGAATTTCTGAAAATAAATTACTATAAGTTTATCAATATAAGGAATAATTGATAGATAAATGAAAAATGATAGATGTAACAAATCTAAAATAGTAATTTTCGTTAAAACTACACAAAATGTATGTACATTCATGACCAGAGATGTAGACACGAAATTCTTAAAAAGTTAACACTGTAGTTGGGGAAAAAAAAGGGACCGAGAGAAGGTTGTCAGACGAACTACTAATTCATGGTGTCTTCGAGTTTACTATGCCGAATATTTCAGAATTTAAAATAAATCTAAATATAAACATATTTATAAAATATATCCATACCTAATAGAAATAAGATACCAGAGCTGAGAGAGAGAGAATGATCTCGTATCGCTTCGTGGCCAAGGATACCAATCAATCAAACAATATAATTATAGATATTAATATAAAAAGCATAATATTAATATACATGTAATTCTGTAAAAATTATTCAATCAATTAAATATATAAAAATGTTTATGAGTTTTGAAATATAAATAATATGAAAACAAGCTTTCTCCTACTCGAAAAAATGTTTTTCCACACGAAAGGATTTTAATAAGTGTTTTTATTCTTCAGTATGTAGTTGAGAACATAATTACACGTTTTTAAAATCACGTTTGTATTAAGTTTATCCAAATCATGTAAATTGTTTACAAAAGGCAGAATGGTTTATTTGATTTATTTATTTAATCAAATTAAGTTAAATGAATTGATCCAAAGACGGTTACGACAATTTTATCACTAAACTTTAATTTTTACTACTTTGAATGCCTTTTTTCGCCTCCCAACATTTCCTTTTCCCCCTCGTTGATATGCAGATTATATTTGGTACTTAAAGTCATTAAGAAAATAATTGGAAGCACTAGGAGGGAACCCCAAACTGTAAATAAGCTGAATTATTAAGTATTGAAAATGAAAGAGCCATAATGTAAAATTTATAAAAAGTAGTACAGTATTTTTGACAAATATAAGACCCGAAGATAGTGGACGCAAGAGTGTATTCTACCAATAATTATTATAGTTACAATTTTATTCTATGTTTTTTTATAGTACCCTATTGTTAAAATTGTCGTTAAAAAGATAGATATATTATGGTAATAAATATTTATTAATTTATATTTCCAACGTGAAATATCAAAAATTTCGCATAAAAAAGTCCCTACGTCAGATAAGGGAATCTTCTACTGTTGGTCTCAGTATTTATTTCATCTTAGAAATCTTATTAATTGGTAGTGAATCCCTTTTATACATTAAATAAAAATAGAGAATTCTCTTGTATTCAACCTTAAATAAATATTTATTATTTTTTGTACACAAGAATAGCTTAACTAAGCACTTAAATGTTTATGTATGTACTTCTTTTCAATGGTAATTTCACTTGAATTTGAATTTAAGTCTTGTCCTCTCTGCGACCCAGCTCGTTGTTAGTCAAATCAACTAATTCAATGTATATGAAACTTTTTTTTCACATTTATAACTTAAGTGAAATTATCGAATTTATTCTCGAAATTAAGACTGTCTTTGGCTGCCCTTGCTCCCGATGTTTTCTCTGATTGGATCAGCGAGAGAATTCCTAACGATACTTTCGACGTTCGTTAACTATTTAAGCCAGACTCCTTCAACCCTTGTAGAATCCAATTCCGTATCCTTTAGTTAATTAATTTTCCGAAAAGCGTTTTCTTCTTTACAGTGATATTTAATTTTTATATGGATCATTATACGCGTCTGAGATCTGAAGAAGAAAATTTAGAATTATCACATGCTAATGGAGATTACTTCTAAATATTATGGTGCAGATTAACTAGTAATTTAATTGTTTTAAAGCATAAATTCGATTAACAAACTTTCTTATAGAACTAAAAGTTAATCCTAAATAAAAAATAAAAAAAATTGTGTAGAAACATTGTTAATAGATTCGGGTTGTAGAGTTTACTGTGAAAAATTTCTTTTATTTATTATATGTGGACTAAAAAATTTTACTTGGTCAGTTTTCCTTGATATCATTTTATGTAAAAAACACCTTTCTTCATATTCTTCTACTTCCATATCATAATTTCGAGATAAATATAATTTCGATTTATTTTATTTTTTAATTTTATTCCGTTTTCTTTTTTTTTTTTTTTTTGGAGAGAGGGACACTGTTAATTATTGTCTTAATTCTTCAGCATGTAGTATGGGATATAAGCACATGTTTTTAAAATCACGTTTTGGACTTTATTTAAGTAAATTTTCATTCCTGGGGAAGAAGCTTAATTCGGGGACTCCAAGCAAATTGTAAACAGTGTAAATATGGTATGAATGTAAGCAATTATCTTATTTTTAGACTTTATTTTCATTACAATTTCGCATTTATTTTGGGTTTTTTTACCGCATGTATATATTTTTATTAAATTTATTTATTTTATTTTTGTTTAAGTTATTTTTGTTTTGTTTTTATGGAATGATTGTATACCTTCTTAGCACTATTACTTATTGCCCACAAGTGGCAGATTGTAATAATTCAATATAAAAAAAATTGTTATTGCCAAACGTTAATATGTTAATGTAAATGTTCATATGTTTTATTTCTTCATGTTTTTCTGCTTGAAGTTCATAATCATCGAAATGAATAAAATTACGATTTATCTACCTGTTAATTAAAAAAAAAAATGGATTCCTCTTTTTTTGATTCATCGTACCACTGAGAACTTTTCCGGTTTCAGTATTTTTTTTTTTGTCTTGAATGAAAGATCTGCTAATGTTGACTTTGTCGATCCAGTCGAATAGAACAAATACAATTTGGATCTTAAAAATTCCTGAATGGTTTGAAAATGTTTGCTGTGCGGCTTTTGAGTTTTGACTCCGGCTGGGAGGGGGTGCGTATTGATCGCGGGGATTCGGCCATCCTCGGCTTTCATCGGCTGCCCTCGGCCCGGCTTGGGGAGGGGGTCGATATGTTCAGTAGGCCGCTGCCCTCCATCATCATCGCATCGTCAGGCATACAGCCTCAAATACTAATAAAAATGAAAAGAAAATACGTATTATAAAAATCTACAAAAAATTCTGTATCTGAGATTTTGCCATTTGTATTTTATTTAAATCCTTTAGAAAATCCATTTTAAAAAAATATTAAATAAAAAAATAAGTTTTTTGTAAAACAAGGCGCAGTTACTTGTGCCCTAGATCACGCCAGGTTGTCTCCCCTATGGCGGCTGGGTGAGCCCCAGGCTGGTCTTAGATTCCAAAGGATCCATCCCCACTGTCAACAGATTTAATAAAATCTGCCAGCAGCCGGATTTTAATCCAGGACCTTCGCCACGGTAACTCAGCGCTCTACCAATGATCCACTCAGCTCCCTGACAAGCAGGTCGTAGATAACAGTTCTCAGGGACATAGACAACTTTGAGGCAGACTGTTGAAAAACACAAGAGAAGAAACCAAAGGCTATTCCCATAGTTCTAAGCACCTTTTAAATTCCATTCCTTTTACTGTCTTAATCATCCCCTACCGCTCATCTATGTATTCGCTTCCACACCCTAAATACTATTTCTTATACCATATTATTCTTATGGCCTATCTTTCAAATCGTTCCTTCAGTGTTTATGGCTTTATGGATCAGAGTTTTGTTAAGCGGTCAGAAGCGCTGTTCCTCAAGATATTGTCTCACATCCTGTCATCTAAACCTTCAAAGGCACCTATCCTCTATTGAACAGTAGTGCATTAATTAGTACTCCAAGGGCAATGAATCGAAACAATGACATGGATTCACTCCCTGACTAAATATTAATAGGTTAACACAAATAACTGATTGTATTTTTTTCAACTGTGCACGTCCCTTAAATCTAAATGGTACTTTTTACCCTCCCCGGATTCGTTGATCGAAGCGTTCCAAACGAGATTTAATTAGAACTGACTAACGTCAACGTTTTTATTTCATCTGCAAATCCAAACGAACACAACCCGTTTAACAACATTCTCCCATCTCTATTTTGTTAATTTCTTACACGCTCTTTGTGGTGTTATTTATTTTTGTTTGTTATTTATTATAGCACATTAGTTGGAGAATTTTACAACGCTAACAAGGACCCAGTTGATGGTTTAGAGCGTAGGCCGAAATGTCGGAATGCAATGAATATGTTTCTTATTAGTGTGTTTTCTTATTATTTTTTAATTTAAGGGACTATAAATGAACTATGAAATTTAAGGAACTATGGTTGATGCCTTTCAGATTTTTTTTGTTAATTTCTATATGTTTATTTCATTTATACTTCTATTTTAGAGATACCTGAATCGGTGATAGGCTTTCTGTTATTTTTGAGACTTGTGGCTCTTATGTGGGAATTTTCCATTCATGATGCAATATATAAGCATTAGAAGATAAATAAAAAACTCTCTGAAGACTTAAAAGTATTATTAACACTAGAACTAGGAAGATTTACCATATACCTATTTCTAACAACCGGCCAAAATGACCGGTTTGTTTGTTTCATTAAACAAAATAGTAGAATTCAAGAAATAAAACTATAAATTCATAAAATAATTTAATTTTAAATAAAATAAAATATATTTCATTTAAATATTCTAATTACATAACATAAAGAATAGTGTGTGTTGCAACATTTAACTATACGCAGCAAGCAAGAATACTAAATTGAAATTTTATATATTTTAATATATAATAATATATATTTTAAATTAATAATCATAAGTGTGTCGAGGTTATGAATTATGTAAAAAATCATTCACTAATCCATGTTTAATATAATTTACTTTTCAATTTACAGTTAATAATTCAGGTATTAAGGATATAAATTGAGATGAATGTGCTCTCCAATGACATGATTATAAAAAATATTGCCCCAGCAATATATATTAACCTTTTGTTCACCCTTCCAGCTATGCCATAGGGTCAGAAGGAATAAATAAATAAAAAATCATTTTAAAAACATCATACATAAAGAAGAAAATGTTAGACATTGTTTCAAACGACAGTATAATTAATTATAAAAAAATGAATAGTCGTTTATTGATATATCACAATATAAGATAAGTATAACTTATATTCTTCCAGAAACAAAACATTAAAAAAAAAAGGAAATTTATGATGAAATGACTCGACTGGGTTAACACTGACTTTATTGCCATCTTGAACCTCTATATATAGTGTTTACATATTAACAGATATAATAATATAAACTGTTACAATGGCCAGCTTGATATTAGCGACTATGCGATCATCAGTCTTGTCTTAACTTATGTATATATATATATATATATATATATATATATATTAAAAAAAAGGAAATGTAAAATAAATCATTACTAAATAAAGAAAAGATTTATGAACTAAAATAGTCCACCAATATGCAAAAATATTTTCATTCGAATATTTTAATAGCTCGTGCCGAGATTTCGTTCCCAAGAAAGGCTTTAAGAAGATACAATCAGCAATTTAACGCGCCTATTATATAATTTATTTCTACTCCACACATTTAGTTATAATATGTTAAAGTTATTTCCAGCTTGTTTACAACCATCGACTCGGGGAATGAGGAAATAATCAACGATCCAGAATGAAATAATAATTTGCATCTCCAAGAAAAGAGTCTAGGACCAACTTCTTTTCAACAACTTATAATTACAATATAATTACACTAGAGAAAGAATATTGCCACTAATATTAATATATTCTATATATTAATATTAGTGGCAATATTCTTTATCTTAATAATATTATGGAAGCTATAACTATTTGCAATTTTCAGTATACGGTATTTTTATAATAAGTAACATTCTCTATTAAATAGTGTTCTTTATGTAATATGAAGCTGTTTATCTTTCAATATTCAATTTCGTTCAGGAAATTATTATTTTAAGGTATATTTCAGGAACTAATGAATACTTTGCCATGATATTTGAAGAAAAATTAAGAAAGATTTTAACTAAAATAAACAGATGTTGGTGATGGAGCTTACATATATTTGATGAATATTAATTATTTAATTGCTAAGTTAAAGCCTAATCACACGCTTAGTTACTATTACGATGAATGCCTATAATAGTTTACTTAATATTTTATCATACTATTGTGATTTCAGAACACTCATTCATGCCCATCTTCCCTTCTGCTATTTCTTTTTGGTAGGTTTCTGTTATTCACTATTTTCACTACCAACTTTGTTTATATCCTTGACAGTCATAACCAGTTCTACATTTCAACCATCCAGCTCCGGGCACGGAATAAAGAATCAATTGAAGATGCGTAATGTTGCCTGTAGGCGCTTTAGGTGGAATTTACCAGCATATGGCTTTTTCATAACACCAAAAAAGACAAAAAAAAAACTGTTAGGCGAGTGGTAATCAATTAATTTTATGAAACCCTTTCATTAGCTTTAATTACAAATCAAAATGGCTGCTCCTTCACAAACTTTCCCTTTATGAATCTTCCAGATATCATCACTTGTCTATTAATTCACAATTAATAAAATATTTCTTCCATGAAATCTTTCTAGGTCTACATTTTATTCACAATTCAGTTTCTCCTGCTTCTTAGAAAAAAGCTATTGGTCATCTTATAAATAAACGTTCCGGCAACTCTTTTTCCCACAATATCAATTTTTTTCATTTTCACAAAGCCATAAAAAGAGTCGCTCAATTTTAAATCTCTAATTTCCTTGAAAAGTCGCATAAACCAGATTCTCTCCAATCAGGTTTTCAATCCATCGACGAGATAAGTCATAATTAAAATTATCAGTGATTTTCAGACCTTCATGGATGCTAATTGTATTGTACTTCTTTGGCTTCTATATAGCCTTTGATTCAATTTACTATTACATCATTTTTTTCTAATTAAAATCTTTATCCTTTGGTTTTAAGCTTTTCTCTCTCGAGGTACCCTATCAGTGGCTATTTCTAATCAACCTTTATCTTCCTACATTTCTTTGTTCCCTTTTGCTGCCCAGTTCTACAAATCTATCATTGTTCTCATCACTTTTATGCTAACGATTCTCAGATCTGTTTATTCTTTTTTCTTTATGAGGTAGCTTAAAACAAAGAAGTCATTATAAGTCAGAACATGAGAAAGGTTACACGGAATAAGATTAAATGATGCTAACACTGAGGCGAGTGTCGTTGGTTCTACGTGTCTTAGAACCCTTGCCGTCATTTCATTTGACACCACTTCACAGATATACCTTATTTTAACGCTCAATTGCTGTCTTATCTGCTACTTTCTGGAATTCCCTTCCTATAATGTTTTAGACTTGAGCTGACTTAAGTTTTAACGTCTAAATATGGCTGAAGTTGGTGAAAAAAATGAAAATGAAATTTAAATATTTGTATCTTGTGGGTGTTTGATGAATTATCAAACCGTATAGATATTTTTATTTGACAAACATAACTCAATCGTTAATGTTTTATTTAGCTGTAATTGATTGCTAAAATTTATTTAGTGCATGCTTATTCCTCTTCCCCCAGGAATAAATCATATTTCATATAAATGCCAGTGACGCGGCTGGGAAAGGGGGCTGGGGCTTCCCGGACTCCTGCTTTGCCCTCATTCCTGGGGAAGAAGCTCAGTTCGGGGACCCCAGGCATATTGTAAATAGGGTATGAATGTGTACATTTTATTTTATTTTATTATTAGTATTATTATTATTATTTACTTTACTTTATTATTTATTTTACTTTATTATTATTATTACCGCATTAATTTCTTTCTGTTACCGCATGTATATATTTTTCCGCATGTATATATTTATTTATTTTATTTTGTTTATATTATTGTTTTGTTATGGAATGACTGTAAGCTACACAGCACTAATACTTATTGCCCATAAGTGGCAGATTGTAATATTTCAATAAAGTGTTAATGCAAAAAAAAAAATAAAAAAAAAATCATATAAAATTTAATAAGGGCACTTAAGGGCTTTTCTTCAAACTGTCCCACAATATTAAAATAATTAATACTCAATATGCCTATATTGGATAATATATAATTGTATATCAACTGTACACACACTTTGTCCGATTCGATTAATTTTTTAGAAATTAATTTTTCTAATAAGCATTATAAAAAATTTGTTGAATAATATTAGTCGGCCTTATATAAATGGGGGAATAGTAGGATCACACTTGACACTAGACTAAAATGGTTCTAGTATAATAGCCCTGAAGAAGATCTGCAGTGTGGGTCGAACCGTCGGCTTTCATAGAAACAATTCTCCCTATATAAGATAATTTTTTACCTCCACCCGAACCATTTTCTTCCCTTTAAAAAATATGATGTATGGTTTTCATCAGCCATATTTTGTATTACCCTGAATTTGTTACTAAATTTTGTAAGATATGGTTGTGTGTCATACATTATAATAATTTATCTATTAATTCTACATCTACACACAAGAAAATTATATTTATTTAGAAAGGCCAATCCGCGCTGGTTTTGGTTTCCATATGTGCTGCATTACCTATGATTTTAATTACTTGGTCATGATGACAGCAAATGGCGAAATGCGACATTCATCTAATTAGAAGCGAAATGATTAGTTGGTTATTGATATTTTTAGGATTTGAGGCTTGCAAATTGCGAAATAATATGAATGAATACAATTTAAATGGAATTCTTTTTTTTTAATAGATTAATTTATTGATATTTACAACTATAATAATATGACAACAAGTAAATCTGCCACTACGAACAATTGGACATGAAAAAAAAACACATATGGAGAAACTACACATCTGTAGCACTCCAATAAAGTTCTATAGTAGAAGGTCTCGAGGCCATCTTCTTTTCAGACGCCTCGGAGGTTTATCATGAATAGTATGGGAAGGAAGTTGAGAGACTAGCGGATTCAAGTGTGTATGGAGTTTGTTATAGAAGGATAGGTATCTAGATTGGGCCAAATCAGCAACATATGGGATATTAGGATCATGATGGAGGAGTTTGTTTGTGACATAATAAGGAGCATTGAGGATTTTACGAGGGATTTTGGATTGTAAGGATTGGATACGAGATGAATTGTAATTAATTGGGAGCTTAGAGTGTTTGTCCAGTAAATGCTGAAGAAGGCGAAAATGTCGAGCAGTTTCTTGTCTTTTCAGTCTTATATGAGGATTCCAAGTGAGACGTTTGTCCAGATGGAGTCCTAGGTAATGTGTCTATTCGACAGGGATAAGTGAAATATTACTAAAGGATGCAGTAGGGCAGGAATTCATAGGTTTACGACGAAGGGTGAAGGTAATTTAAAGGGATTTGTTAGGATTTATTTTAATTCTCCGATTTTGACACCATTCTTGAAGGTTTGAGATATGGGATTGAAGAGACGTGGATGCAACAAATGGATCCTTGTTTACTGATAGCACACATGTGTCATCAGGGTATGTAGTGAGGGCAGTGCTTAGATGGGTTGGGATGTCAGCAAATGGAATTCATGAATAGAGTATTCATTTTTCAATAGAGATTTTGAAGTTTATATTCGCCAGATGAACTGTGCTGGATAAAAGTAAGATTTGGAGAGCCTTGCAAAGAATCTGACTACATGGTCGGAACCAGAAGAAACACCACAAGGTACAATGGATTGATGGCAATAATATAATTATAATATAATAATAATAATAATAATAAAATTATAATACGAAAAAAGAGCGTAATAATGGGAAATAGTTCACATTTCGGTGATACTTTCGTGAAGAAATGAACATCTCAACAAACATTTGTAAGTACAGCAAAAGATATAAGATAAAAAAATATATAGAAGTCGGTTGTTTAATGCATATATAGTCAGTGACGGAGGGGAAGGTGGAGAACGTGTCGACGTAACACTGACGTCACTAAAATGGCCGCTATCAAAAGCCACATGGATAGAAATAATTACCTAAGAATTTTCGAGGTTATTCAATACATTATTAATATATATTACATTTAGCGGTTATTACCACGCTGTCACATACTCTGTGTACTGAAGGACAGATTTATTTTCCTATACTATAAGATTTATGCAGGTCTGATTAAAATTGGATTTCTTGGCTGCTTATTGGAGCTGAGCCATCTCTAAATCAACTGTTTCCAGGATAAGACTTCCTAAGCCCCCCCCCTTCCAATTCGATTGACTCCGCCCTAATTTTATTCTAGTGGAATATGATAACTGTTCTTCTTTATTATGCCCCTATTCTTGAAAAAAATCCATTCCTTTAGTTTTATTTTGTCTCCTTCTACCATCTTGCATTCTTCACTTTTTACAAATTTACTAAAACATTGACATTAAAATAAGTTTATTACTTCGCCCATCTTTTCTTTGATTAATTATGTTAATAATACTCAACTAATGAAACATTTGTTTAAAAAAAAAGGCCTCTTATTCAGTAATTTGATAACACCCTAAGTCGAGAATTCACATTACTTCGATTGCAAAAATATAGGAAAGGCCGAATAGCAGGAATAATGTTAATTTGAGTGGATCAAATATTGGTTCAGGAACGAATTAAATATATGAATTCATAAAAAAATTATAATCATGAAATCAGCAGGAGGCTAGACATATAACAAGCATACAGATCTTACTCTATAACTAAAATATACAGATTTCTTTCCGAGAAGTATGTATTGTTCATATTATTTGACATTTCTTCTGAATGTATGTTGATCTGTCATACTTCAACAGCTGCAGGAGCTAGTCCCTATTTGCCCAGCCAATCACATCAGTAGTTATCTAAGCTTCTATGCCAAAGGTCCTAGGTTCAAATCCCGCTAGCTAGCAAATTTTATGCTACTTACCTCTAGCTTCTACAAAAGAGGGTACACAATATAATGAGGAAAATCTGGTGGTTCAGCGGAATCTAGGACAAATCACATCCCTGCACAACTCTTTGGAATAGTGTGAGTGCCGAATGAGTGTGGGATGAAATCTAAACAGCTTTGTCCAGAAGCAACCTATCTGCCTATAATTGGGAAGATCGGACCTTTGTCGGTGACGAGATGACCTTGGTATGAAAGAGGAAGTTCGACATCACACATCTTGGATAACCCCAACATTGGATGATCTGCTACATCAATGGCGTGTCGAGAAAATTCTACAAAAAGCATCTGCAAGGGACTCCTTGAGGTACGAATCACTTGCTTAGTGTCAACATCTCACATAAACGGAGAATAGGAAGCTGTTGACCATTGGGAGGCAAATGGTTACCGCAGACCGCAATCGCAGACGTCATTCTGCGAGAAAACAGGATTTTATTTTACTAGTGATAAATGAACTAAATAATAATATTGTATTTGTATAAATAATCATATTAACATGCATTTGATGCATTTTTGATGATTATACTATTATATGTGTTTATGATGAAATATAAACTGGTTGTTAATTTGCCTTTTGGATTAATTTCGCAGGAGTAATTAATTAAGTAAACCTTAAAGAGTAATTGCCCACTTCTAATTTACTAATTAAAATTCCCTTTAATTAATCCTCTTTCATACTGTTAAACATAAAATTGAACTCATTATTTATTTCATTACCTAAAATCTGAGATTAATATTATCATTATTTGTTTTTTTTTCAACTATCCTAACTTAAGATATTGTTTCTCCCACAAATGTATTAGGATAACGAACTACATAGTTAATCATTAATTTACAATTATAATAACATGATAAGCTAAAGTCTATATATATTAAATTAAAGATACTTTAAAAACCATCAAATCTTACAAATTAATGATAATAATACTATTAATTAAGACTATTAAAATATAAAATAAAAAATAAAGAAAACATTGTGCAACTTTTTATCGAAAATATAACAAAAATTGTAAAAACAATTTGTCTTTGGGCTATCTATTTCTTACTGACGAAAAATGGGGCCTAATTCATTCCTATATAGCATATAACATTTAGTTCAAACTTTATAAAACAAAATCTCTCGCTTGTGAGCTCTATGTTATAAAAAAAAAAAATAGATCCACATGACTGAAGTGGGTACCAGGGGGAATATTTGGTGGTTGGAAGTGATCTAGGACATATTCTTTCACAAACGTTGTCCAAGAAATATTAAAGTCTCTACCACATACTAAACCCAAGAGCGTTTATGGGTTATAGTGTTTTTTCACTTTTTAGTTTTTAGCATTAGACTGAAATGGAAGCTGCGACGTATAGGAGACCTTATAGGGGAAAGAGACATAAAAATGTAAGGCTGTGGATCAAATAAATCGGAATTGGTTCGATTTTATTTCGTGTGAAAAGGGGGAGAATATTTCGCGATTGTCTGTGGTGGATGGATTTAGGTTGAAAAGATGATACCTCAGCTGGTGAGTTGATGCTTCCCCTCTTGGCAATCATAAAGAAGGGAGGGGTAGTGGGGTACTTCCCGATTAGCTTACAAATTGAATTCTCCCAGATATGAAGCCTCAAGAAGATTCAGGAATGAGTAATAGATTTGAGTCAGCTTGTCACGTTGTATCAACTAATAAGAAACAATCAAAGCATCCCACTTTTAATGCTGTTGACGTTCAACGCACTCTTAATTCATACATTATCCATTAAATATTGAGTGGAAAATAGTTGACTGGATAATTGTAATGATGGATTGAATTTTGAATGAATGATGATTGAATTTCCTCAATTATATCTTTATTTTAAAACTTGTTAATAGGTAATGGTTACCATATGTAATTTTACTTTTCATTCATAAATAATACTGATAAATATACATAATCATACAAAAATTAAAAGTGCTTACTAGAGAAATAAATAGTCAATGGATCATAATATAAAAAAAAAAAGGTCCCAACCGCACGTATCTGCAATCGGACGTCGCAAGAGGCAGGCAGAATTATAACACAATTTGTTATTGAAACACAAAATTCAACTTTTTATTATTTGGACAGAAAGCACTTGTACAAAACACTTATTAAACACTTGAACAAAATACTAGCGGTTGTGTTAAACAATTTAACCAAACACTACCGCTTGTATTCTCAATCAACGACATTACAGAAATTATTATCGAAACACAAAATTTTACTTTTTATTATTTTAACAGAAAGTGAAAGCACTTGTACAAAACACTTGAACAAAACAGCACTGCACGCACAAAAACCTAGTGGTTGTGCTAAACAATTGAACAAAACACTATAGCTTGTGCACTACACCAACGCCATTAAACAAATTACTATCGAAACACGTAAATAAAGTTTTTATAGTTTGGTCAGAAAGCGAAAGAACTTGTTCAAAACACTAGTGGTTGTGCTAAACAATTGAACAAAACACTATAGCTTGTGCACTACACCAACGCCATTAAAAAAATTACTATCGAAACACGTAAATAAAGTTTTTATAGTTTGGTCAGAAAGCGAAAGAACTTGTTCAAAACACTAGTGGTTGTGCTAAACAATTGAACAAAACACTATAGCTTTTGCACTACACCAACGCCATTAAACAAATTACTATCGAAACACGTAAATAAAGTTTTTATAATTTGGTCGGAAAGCGAAAGCACTTGTATAAAACACTAGTGGTTGAGCTAAACAATTGAACAAAACACTATAGCTTGTGCACTACACCAACGCCATTAAACCAATTACTATCGAAACACGTAAATAAAGATTTTATAATTTGGTCAGAAAGCGAAAGCACTTGAACAAAACACTATAGCTTGTGCACTACACCAACGCCATTAAACAAATTACTATCGAAACACTTAAATAAGGTATTTATAACTATAATATATAACAGAAAACGACACTAAACCTTGCACGGTAGCTTTGCATACGACGAAGGGCCGCCGGCATTTGCACCATAATTTTCGTGTACACAATTATATACTGTATTCGCATGGTGTAGAATTAATTAAAATTAAAAGTAGGCAATTAAACAATAACTTTCTAATATTAGAGACGCAGTGATGAAATTTGAAGCCAACAGCAATATCCAAATTTGTCACAACCGTCACCAAGGAATTTTGCACCGACTAAAAACGGCGGGAATGAATCACATGTATTTTGTGTACGGCTATGGAAGTGTAGAGTTAAATAATACCTACCAAAAGTTTATCATGATCTTTATTTCCTAAATTAAAATAAGTAGAGACACTCTTGAGGTAGATGAATTTCTTCCTTAATTTATTTATGGATGAAGGAATTACAATGAGGTGAGAAAATCGCTATTATGAAACAGTTAGTAAAGATGCCTTGGAAATTTGCCAGTTTTAAATGAACAAGCTTTTTTGTTTCCTAATGTTCCTATTTAATAAGAATCGGTTTATTGTGTCTTTAGTTTACACCAAATATAAAATGCTTTTTCACTGTTTCAACTATTTGTAGTAGCACCTTAATATCTTTGTTATTTTTGCTTAGAAATACATTAGATATCTGCATTTTCGCATTAGAAAAAATAAACTTTATTATGTAAAATTAAAATAAACCTATACAAATTAATGAAAAAAAACGAAAAGAAGGGAATCAGACCTTCGACATCAGATTTGATCTCTTTTGTTTATTTATAAACCACATATGCTTCTACACACACGCGCACACATACATAAATATACACACAAACACACACACACACACACACACACAACACACAACACACACATAGTGCCCTACGTGTAGCTCGAGCTTTTCGCACTGTGTCGAATGATGATGTGTGAGTGATAGCAGAAATGCCTCCGATAGATCTTTTGATGATGAACTAGCCGGTTTTTTCGAAGAAAACGAGAAGAGCCGAATGCGCACTGGGTAACATTGGCTAAAGAAGAAAGAAGTCATACCCTTGAAAGAAAATTTCTGAAAATCTTTTTATGATTCTGAGCAGAGAAGCTGGAATGCCTCATCTTCTGGAAGAAAATGGATAACCCGGAAACATGGAGAGGTAGATTATTATCTCACCCAACTGCTCACAGGACATGATTGCTTTAGGGCCTACTTGGCTCGCTTCGGAATAGAAGATTGGATCTCTTGTCCTACTTGTGATGCCGTGGATGAAAAAGTGGAACACTCGTTCTGTTGTCCAGGTTTTTCTCGAGAAAAGAAAGAGTTAGACATAAAATTCAGAAAGAAATCATCGCCGGAAAATATTGTCACTTTGATGATGACTAGGCAGGAGCATTGGAGTGCTGCAGCAGAGTATGCATCTCATATCGGAAGAAGGCTCAGAACACAGGAAGGAGAAAGGAGAGGCCAAGCTCTGGCTAATCCCAATAAGTTGTCCAATGAAGAAATAGGCACATAGCCTTTCTGCCCTCACGAAGTAATGCTTGACGGCTGTTCCGTGGGACGGTAAAAGGAGAGTTGGGAGGTGTTTTTTTAGTGAGTAGGAATCTCACACTGTTGTGTGACATTTTTTCTTAATTGTTACACTTATGTAAGTCTTATGAGAGAATTTTCCCCAATCCATTAAAAAATAAAATAACGCACATAATAGGGAAAGCGAAAACAGTAAGAAGATTCATATTATTTGCATGGATAGAAGTATACAACCTGTGTTAACATAGTTTTGAAACTTAAATATTAAAATTTGTACCTACAATACAACTGTATCGTGAACTTGACTTTTTTTATGAATAGTTTGTTGGGATTCTAATTTTCAATATATTATATTAAAAAGAATGTTCATCACGAAAAATAAAATGGACCCCTCTCAATATGATAGCTGTAAATTTAACCAACTTAGAGCTTATTTCGCGACACAAAAAAAAAATATAACTTAAAGTGATAGGTGTTCCTTAACTGAAAACAAATAATTATTGACATTTATTTCTAACAAATAAAAGTTAAGAATTAACAAGTAACGTTTGAAGAAATTCATAAATGCCTCTTAAATTTAGCTTTCATTAAAAAATAATTAGTATTTAATTTATTTATTTCTTAAAGTCAGCAGATTGTTAAATTGGGTTGATGACCTAGAGTGGTTATTGAATGATGGTTATTGTGTATAGTTGTAGTGTCCTAAACCTTAAATTGTGAAATATCTTCCGTGTCATCAGTAATGTAACTTCCATGATCTCGCCTCTACTTTTACATTTATATACTTACATATGCTCTAGGATTATAGAGAAAGTGAGTATAGAGGAGACGGTATGGTTAGGCTATAATATTTAAAGAAAGTAGTCCCTTCGTTAGATGTAGTAAAGTTAATAGGTTATAACATAGTTAATTCAAATAAGAAAATCACTGTTTATCTATGTACTAGTATTAAATATCAGAATAAATCTATATCTTCCATACATGTTATCTACCGTTTGTTAACTTACCGCATTACATTGTGATATTTTGATTCCGCGAAAAACTTTATTCCTAATATTAACCAGCTATATTGGCTTCACTGTCCAAGAAATGATCTCAAGGAAAAACATTATCCTTAGATCTGAATAAAATTTAAAGTATAAAATGGGATGCCGCCCTGAGAAATAGTCCTCTTTTCTCTAAAGCATGACTGACTAGGAGTTGTTTATTAAATAAAGATCCTTTTTCATCCTAAATAACATTATATTTATTGTGTGCTGATCATAGTTATAAGTTAAATTATAAATCTACTTACAAAGAAAGAAAAGGCTATGTTTGATATTTCGCTATATGTGACTACCAAGATCTTGAGTGTCTGCTGTTCTCGCTATGACTGCCACTGTCCTGCCTCTTAAGGGTAAAGGTGCAGATCCTAAGGTACAGTTAACCTCCCCCTTTTCGTATTTATTTTAGGTACTCCTAATGT
The DNA here is from genome assembly GCA_037127475.1 of Arma custos. Lineage (NCBI taxonomy): Eukaryota > Metazoa > Arthropoda > Insecta > Hemiptera > Pentatomidae > Arma > Arma custos. The sequence goes on from CM073761.1 coordinate 98,364,767, forward strand.
TTCAAATAATGCCACATATGGCGAATATTGGCCCACAACTGACGAGATGTCTACTACGATTTTGTCCACGCTGATGTTTCACCCGTGCATTTTTTTAAAAACAATTTCTAGATCTAATGAACAATTGAGATGGGTCTTATTAATTTTTTCTGAGCTAATTGAAAATTTAACTTGGAAATAGTTTAAAGGCGAATATAGAAATTAGAGTGACAGACCCCTCTCACCTATCGATCTATCCGAAACTTCTCCTAATCCGTTCACATTAATATTCTATCCACAGCTAGCCGCCTCGTCGCCGATGACCCATATTAAACCTCCATTTTACAGATCCATTACATAAATCATTGAGCACCCTCTCCCGATATTCTTTTTTTGAGTAATTAAGCGCCAATTTTAATTTATTTGGAATAAGGAAACGATGAAGCATATATAAATATATTTGTGTGTGTGTGTGTGTGTGTGTGTATGTGTGAAATGTTCCTGTTAACTTCAAAAGAAAAGAAGAGTCACACATATTCCAATTTAAAATCTTCGAAAATAAATTATTGCATAGAAAAGAAGATCTCAAAAAGGACGAGCCCACAGACAATTCCGGAGGTTTCATACACAAAATGAAATTGCGGTACATGAACCCTGGCTATATAATTGATGTAACAGGATCAAGAGGATTGGCTTAGGTCATTCGAGTGAATATAAAAACGTTAAATACGCGCTGAGCTTTTTATTTCATTAGTATTTCCCACATGTATGGTAGGGGTGCTAATTCGAAAGGCACTGTCCATTATTAAGCCAACTGTAAAGCTGACATCACAAACCTTTCATTTTTAAAACCATACTTTTGCGACTCATGACTTGTAAATTAAACGGTGGGAATTAGCTCTATTTAGTCCTACATGCTTTTATAAATAATGGTTGATGGAAAATCGAAAACACTGATAGAAGAAATTATTTATTAATAGGCATTGCGAGTTAAATACATGTAGCTTGATTGATCCTCAATTACAACCGTAGTAGATGATTTAGATAAGATTTGAAAACTGTCTCTTAACCGCAGAACTTTTGTTAAAAATTGGAAAGGAGTAACATTTATAAGCTTTAAGTCTGGTAAATGTATTATTTATTAGCTTGCCGATGTTTGAAGCTGGAAAAACTTGAATATATAGAGCTTGAGTCTTTTCCCGTCTCTCTCGTTACCATGCCATAAACCGGATACCGACATGCACTTCAAAAATCAATTGTATCCTAGGACTACTATTGGGTTTAGATATCTTATCAGCATCTCATCAACCCAGGTTCGTCTGAAAACAGTCCAGACATATCGCTGTCAAAATAATCTAAATAACTAAGTCTACAACTTTTAGTGAAAATGAGTTAGTAGAGATAACGCATTCTTCAGGTTGAATTACACCTGAAAAAAGTTTTCAAGGTTGAAAGCAAGGCAGTGCTGTAATTAGCAATTGAAAGATAACCGATATACATAAGATAATAGAACATATGGCGCGGTTTTTTCTCTCTCCTGTAAAATCGCCCAAAGTGTAGATAGGCGGTATTGTTTTGACAGCGACGATATGTTTGTTGTATGACGTTTACAACCTGTACGTATTGTTTCTAAGATAGTGGGAACAAAGTAAATAACAAGGCGACTATAAGTCCTAATAGGAGCGACGATAAATCCGACCCTACATCTGAGCTCTAATAGGACATGTTACGTGACCTGGTGACATAACTTCTCTCTCATGCAACCGACTTCCTCCGGGTATTTCATTCTAAAACCGCCCTCGGATCAGGCCTAACATCGTTCAGGCGTGCATGAGAGGCTTTACTATTAACACTTTCGTTATTTAAAAAGTTATAATAATTAAGCTATATCGCCAACGAGATGTTATTTCAGGAAAAAGAATGAAGGTAGTTTACTTTAGGTAGTGTGTTGTCTTCTAAATCTATGTTATTATGCACGTCACGCCATGTGTAAGAAAAGCAAGATATATTGCTACAAGAATTAAAATACATTTTTTTGACATGTTATGATCCATCAGTTTTGCTGATAGACAAAACATTTATCTAAGAAAGTTGGTAATTACATAAGATTGGAGACTGGCTTGAATGGCGGGTACAAGATGCTCTGAAAACAAACTACTGAAGTCGTAGGGGTTTTATGATTACAGACAGGTTCGCCTAAGTAAACTGATGAGCTACCCTGAAGTGTTACAGACATCTCAGTAACCGATTTTGAGAAATACGACCTCTTGGGTGAACGTAGTAAGTGGAGGTAACAGCTGTGACGTATATTACAATTATAATTTAATAAAAAGGGATCTGTTGGGTTTATTTATCTCTTGAACGCTCATAACGAGCCAAAATCGACATAAATAAAGTTAAAATAATATAAAACTAAAACAAAAGGAAAAGAAGACTGATGGTTTTTGTACATTTTTACCGAATGGATGACAAACGGCTATCAAAGTATCTCTGGGAAAATAAATTAACTACAGGCTGGATCCGAGAAATTAAAAATATTTAGAAAAACATAAAATAAGGCATAATCTGGAATTTTACCAATATTTTGAAAAAAAATTAAGTAATATTAATTAATAGGTGTCATATATTGCAATGTATATCTATAAATGTCTATTATTTAAAATCTTATTCACAACTCTTTTGGGACTTGAAGGATAACCAATAATAGAATAAGCAGGGTTTGAAGGTAGAGTATTGGAGGGGTGGATAGAAGGAGCAATGGATTTCCATATGGATGAGGATGGTAAGAAAAGATCTGTCGAATGATGCTGATCTGAGGGCCACTATATATCTATCGGAAGGCCAAGAACGGGTATGACGCTAATGGATAGAATATTTGAACTAAAGGTCGAGAATGTAGGGTGGGCGGTTGGATTCGATAATCTGTTATGGGAAAATATTGACGGTTTTGCTTACCCATAATCGATTATCGAAAGTTAAAAAGAAATAAATTTTAGAATTCTTTCAATTAAATCACTTAATAGAACGATTACTGCATCGTTGGAGGAGTTTCCTAACTGTTCGTATAACACGAATCTATAGATCTCGATCTAGTATGTATATTATTTTCTATTATTCCGTATCTTACATATATTTCTTGAAAGTTAAAAATTAAATGCAAAATTGGTGTCCGTTGTACGTTACTTTTTGCACTACATATAAAGTAGGTAATGGTGTCGAAAACACATCCCAACCTGTGTTTTTTACCAAACTGAGATACCTCAATGTCATTTAGATATTCTTAATTATTTAAAATTTAAATGGGGACAGGTTATCATAACTTATCACTCCACTAACACACACCATAATTGCTATCCCATAATTCCTGAAGATATGTTCTTATAAACTATTAGCTAATAATGAAATGATGACTGTAACATGTTCACAAGTGCAGGTACTAGTCCGACAAGTCTCCTGCTTTGCTTTAATCATATTAATCGATAATTCACAACTTTATAAAGGTCCCAGTGACAAATAGTTTAATTATGCTTGCTTTGATATCATTATATCAGGATATTAAAAGCAAAAAAGCACAATTGAGAAATTGTAAATTAATGAGGATTTATTGACATAAGAATTTTCCTCCGAAATGTTGTAAAGGGGGGGGTACTCCTCGCCATCCCTATACTAAGGAGAACCAACCATAAAATAAACTAAAGGGGTCCGCTGAAGTGTTTCGAGATGGAAGAACCTTTCTAAACTTCTTCAGTTCAAAAGCTTCCTTATTTATCAGAGCATCTAAATAAGATAGCGTATTAGAGAAATTATACAGACTTGAATTTTTTAATCCTGTTATGAGAAAAATTAATATCGTTAAGGGTATTATAATTGAAATTAAAATACCAATTACGAAGGGTGTTTCAAGGAGGTTTTTTGTCAATGAAAGCTGAAAGTAATAATGATCCAATTAAAATATTTCTTGGAGATACTATGTTTTTTCGGTTTTACATGAATGAAAACATCTTTTTAAGAACTGCTGAATTGTATTTCAGCCAATATGGTCTTTCATTTATGATTTCGCATGAAAATGTTAAGTGGTAAACACGAGTCTGCTCAGTATAAATTCATCTATATCGCATAACATCTCGTGTTAATTTATAATTTACCGAAATAGCCTTTGTGAAATAGATTGTTTAATGATGCAATAATGATGTAATGGAAGGGAATGAAAAATATCTATATTCCGGGATACTTTGCTAAGAATAGTAAGTGTTAAAAAATCATTGCTCTATCTGCATTAATTACGGGCAAGAATTATATAAAAATAATAAAATAAAAACTAATATAAGATTTGAAATAATAAAATCATTATCAGATATCTATGTATGATGGATAAGAAAACATACGGACAGCTCAAAAAGATCGATGAATGCAATATTTACGGTAAATCTTCATGCTAAAATTTTAAGACAATGAAATTATTTTATGCAACGTAATTCTACATGAATAATCTTCCTATTAACACTTAAAACATAATAATCAATCAGTGTTCTTTTCCCATCTTCTTAATTCTTCTCAATTATTTGTATATGATTGTATATGTGTATATATATATATATATATATATATATATATATGATTTCTATATACAGGTCCTAGATGCCCATCATTACATAGAGATGTATATTTGTGATACACATAATTGTAGGAGACAATTGCCGATGATGATTTACTTGCGCAGGTTTATAAAATAAAAATATAAAATATAGCATAAATTAATTTACATGATAAAAGATCATTATCCTCTGGAATTATTTAAATTTATAAATGTTTTTTCGAAATATGTTGAAGAAATTGGTCCGAGTAGAGGTCACTGAATGAAATTCTCAAGTAATTTGAGAAAATCTTTATTGATAGCCAACGTTTCGACCTACGCTGTAGGTCTTCTTCAGGGCTATATGCAAAATACAGACAATATAAGAAAACGGTACAAATATATTAAGACATTTTAAATATAGATAAACCAAAAGAAGGTGAATACAGGCAAAAAAATTGATAAAGATGTACAGTAAGGTAATTATGAAGGTTAAAATGTATAAGTATATACTATAAACTACTAAGTGCCAAAAAGTAGTAACTTCTAAGTTTTTTCGAAATATTTTCATTCAATATTCGTATATTTCTTTTTCTTATTAATATGATTATTTCCTTAAAGTGGTTTATTAATGTATTTATTCCGATGTCCAATCTATTTACGGTGATGTCTGGGCGTAAGCCGATTCACCAGTGTTCTTCCCACCGACGTACAACTAGGTAAAAAGAACCATGACAAATCGGTCTAGATCCAAGGATTATGGCTGTTCGGGGCCGGTGGGGAAGCGAGGACCTATGTTTCTTTTCCTGAAGCTGACCGTATTTAGAACGTTCGGATTTGAATGCATAAATAACCTTTAAGTTTATAAGCAGATTATGCAAGTGAGCTAAAGCTATGTATAAATATATACATAGAAGTAAATGGTCAGGAAATAAAAAAGTAGTACTATTTTTTCAGTACTTCATTATTGGCAATAGTATAATAAATTAAATAATGTGTTTATAATAAAACATTTGATCGAGTCTGGCGTCGGGGTCTGTCTGCTGTTCAAACTCCGTAAATTCTTACCTTCTACTTACTTCCTTATTATCAGTTCCTACCTCAGTAATAGAACCTCTAAAGTAAACCATAATTTTTCCTACTCTTCCCTCTTTACCCAGTCTGCCGGTGTCCCTCAAGGTAGTAGCAAGGGTCCCATCCTATATACGATATATACAGCTGACATCCCAATCCATCCTAGCACTGCCCTCACTACGTACGCTGATGTGTGCTATCAGTAAACAAGGATCCATTTGTTGCATCCTCTCTCTTCAATCCCATATCTCAAACCTTCAAGAGTGGTGTCAAAATCGGAGATTAAAATAAATCCTAACAAATCCCATCAAATTACATTCACCTTCGTCGTAAACCTACGAATTCCTGCCCTACTGTATCCTTTAATAACATTCCACTGATCCCTGCCGAACAGATACGTTACCTAGGAAGCAATCCGGACATACGTCTCACTTGGATCCTCATACAAGACTGGAAAGACAAGAAACTGCTCGACGTTTTCGCCTACTTCAGCATTTACTGGACTAACGTTCTAAGCTCCCAATTAATTACAAAAGACTCATTTACATGACAGTTATTAGACCTACGAAGTTGACCTTTGGAGCTCTACTAAACCATTCAATTCATCTCGCACTCAATCCTTACAATCCAAAATTCTTCGTAAAATCCTCAATGCTCCTTATTATGTCACAAACAAACTCATCCATCATGATCTTAATATCCCATATGTTGCTGATTTGGCCCAAACTAGATACCTTCCATAACAAACCCCATCCGATAGTCTCTCAACTTGTTTCCCATACTATTCATGATTCATGAGAACCCTCCGAGGTTCTGAAAAGAAGATGGCCTCGAGACCTTCTACTATAGAACTCTAATGGAGTGCTACCGATGGGTAGTTTCTTGTTTTCATGTCATTTGTTCATATCAGCAAATTTACTTGATGTATTATAATATTATTACAGTTGTAAATATCAATAAATTAATCTAAAAAATAAAACAACTGTATGTTTTAATTTTTCGTATATAAAGTAGGCCTACATGAATATACAGAAAATATAACAATAAAGTAATGAATTGTGAAAAAGTACAATATTAGTAATGAAGAACTGCTTCTTTTGAGTTTTAGGCTCCATTCTGTGTATTCTATTAGTATTGCTTTAAAAAGCCAATTATGCAAAAACTCTTTATTTAGTACGGAACTATCAAAAGCCCTTCTTCCGTTCTAACAACGCTTGGATACCATAATGTATGTATAGTACGGTTTCCGCAGCCCCGATTAATTGCCGTCTTGAAAGTTATGATGCGTAAAGAAAGTTCAAAAAACTGATTTATATGATGGCGCTATCGGATTTATAGCTGAGAAGGGTAGATCCTGCAGCCCAATAAAAGATGAGTTAATATAACCCTAGGGAGGAGTTGATGGAGCATCAATCCCAAGGGAGACACCCCCAAGCCCCCTTCTCTCCAACCCCCACTGCCTGGCCCCAGTTACAATAATACCCTCCTTTCTCTCTTTCTCCACTGCCAGGGCTCCCTTGAAAAGGATCTCTCAAAGAGGATTTGATTACTTGCTCACAGAATACCCAGCAAGTAATCAGATTTATATCGAACCAAGGAGCCGCATTATGTTTCCAAGATCTCTTTTATTTCTAGCTAATAATATTAAAGTTCCAAGCTCCAGAGACAGAAGATGGAAATTGTTCATGATTAATGGAGATGCGATCAGTGCCGATTCGGATCGTCCTAGTGCTACTTTCTCGAAACTATTAAGCATTCTTTTAAATATAGTTATATAATCACCTCGTTTTCAATTCTGCATGTGAATTTAATGAACAATGAAGGTCACACAAATCTTGATCCTTGGATGTATCCTGCAATGTTATGAAAAAGTAAAAAGTACACATTTAACTTCTTTCTATATTAATTACTTGTGATAGTAAAAACAGCTTGCTGGAATAACTATAGTCACCTAAAATATCTCAACTGACAAATGATAGATTCCTGTTATTACTTCAGAAACTCCACAAACATTTGATCTTGTATTTTTGGGTTGTAACTTTCAATGTCTAGGACTCCATCTGGACAAACGTCTCAGTTGGAATCCTCATACAAGACTGAAAATACAAGAAACTGCTCGACGTTTTCGCCTACTTCAACATTTACTGGACAAACGTTCTAAGCTCCCAATTAATTACCTAAGATTCATTAATATGACAGTTATCAGACCTATTTGGACATAGGGAGTTGAGTTTTGGGGCTCTACTAAATCATCCAATTCATCTCGTATACAATCCTTACAGTCCAAAATCCTTAATCCTCCTTATTATGTCACAAACTCATCCATCATGATCTTAATATCCCATATGTTGCTGATTTGGCCCAAACTTGATACCAATTCTTCCATGACAAGCTCCATACACAGTTGAATCTCCAGTCTCTCAACTTGCTTCCCATACTATTCCTGATAACCCTCCGAGGCGTCTGAAAAGAAGAAGGCCTCAAGGCCTTCTACTATAGAGCTTTATTGGAGTGCTACCGATGGGTAGTTTCTCCACAAGTGTTTCTTGTTTTCAAGCCATTTTTTCATACAACAGATTTACTTGTTGTCATATTATTACAGTTGTAAATATCAATAAATTAATCTAAAAATAAAACTTTCAATGTAACACGTGCATTAATGGTTTAATTTAACAAAACCGTTGTGATGAAGGCTCAAGTATTCAGAAAAAAAAGGAGTTGTATCTCTAATATTGAAAAACAAATGAACCATATAACTTCGGTATGGTGCAAATTCAAATGCTTTATTAAGTAAATCTTATGTTGATGTGCGAAACCTTAGTGAGCAAAGACCTGCTTAAGTTTCATTTCTGGATGATTCAACGGAATAGAGTTATCTTTTTAAGCATTTGAAACATTGTAAATAATATCTATTTAATACAATATAATAATAAATATTAAATAATTGTACACCATATAATAACATCTTAACCCTCAAGTATGGACACATTGTCCCGGGATCTTTTGGTATGACTCAAATAATAATCTTATTTATTTTTAAATCCTTATTTATTTCTATATGAGCTTATTATATCTAAAATATGGTATGGTGTGTATTTACATGTTTGTATATCTCTTTCCCTTCAATATTAATTTTCTATTATGCACAATTTATGCATATGGATACATGTGTATATCTATTTATAAATGTATAATATTTATAGAAAATCCTGTGAGGAAAATCCTACATAAACGATTGAATTATGCAAGTTTATTTCCTCTGCTCGTTTTGTTCCTTCTTATTTTTTTTTTGTTTCTTTTATTTTATTAATCACACACGGTTTTAACATTAGATTTTCCCTTGACAATATTCAACACGGATTCTCTGTATAGTAGAAAATTACCTTTCGTACCAATCGCTGTCAAAGCACATCAGTACAACCCTAATCAAGTGGCGAACATCCCAATAACATGATGGAGGATTGAAACGTTCTGGGAAGAGTCAACTTGTCCACTCATGCCCCGACTCCAGTGCCCTCAATCAGTTTTTATTGGCTTCCAATAACTGTGATAAAGCTAAGTGAGAAGCCCTGGTATTTGTATGCCATCTAGATGTTGGGTCCTTGGCTTGTTTCAGTCTTTGCGGGCAAATAATATTATATGAGTTTATTTATTTACATATTTTATTTTTTCTTCATATTGATTGTTTAATTATTTTTCAATTATAAAATAAGTAAATAATAATAATTTTAATTTTACTTATGATATTTATTTTATTTTAATATATTCCATTGTATTTATATATGAGTGATTTTTTTCGTTAATTTGTATATATGCCTTGGAGCTTTCTATATTAACCTACTAATATGTGAAATTTATCATTTTTATAAAAAAAAAAAAAAAGTGTATATCACAGGCTTTTAAAAAAAAATCTTGAAATTACTGCATTTTAATCGATGAAAGGAGTTGACATTTTTAAATTTAAAATGCGGTTGAAATTTCATAGTAGCCCTGTTGTCTTCTTTATATCTATTGGAATTGATAATCTTGGAATGTGAAAGGGTTGCTGACTAATGATTAATGATTAGCTTTCTATAGGTCTTATGGAATTCCTGTTTTGTTTTTTTAACATACCTCACAAACCGATTTGAAACACGAAAATAAAAATCGAAAAATTTAAGTTTTGCAATCTTAAAAACAAAAATACATAAAACTGCAGGACTCGAAATTTGATAAAATTCCTGATAAATAAAATGACAAAATAATTTTATTAAACTCTATCGCAGGGAATATGTAGTATCATAATTCCATTTTATCACAGTTTATAATAAAAAATTGCAAAAATAATTAATAAATTTTCTTAAAATTCCGAAACATAGCGTTATTTTAATTCTCTCCTGCTAATTATTTTGGAAGAATGAATGTTAAATTTATTATTATTCTTGATAAAAATGAAAATAAAAATATAATATATTATTTCCTTTTATTTAAGTACATTGACAAATATTTATAAATAATGTGTAGAACTATAATTTATCATAATAGTCGTTTGTATAACTACCTATTATTGCTTTGACAAAAACAAAAAAATTTTAGTATTTGTTATGGCAGAAGAAAGGTGCATAACTAATTTAAGTAATTTGAAACTAAAATTGTTCAGACTTTTCTCACTCAAGTAATATTGTATTATACGGTTTTCTGAGAACAGTTGAAGAGAACCCAGCTGCAACAGTTGAAGAACCTCGAAAGCAACTGGAATCGACCCATTCAACCATCCTCGAGCTTTTCCATCAGTTGGGGGAAAAGTTGGCGAAATGAGGGGCCACAAGATCTCCTTTTTCATTACTAAGCAGAGTTGAGAGGGATTTCTGAATTTACATATTGACTTGCGAGACAAATGATCCATCAAGACACAAGCGAATACAGTCATCAAGATCAATTAAGAAGTATCAAGAAAAATCGGGGATAGTACAGTAAAATACACATAGTGCCTTGCCAGACAGTTGATTCAATAAAGTTTATCGAGTCTGGCCTAAATCCCAGTGAATAGTAGCCAAATCACACAGTACACTGTATCCTCCGTCAAAACAGCGTATCAGATTTCTTTTACTAATATTGTATACAATTGTACAGATTTCATATCACAATTTTTTATTTTTTTTTTCTCTGAAAAAAAAACAACTGAAATTGTGAACTTTTTATCCTGTTTTGCATCAATTTTCAACATCTATTTCAGTTTCAAAGATACTGCTAAAATTGTGGATTTTTTTCTCCTCTTTTTCCTCTATTAATTTAATAGAGAAATTAATAAATAAAAAAATAGATTGAAATGTAGGGTGGAAGTATTTCTATGATTCCTTTTACTCGCTTTTTGAAGATTATAATTCTTTCTTTTTTATCTGATTTTCGATCAATTTTGTCCATTTCAATTTTTGGTTATTGTGAAAGATATCATATACGCATGGGTAATTTATAAGGTAATTATCTTTTCTGGTTTCATGTTTTTTCAGCTTTTATTTTTTGTGAGCATCTTCCCGAAATTTTTATAAATAAACTAGTATTTTGTCTAAACATTTGTTGTTTGATTTTTTTTTTTCATTTTATACTTAATAGATAAACCCCTAGTGACGAAATGATAATTCTGATCGGAAAGGATTCTTGAATAACAATGAAATTGATAGATTTAATTAATAAAAAAATAAAATATTGATTTAACAAAAATCTAGAAAATAAACCAATGTGAAAATAAAAATATATGAATTAAATAAAATAAATTGTCCATTTTAAGTGAAATGGTCAAAGCTTACAGTTTACTAGTAATTGCAGAGTAATGTTCCCGTTGAAGTCCATTATCTGATACTCGTATTGGCTATAGAATTGGTTTTCAGGAATAGGTCCTGAGCCATTCCTTACCACTCTGAAGATTTCTATAAAACAATAGAACTGTCAAATATTACCTACATTGGTATATTTGTTTTAAAATTTTTATAATTTATGACTGTTATGAAGGCTTTGCTTCGAATGCAAGATTCCAGAAATTGCCATGGTATGAGGTGGGCTTCAATTGGTATTGATATTAATTCAATTCACGCTGATTGTAATGAAATCCGATCAAAAAAAGGATTTAAGAATTTAGGGTAAATTATAAAACGAAATATTTTTCGGTACTAGTATGTTTAAGGGCCTGCTGGCATCAGCGCGCTCAGGTGTCACTTACCTCAACTATTTGGACCTTGTCAGGTTGTGTATCAATTTGAAATAGGCATTGCCTTTCATTATGATACAACAGAATATAGGAAATGAAATAAATGAGGAACATGTAGACAAAATTAAACTATAAATAATAAAACATTTATTACAAGGAGTATTCATTAAATAACAATTTTTAACTAAAAAATGATCATATTTTAGTTAAAAACTGTTATTTAATGAATAAAATATAAATATCTAAAATATTATGTTCTGATAAACAATGAAAAATTTATTACAAACAATGCTCATTAAAAAGAGCAATATCTTCAAAAATTGCATCAATTGCATCAAAAATCATCTTCATCTAATTTTATTCCCCACTTGCAGTTTCATATAATGTCCATTAACGCAACGCATTTTCTGGGGAATGACATTCCGCTCCTGAAGAAACCTAACAGCTGTTTCTTCATCGTACACCTTGCGAAAAATCTTCTTCAAATTCCAACTCATATTTAAAGAAAATAATCAAAACCAGATTCTTCTTTTGCTGCGGATATAGAGTCATCAGAGTGAAAATACAGCCAGAGGACCCCTGTTATTGGTCCTTATTTATATCAAAGCGCTGCCTCTAGTTCACCCTAGCCTCGCTATATACACACATATGATACATTAGCCTGAGCCTGCCTCTCATACATATTACCTCAAGTATTATTTCCAGGAATCGTTTAGCCTTACGACGCTAAGATTCACATGATCCAACCTTTTTAGTTGGCATTATTCTGATACTCTTTTAATAGACGTTACATTACCTTGTTCCACCTTTTCTCCAGATATTCCTTGCTGTTTTGCTAGGAACCTTTTAATTTTTTACTTTAAAGTATAGAAACCATCATTTTCTCACCAAGCCAGCCCAAGAACGGATCCTTGCATACAGCCCACAAATTTTTCAACTTCTACGACTGGTACCTTTGCCTGGTACTATGGCACTCTCTCATGAGCACCTTCAGTGTCAGGGTCCACTTCGGGCCAAGTTGCGCACTCGGTCTTCTGCGTTGGAGTAAGTTATTTACCACCACTTTCACATAACACCCATCATCACAATAATGATCATCTTCGCGCTGTCGTAGGCGCATCTCTGTCAACCAGAATTTCCTTCCAACCCCTGTATACCAGTATACTTTCCAATATAACTTCACCCAGTTCGACGATCTCATGACGGATATCCTTCCAGAGTCTGGGTGTTCCCTTCTCCCTTTTCCTCTTGTACTCTTAAAGTAATAGTTACAAGGTCGGAATTCACCGTATCCAACCTCATACCCAGTCGATGACTACTTTCTTACAACCGAGTCGATATCCGCCACCCATGTCCTGTTCAGGTAATTCCTTTTAGAGTTGCAGAAGCAAGCTCGTTTCCACCTTTACCGCTGTTTATCTTCTTCGAGCTTTCTGATCCTCTAGTCTTCGATCCAGAGGATTTCTTTAAGCTATATCATGGATTAATCCAAACGGACTCTTTGAACCTAGAGCCGAAGTCTCTTCGCACTTGTCAATACGAACCTCTCTCAATGCGTACCAAAAAGAGTAACTACCGATCTCTCCGTACCAAATACTGTACTCTCTTGCGTTAATGAACCCTCCTCAGGCAAGGGAACCTTTAGCACGATTCCTAAACTATATTCTTTTACCTTTTTTGTGGCCGATTTAATACATCTCCTGAATCGGCTGACATTCCACACCAATATGCCTATATATCTATTTTCATTGCGTCGTAAATGCCTGAAGCAGTCCCTGCGGACTATTTTGGGCCTAAGACCAAGGCATTTGCCATTTATTTACGCCTATTTTTACTGTGTACCCAACAGGAATAAAAACAAAACACACTTAAACTAAACGAATAATACTAAAGAATTCCGGAAAACATGAGGTGACTTGAAATATTTGTTAACCAACTGATAATTAACTGAAGTCACGATTTGTGATTCACAATGTATCAACAATATAATCTCTAGTATTAATGAGGAATTGATGTTGGCTACTGTGTTCCCATGATCCATCGAGAGTTTCGTACAAAAAGGGAGAATCCAACTATTTATTACTTTTCAGGAGAGTATTTTTAATAAAACATTTTAGAAAGTCCTATATTGTGTAGTCCTGGATACGATGCCCTATAATGATTCTAAGAATCATGGGAAGAAGGATCTTCCCACTTCAGTATCTCATTTAGTGTGCAAAGCAAAGCTAAATAAAGGAACAATCACTATTCACTGGAAGAAAAGCCTCTGCGAAAACTAATGGAACTTAATAAATATAAAGTAGAATAAAGCATCAGTTTGAGATTAAAATTAAAAGACTCCTGCTACTGAGTAAATTTGTTTTGAGATCAGTTAAAGTAAGGCGTGAGGGCAAAGTAGCTTGAAGTGATTGGCTGGCCGAGTCAATACTCAGCAAAGCCTCGGGGTACATTTAATTGTTTATGAATATTTATGGGGTGGGGGTAGCGCAGGGTACGGAAGGGGGTACTCCCCCCCTCAAACCGCATTACCTCCTTCGAAAGTTATCCGCCATAGTCCATCCACTCTATAATAGACAATGTTGGTACTTCTAAAGTTCCTATAACGCAAATTTTTTATGGTGCTATGGTTATTGGTACTATTACGAGGTATTGTGTGGACAAACTCTACTTTTAAATACAAAGGAAGAATTGGGAAGAATAGAGATATTCTGCGACTAACGTACATGATGTAAAAAATTAAATAACGAATTCTTTATTATGATACAACGACTTTCAGTGTAATTATTTTCATAATTAGATAAAAATCAAATTTAAAAAAGAGTATTGCTGGTACTTTAATGGCAAAAATTCATCCATATAGACTATCAGATCCCCAAAACTACTATATCTATTATGAGTTGATTTTAATTCTGAAAAAATATATAAAGTTTTCATAGAATCGTAAATCATGAGTTCTAAATTTTCTAATTTAAAAAAAAATACTACTATGATTAGTTTTTCTTTGTTTTGTTGTTCATGTTAATGCACAGAAAATATTATTGTGAAAACAACCTCAAGTAAACAAAAAATTATTTTTCTATTTTTTCAATTTTAAGCCAATGGTCATTTATTTATCATTCATTTTTTTAAATGATAATTTATTGATATTTACAACTGTAATTATATTACATCAAGTAAATCTCCTGTATGTACAAAGGACATGAACAAAAAAAACAGTTGTGGAGAAACTACTCATTGATAGCACTCCAATAAAGTTCTATAGTAGAAGGTCTCGATGTCATCTTCTTTTCAGACGCCTCGGAGGGTTATCAGGAATATTATGGGAAGCAAGTTGAGAGACTAGCGGATTAAAGTGTGTATGGAGCTTTTCATGGAAGGATACGTATCTAGTTTGGGCCAAATCAGGACATATGGGATATTAAGATCATGATGGATGAGTTTGTGACATAATAAGGAGCGTTAAGGATTTTGGACTGTAAGGATTGTATACGAGATGAATTGGATGATTTAGTAGAGCCCCTCAACTCCGTATGCCCAAATAGGTCTGATAACTGTCATGTAAATGCGTCTTTTGTAATTAATTGGGAGCTTTGAACGTTTGTCCATCAAATGTTGAAGTAGGCGAAAACGTCGAGCAGTTTCTTGTCTTTTCAATCTTGGGTGAGGAACATAGATATATACACAAGAATACAAACACACACTATTTTGAAGCCTGAGATTTTAAAAAGTATGAGGAAACTTATTTGCAATCTCATTACTTTCCGTCTGTACTCATATATAATTAAAAATAAATTAATAAGAATTCTATCAAATTTTTATAGCTCAGCTAAATTTTAGTAGCACATTCATAAAATATAAAAGAAATTTTAAAAGAGATTTTATTTGATGGTAATAGGGACGATGGTTTTATCAGATAGAATATGTCAAATCTTATTCAATAGTTGCAATCAATAGAACCGAATTGAACAGAAGTACATTTAAAAATAAAACTAGTTTTAAATAAATTACATGTTTCATAAACGTTTTCATGTCGGAACTCAAGCCTTCATCATGGACCGTCAGTCACTTCCATGAAAGGATTTGCCCGCCGATCCTGCGTGCAACATGGAAATAGCTTCGTGATATATACTTAAAATTTGACGGCTTCCATCCTTCACTTCACTTCAAAACTATTCCACCAACTAGATTTCTAAATTTTCTCATTTAAAAAAGTGTTTAAAGCTTATCGTATGTAAACACATACACACACAAGCATGACTAGCCATTTTTTATTTAATTGACTATGCATAAATATGTATCAATAACGCAACCATCATGAATTTTGGGTTCGAATTCAATCCGTACAGCTGATATGTGGGAAAACTGACAACATGATCCTGTTTAATTTTAAGGAAGAATACAATTTAAGGACATATACATTATACAAAGAATGTTTGTTTGTTCATTTAATTCTATGCTAGTGTAGCTAATCGGACGATAATATATTGGGAGCTCTAAATTTTGGATATCCAGGATTAATTAGGAAAGGGATTTTTAACGGGTACCCGGCATGGTACATGCCCCGTTTAACGTTTCTTGCAAAGGATGGTATAACCAAGGATTTTTTACTCCCTTTAACGAACCCGCGATCTTGGGCTTAGTAGTTTGTTATGCTAACCACTAGACCAGAGGCCGTTCCTATAAAAATAATTATAATGTACGTAATTTCTTTCCGTTAGGAAATTCTCATTTTCCGATCACTTGGATTTGATTATCAGGGAAACTAGAGATCAATTATAAATTTTACAACCACAGTCATAATTGGAATTGACTAGTGCCAATTTTTTTTTTTATATCATACTTTAAACCAAGCATTATCAAATATTTATATATGTTTATACAATACGTACAATCCCTTGATAATCAATTGAAATTCAGATGAAGAACTCTTGTCAAAGTAATTTATCCCTCACATTATTCTCCTTGTAAGAAGTGTGATCCAGGGAGAAGGTATTGAAGCCCCTACCCAAGGGCTTAGGTTCGAATCCAGGCTATTGATATTAATTAATTTCTGTTCTATCAGAGGGAGATTCTCCTGGGGCACACCAGTCACCCTTCAATAAGTTGCAGGGGGAACACGGTGGTTATTACCCTAGCGTAATGACCACATCATTCCCCTAGTGAATTGTTGCTCAAGAATCAGTTCTACCTGATTCAAGCCCAGCTCCCAAATCCCAAAATGGATTGGGATTGGGATCTTTAATTTTTATTCTATTCATTATGATTATAATTATTATTTTTATTCTTGTCTTCTTCTGGACAATGCTCCTAATTGAAAGGTGAGGCAAAGAAAATTGTAATATTCATAAATGTCCTGTAAATACCGAACAGCTTTCTGAATTTCTTCAAAAAATTTTAAAAAGAGGTCCAAGTATTTTATAGTGTTCACCGTCATCTTCGGAATCGACGCTTCTATCAAGACGGTTAACCGCAAAATATTTGAATGCTATATAAAGTGTAGTAAACTGGATCACAAAATAAAATTAAAGATTTTATTGAAAAAAGGTAGGAACAAAGCGGATTTGTCTGGTTATAGTTATTTCTTGAACCGGCCATTCACACATAAAACTATTCTTAAATAGATGCAGTAAACCATACTGGAATACGCATTACAACAGTAGATTTTATGCATTCACAACTTACCCGTCTTTAACTTAATAGAGGATTACCTTATATCTTCATCATTTTGCCGTTAAAATTAGCGTAAAGTCCTTAAAAACCCATAAAAATTCCTGATCCTAAATACAAACTCAAATACAGTTACAGCCATCATAACTTTTAAGAGAAGATAATACAGTATAAATGTTTAAAAAATATCCACTCATTACCAAGACATTAAATTAATTTTTACCAAATCGATTCGGTTAAAAACCAATTCAGCTTCTGTGACCAAATTGTACAAATCCAAATTCAAACTATACCAGGGTATATGGAGTTCACAATGTTAAGTTAAATACAATAGAAATGGGATCAAAATATTCCTTAACACTGCAATTCAAGAACTTGATAATTACTTCAGAATCCCTGATGGTTTAAGACGTTAAAAACATGAATAGCATGAAACATGAAACATCTGGAATTGATTTATTTTTGAAAATAGGAAATATCGGTATAAAGGAAAATAAAATGAAATAAAAAAGTAACAAAAGAGGTTCTCTCCCTAGCCCAAGTAACAGGGCGTGATGAACATAATAGGAACTCATGCGTACACAGAAAAGAAATATTCTGATTGATAGGCAGGAGAACAGGGATATGGTCACAAACAATCTACGGTGAGCTCTTACATTTGACGATTATGAGATTTAAGTTATTATCAGGCGATACAATACAATCACCCCGAAAAATACGCTAAGTTATAGGCTTTAGAAAGATATTTTTTTCCTGAAATGTCTAAAAGAATTGAAACTGTCCGACTATTCATAAAAATACCTATTAAGGATATACAGTAAATCGTACCAAGCGAACCGTGATTCCCAACATACAGTGCTCACACACTCACTAAAAAAATCATAAAAATAAATATGATATAAATGATCACTTTAAGACATTTCTTAACTGGCGTGCTACATAGTCCTTATTTTTAGAGTATTGTTCATAAAGTTTCTGAATGAGAAGGTGCACAATTAAAAATTCATCTTTACCAGGAATAGAATGGTTAATTGTTCGATAAATATTGAAGGGTGCCTTTTTGCCGAGGGCCTAAGCCACCTGCTCTCGCCCTTGGAAAGCAGCATTAACTATGAATATTTTTATCTTTTATCCGTGGGCGCCCATAAACATAGGCAGATAATACCATCAGATATGGGCCATATTGGGACCATTTTATATTCTATATAATAGGTGTAATATAATATATATATCTTCTGTAAGGCTATATATACATATATACCCTGACACTAATACCCTAAATTTTGTTTTCCCTAATGAAAAATATTACATTTTTTTGTGATAAGGTATTCCTTAATAATGAATTTTAAAGCAATTTAACGGTTGGTTGTTATGGTCTTTTAGGGAAAAGAAAATTAAGGGCATTAGTAATTATACATGTATAATTTTTAACTTTCCGTTCTTGGGATTCAGTCTATTCATTAAACTTCCTTTTTCGCTTTTTATTAATTATTTATTAACAGTCAAGAAATGTACGTTATATATAATTACTTCAGTAGATTTACTCGGATATGAAATGAAATAACATTATCAGCCCGAATAAGATAGTTCCTGAACACTATTGAGATCCCTAAAACGTAAAACTTCAGTCAAATAATCATTTCCATTCTAAGTTTAGTCTATAAGATCACTTGCCAATGATCCTACTAAAAAGCTCACAACAAGGTCACCTGTGGTCTAGTGGTTAGCGTAACAAACTAGTGAGCCCAAGATCGCGGGTTCGTAGCCCGGCAGATGACCCTAGGATATTTTAAAGGGAGTAAAAAATCCTTAGTTACGCCGTCCTGCGGAAGGGACGTTAAACGGGGGTCCCGAGCCTGTACGATGTCAGGTACTCGTTAAAAATCCCTATCCTAATTAAACCTGGATAGGCAAACTTTAGAGCTCCCAATGTAGTATCGTCCGATTAGCCATAGCAGCAAAAAGTGACGTTAAATGAACAAACAAACAAACAAAAGCTCACAACAACAACCTCTTTTGCTGGTTTGTTTTATTTTCTTTACATTAATATTTCAAGGCACCCATATATCGTGCTGATTTTCCATCATCTTCATCTTCCATTATCTCTCCTGTTTTCAAAAATCAATTAACTCCAGATTGCTTGCTATTCATGCTTTTCAACGTTCTAAATAATAAGTTTGTTTGAAGGAATTATCAAGTTCTTGAAATTCAGTGTATAGGAATATTTTAGTGCTATTGCTATTGTGTTAACCTCAACATTATACACTCTATATAGCTGGTATAGTTTAAATTTGGATATGGAGTTTTTGGCCACAAAAGCTGAATTGGTTTTGAAACCATTGGTAAAAATTTAATATTTGTACTGGCACTGAGTGAATATATTTAAAAAAAAATATTTTTAAAGCAGGATGTTGTAGGTTCTTCTCCTTGAAGTTTTGATAGTTGGAACTGTGGTTGTGGTTGAATATAGATCCCGGGATGTTTATGGGTTTTTATTGTCTTCATGCTGATTTAAGGGCGGAATGTTGATGATGAGAGTCCTAGGGATATTCAGTGCAGAGGCTTATTGACGGTAAAATTCTGAAAGCTACTGTTCCAATTCGTATTCCAATATGGTATACTGTATCGATTTCAGAATAGTTTTATGTGTGAGTGGCTGTTTCATGAAATAACAATAACCAGAAGAAGCCGTTTTATTTGAACCTTTTCAATGAGAAATTTTGTTTTTCGATCCAGTTAATACTCTTTTTATAGCATTATAATATTTAAATGGATACAAAAAGATTTATTAATAAATTATAATAATGTTAACAATAAGCAAGTACATTAATCATAAAGAAATATTTAAAGTATTCAGTTATCAAATATATATAAATTTATTATCCCTAAATAAATTTATAGATTTCACTTGAATTAACGAAAACAATATAATTTATTCCAGGTATAATAACTTCTCAAATGTTTAATCATGCAAACAATTCACCTCAAGCTGAAATTGACTGCTCAATTAGTTCATCGAAAGTTGAAGATTATTTCGTCTACTAATTTATCTCAAATTAATTCAATGTTATCCTCTCAGTATTCGTTGTTTTTTTGTTTTCTTTAACCAACCGTATTGATTTATATGTGATTATATATATATTATTATATGAGGTTTTCACTCGTTATCTTGGAAAATATCTGCCAAATTAAAAGGTAACTGTTTATGATGTTTATGTAATAAAAAAGAAATAGTGAAAAATTCGTAAACCCAAAGCTCGATATTTGCAATCACTGCCAACAAACTAAATTATATATATATATTGATTGTGATATGGTATTCCTTAATAATGAATGTATTAACATTCACATAGGTTTAACGGTTGGATGTTATGGCGTTTTAAGGAAAAGAAAATTTAGGCCACTAGTAATCATGCATATATAGTTTTTTACTTTCCGTTCTTGGGATTCAGTCTATTCATTAAACTTTTTGGCTTTTTATTCATTATTTATTAACATTCAAGAAATGTAGAAATCAATATATATATAATTACTTTATTAAATTTACTCGGGTAAGAAAGAAAATAACTTTATCCACCCGACTCAGATGGCTCCTTAACACTATTAAGATCCCTAAGATGTAAGACTGTTGAAAAATAAGAATTATCTTTGTAAGTTCACCTGACAATCAATGTGAATATTTTCATCCTGTGTACGCGGGATTAAAATATATATGTAGATAGATGTGCAGGTTTGGAGTTAATAGGATAGTAGATATATCTTTGCTAACATTTGCTTGTAAAAGGCTTGTAAACATTTGCCATTCGCCCACGTTTTTAACGTAATTCAAATGCAAACATTCAGATGTCGGGAATATGAAAAAAGGGATTTATACCATTTTCAAAAATAACAGCTCATGTTTATTTCTTTGCTGTATTTGGAAGTGCTGTTATAAATAGTTAAACTATATGATACAAATAATAAATCAATAATAAACTTACCGAATCCGACTTGTTTTTAATGAAAAAGAAACAATTAATCCACAAAAATTTCTAACACAAATTATGCACGTCGTCACTCGTAAAACAAAATGGCTGTACTAAAACCAATGCTGCCATTACTAAAAAAAAAAACTTTACAAAACTTATAACAGTGTTGCCATTACGTAAAACAGGAGACACGCGAAAGTATATAAAAAAATTAGGAAAAAAAAAGAAAATAATCTTTCTTGGTGGTCACATTAATATGGCCAGATACTGTATATGAATATATAGTTCAGACAGTCGCTAGGATACAGTTGATGTGAATGTTTGTCCTGTGGTCATAATTTAGGCAGTCTTATATTTTTATTCCTGTTTAAGCCCCAGTTCGCCAATAATAATATGATCCTTTTTTGCGTTTTATTACTCAATAATTAATTTACTCTTTTCATAAAAAGTGATATTGCTAATATTTATTTGAACCGCCAGTGAAACGAGATAAGCCCCGGCCAATCCCTATCACCATACAGTATCCAATATGTTAATCGGCTTAATGGAATGGGAGAGGGTTCCCCGAGCAGTGAGTGCTCAAGTTCCTCTTCAACTTTACTTTCGCGTCCTGTATATTGATTCCTACTGCATTAAAATTTCACGAGTGAAAGTGCACTAATATCTTGTCGCCTCCTGGAAAAGTCTTGTTTTAGGGATTGTTGGATTTGGAACCTTAGTATTCTCCTCCCCCCCCCATAAGCTGCAGAGCTAGGGAAAACCCCCTTTTCTTCCTCTCCACCTGTCAACTTACCTGGGCTAAACCTTATTGCCATTCCCCCTTCCAAGCACTTATTGGAAAATTCTGTGATTTTCCTAGGTTTCTTCAGCCATTCAATTCGCTGGAGAATAAACTCTATTTTCAGTTCTTCCCAGAGATTTGTATTGATAGTTTATTTTCTTGAAAATAAAATCTGTTTATGATGACACACACATGCATATATTTTTGTAGGACTTAAATAGTTCAAGTAACAATATGCATTCCTGAAGTACAAACGTACGTACAGTCCTTGGTCATATTAATGTGACCACCAAGAAAGATTATTTTCTTTTTGTTTTTTCCTAATTTTTTTATATACTTTCGCGTGTCTTCTGTTTTAAGTAATGGGAACACTGTTATAAGTTTTTTAAAGTATTTTTGTTTTAGTAATGGAAGCATTGGTTTTAGTACAGCCATTTTGTTTTATGAGTGACGACGTGCATAATTTGTGTTTGAAATTTGTGTGGATTTATTGTTTCTTTTTCATTAAATACAAGTCGGATTCGGTTAGTTAATTATTGATTTATTATTTGCATCATATATTTCAACTATTTTGATAGTTTTGTTTTCGTCAATATGTAAAATAGGGTGTAAATAGGGTGACACCACAAAATATTTAAAAAAAATAAAAATTTATTTTGGAAACTATTTTTTTTTCAATTTCATATTATTATCAGATAACTAACTTACCCACAAAACCAATATTTAAACTCGATTTATATTGTAGATTTGTATGCGTAATACAAAAATATAATGCAAACATGTAACAAGAACGAATCTATCCAGTGGTCACATTAATATGGCCAGGGACTGTATATATATTCATACGAAACATAGAATAGAAGCAGAATAGAATAGAATAGAAATCTTATTCTGGGACTTAGTCCCGTTAGTATAACAAACATGAACAGAAAAGGAAACGCAATATATATCTGGCCAAAAAGCTACGCAATGATACAAATCATAAAGTATTTAATAAGTGCCAACAAATAAATAAAATAAAAATTAATATGAAATAACTAATAAAAGTACGAATCACGACAGGATATTAAGACTATATACAGAGTAAATAAATAAAAACGATAAATAAGTATAAAGTCATACATGGAAAGTACAAAAATACCAATATACCAATATTACAAACAAACTCTAATAAACCGGCCTGAACAGATCTTTTCCTTTCAAAATAAAACATTCAAAAGTACATTGAATCATACATTGCAAGTACAAACATATTTATTTAATGTACAAAAAACATATCCAAACTAAAATAAGAATTGGCTTCACATTATTTTATAAAATCATTTTAAATGAAGCTAGTGTAAAATAGTCTAATATTCCCATTTTTGTAGGGAACCTTTTTTATGGATTAAAGAATATATTCTTTCTCAGCATTCTAATTTCAATGAAATTACTGTAAGTATTTTTAGTTCTTCCTAGGAAATTTATTAAATCATTTCTTTTATTGAAAATAAAATTAATTACCATGGCTTCCTAAGCTTCTTTCTTAGTACTCTAAATTTGATTCCTCATTTGCGTTAGAAAAAAAAACAATTACATATTTAATTTTTTTTTGGACTTAAAAAAAATTGAATAAAGAATATACAACTCTGAAGTATAAGCATTCGATATATATTGTAAGTACAACAATACTTATTTAAATTTCAAACATATCTTAAGTAAAAAAAAAAATAGTTTCACATTATACCGTCAAGTAATTACAAAGGTATGCGATTAAAAAATTGCAGCATATTTAACTAGTGAGTTTAACAATATTTGTTGTGCTCATTACGGATAAAATAGTGAACAAATTCCATCACCCCTAGATAAGTTACAAATATTTTTCATCAATTCTTCAAAAAGGAGTTTTAAAGCTGTACTTCTTCACAATGGCAACCGATTTGCTTCTGTGCCTGTTTGAAACTCAGTCCATTTGAAAGAATGCTACGGAAATCTTGAGTTTGTTCTTAATAAGCTCGGCTACACTGACCATAAATGGGCCATTTGTGGGGATTTGAAAGTTATTTCCATGTTACTAGCTCAACAAAGTGGTTACACAAACTTTCCATGTTTCCTCTGTGAATGGGATAGCCATGACGAGAAATAACATTTTGTCAAGCAGACGTGACAATGTTTAGTGTATCCTAAAAAATATCTTACTTCCACCACTTCATATCAAATTTGGGCTAATGAGACAGTTTGTGAATGCATTACCCAAAGAAGGAGAGTGTTTCAAGTATCTTTGTGAACAGTTTCCTGGTATATCCGATGCTAAGCTGAAAAAGGGAGTCTTTGTTGGGCCTGACATCAGAAAACTTTAAAAAGATGAAAACTTTGTCACTAAAATGGAAATGAAAGAAAAAAATTCCTGGAATTTATTTAATTTTGTTGTAACAGGCTTTCTTGGAAACAAAAAAGACCCAAACTACAAAACTTTGGTTGCTGAATTGTTACAAAACTACAATATGATGAGCTGTAACATGAGCGTCAAAGTTCATTTCCTTCACTCACATCTGGACCACTTTCCAGAAAATCTTGGGGCTGTAAGTGAGGAACAAGGAGAACGTTTCCATAAGATATAAAAGAAATGGAGTGCAGATACCAAGGTCGATGGAATGTCAACATGATGGCAAACTACTGCTGGTTGTTAAAAAGGGAAAATTCACAAAAACATAGCTGAAAACGTACCAAAAAAAGCTTTGATGGAAAAATAAAACGTTTTTACAAAGACTTTTAATAACTTTACAACGCATGGTATCACTTTTATGCTCAGTTTAGCTAGGAATCGTTGTTGTTTTTTTATTTTACTTCATGTTAAAATAATAAAAACAAATCCAAAATTTTCCGTTTTGTGTACATTTTCCAAAAACTTCAAATTTTGTAGGCAAGCCTTACGTGATAGAAAAAAACCAACGTCATTTTTGAAAACAGCGCAAAAAACTTTAAAAAAGGTTTAAGGACATGTCTTATTAAGGAAGCTATTTTGAAATATTCTTTAGTTATGCAGTTTATTTTAAATATTGAACACACATACATATTGTTGAGTATTTATTATATTTTATATATTGTATAAGTATCCCGGACATTTCAGAGATGTATTGATGGTAAATCATACATTACGTACATTAACAAACCAGTACATAACGTACGTATTTATTCCTATGAATAAATCATTTACATAAAAATAATTACCTAACTGCTGGTCTGTATCGACATATTTGCAATAATAATTTATATATTCCATTTTTATGTCACATAGTGAAATATAAAATAATCTCCGGGGACACAATGATTTAAAAAATAATAATTTAAAAATTAATAAACACGTAATTATTTCTCATGCATCGACTACAACCGTGATTGCTCTCTAAAGAAATTAGATGCAATTTCTACACTTTCATTCTGTAATTTATTTTGTTATTGTTTCGTAACTGGCTCGCCAAGAAGGACAAAATATTGTTATAAATCACTCCTAATGATAACTATTTTTGAATTCATTTATTTTAAAATTCATACTATTTAAAAAAAATCACAATATATTAGTTGTGTTTTAAAACTTAAAACTTTAAGCTACTTGCCAATGAAAATGATCTGAAACACTTCGCTTCTAGGTTATAAGATATTCTCTACAATATGTTTAAAAATATTTCAAAGTAGACTTTGGGTGCTCTTACAGCTCTTTTTCCACACACACACGAACACACAACCATTATACTTCCCAAACAATCAGGACCTTTTTATTGGTTGACGAATTGGTTTAGTTAATGTTGTTTAAAGACCAAATCACGATGAATGCTGTATATTCTGGTTTACAATTTTCAATAAAAAAAAGAATAAAATACCTACATTATTCCAAACATTGGACTCTTTAATATCCCTCAAGGGTTAACTTACAGAGATACAAAGCATAATTTCGAATTAATAGTTGAATTATTAGTATTTATCTTGACTTTGAAGTATGACTGGAAAGGTCATACCAGAGGTATTTAAAGAATGAATAATTAAAAAAGGTTGAATACACTTATGGTTCTAGCTTAAGACTCGTGAGAAAATGATATATCATGCATGTTAAAGGTACACGCATTTTACAAGAAAATTTTGTTATTTTTACAGATTACTAATCTGGAACGTTTGCATTTACCGACAAATACTTTAAAGTCTACTTCATAAAAAAGCTCAAGTTTGCTATGATTAAAAACTTGAACGAAATCGTAATAGTTGTCTGGTTATCATTACGGGTTAGGATTGAAGAGGCCGATCGAGCAGCCAAGGGAGCATCATCATCATGAAGTAGTCAGCATCTGTTCAACTTCAGAATATTTATTACTATGCAATGTTGCAAGCCAATATGACCTGGGTCCAACGCTGAGAAGCGACCGAAGGACTCGATAAATTAAAAGTATACAAACAGAAACAACATTCTGGCAAAGTTTCAAACGCAACAACAGAAGAGAAGTTTCTAGCCATTAGTCTAAAAATCTGGCACAAACGACTTATTCCCTCATGTCTTATTAAAAAAAAAATACACTTCCAAAATGTGTAACATGCAATTGAGGTTAATCATTGGAAAAGTTTTTAGGGCTGTCCGCTACATAACAGTTATTTTTAAAATTGATTAAAAAACCTCAATATAGTGTTGGCAAATGGTGTTTCATACATCGTTCAGTCCTTTATTTATTTTTTATGGTTTGTTTTATATAATAACGAATATCTTCTTTATAATGGGTAATGTGAAAATGGTCAGGGGTGCGGTCAATAAAATTATACACTCTAATAAGTTTAACTTTTATTATTTATTTAATATTTATTATGTGGAACGTTCCGTCCTAAGTTGTGGGGTGTAGAGTCATCATGATGAGGGAAATCTTTTTATTTACTTTTTAGCAATTTTATACTCAAATTCAAGACTTCACAAGAAAATAATTAAGTATAACCCAGAAGGCCGAAGGGATTTAGTAAGACAAAGAAAAGGATGGTCGTAATAACCTGGTGAAAATCGCAAAAGGCAAGAGCCTAATCCCTGTTGGGGGGAAAAAGAAGACAGTTTTATATAGAATTAGGTATTCAAATTATGTTCACCAGGTAATCATCGTGCCTTTTGGTAACCATTATTAATAAAAGAAAGCTTCGAATCATTTATCTAATTGTAATAATAATTAAAATAATTGTAATTCTAATAGTTTAATGTGTACTGTTATCACTTACGTAGGTATAAGAAAAAGTCGAGAGTAACATAAAAAATTATTGTTCGCGACTAAGTGTATTTTCTGTTGACATTCAATAGGACTTGAAATATTCTTTATAATCTCATATAAAATTATTTTATTATAAGAAATCACTGCAACGAATAATTATTTTTTTTTAAATGATCTTAAGTTGTCTCTGTTTATTTATTTAAGCTAATATATGCATTTACTTCATCGCTCGGATCTTGATTATGTACTTGTTTTATGTCCCGAGCTGGTCCTGTATGTGATTTATCCCGGGGGCACCCGTTTACATGAAAGGTCGTAACTGACTTTAATAATAATCGGATCATTTAAATGGAACGCTGACTTTCTGGGAAAATTAAATCAGTGTCGATCCGTCTCTGACATGGAGAAAGTCCTAAAATCCAAATCCAGTGTACGCTTCAAAGTGAAAACAAAATATAGCCAAAAATATTCGTTTTCCATTATCAATGACTGATCTGATTGAAGTTATCTTCGTATGTTAAATATTTTAAATTTATTGTTCTTATGATGGCGATTATTTTTAAATATTTTTATTTGGAAGAGAAAAGATTTGTCCTGGCCGGGATTCGGACCCGGGTCGTCTGCATCTCTAGTGTAGTGCTCTAAGCCCCTGAGCTACCAGGGTCGCATCCAAGTCAGACAAATCTATTCTCTTCACCGATCCTATATACCTGTGTTCTCGCAATTAATTGAAAATTAATTAATTAATCGTATAAGCAAATTAAAGTAAATAAAAAAATAATCGCTATTAATTGCGAGAACACAGGGATATAGGATCGGTGAAGAGAATAGATTTGTCTGACTTGGTTGCGACCCTGGTAGCTCAGGGACATAGAGCACTGCACTAGAGATGAAGACCCCGGTTCGAATCCCGGCCAGGAAAAATCTTTTCTCTTCAAAATAAAAATAGTTAAACATTTTTATTATATATGTTTTAATTAATGCATATACGTATTCGATGATTTATTTTAAATTACTTTTTTTATATTCTAGTTTTACGGCAAACTATAGTAGTTTTAATTATCTGTTGCTACTATATAAGCTCAGTGTCTGATGCAACTATTGCTATTATAAGAATAGTGTAAAATGGTCAGAGGGTGTAGCGAACGAATTAAACAAAATGAGAATGACTTATTTTTATTGTGCCAACTTCAACTGCCTTAGTAACATTAGAACTAGTAAAATTATGATAAAGTAAATGACTGAATCAACATGCAAGCCTATAACTATTGCATTTATTTTTATCCTGGTTTACCAGTCAAACAAACCAAAAATATCGATCATGACTCTCAAAAAGATGCTCTCTAAGCAAATCATTCATTTGCTTAAATGGATCAGTATTGAATAATTTATTTTGTTATTTAGTCGATTTTGTTTTTTGCAAAGAAGCTATGCATTATGTAAAAAATTATTGCATCCCAGCTCGATAAAATATAAGCATAAGCATCCTCTGCAACGGATTTAACCTTTAAATAAACTCCTCTTGTGTAGAGAATTTACTATGCAATAGATAACTAAGTTTTGTTAAAAAATTATTTGGAGGTTACATATTTTTGTATGCCTCGCAACCTTGGATTCGAATTTTTATCTTTTTTCTAATATATAAATTTTATAATTATAATTTTAATGAGGCCTTTATTGTAAACGGACTGAAAACCGAGGACATTTTATACTGAGATCTATTGTTGAAGAATAAATTTGATGAAGGTTGGAAACCTCAAGCAGAAATTTTGCCGAGAGCGTGAAATTCGTTAGCCATGGAATGGACTAAGTACGGAAGCAGGGTTCCAGCCTTGAGTCGCGTGACAGAAAGCAATATCTTATTTCCTGTTCTAACTTGGCTTACATGCTTATCGATAACTCATCAATAGTATTGACGTGAGAAACACGACCCACTTCACAACAAGATTTAAAAACCCCAAGGGTGTGGCTGAAAACCCCAATTCGGATCATTACATAAGTAAATATATAACTTATTCACATGCAATAATATACTCCTTTTAAACGTTTTCTCGTCATGTGAAGTCAAAGAGAAAAACCAGAATGTAGATTAAGGTTGGAAGATAGATGTGATTGGTCACGTTCGTGAAGTCCAGGCAATCAGTCAGTTCCATCAAACGGTTTCTATCATTACAAAAGATTGTTTTGTTTTTTAAAATCTTTTTTATATGAAGTTTTGTTCTAAAAGGTATTTTTAAATTTATTAATTTCTGTAGCTCTGTAATAGATTTACTTTAAGCTTCTTTAGTATTTAATAAATATCTTATATATAAATAACACTCTATCTCCAGTGTATTTTTGGTGCTGCATAAGATCATTATGACTACCAAATCAAAAAAAGAGGGATGTATTTATTACATGACCCAATACCTCGCATATGCTTATGATGTGGTTGGTCAAGAAATGAAAAATTGCTCTTGGAAGCATTTTGGAAAAGTGAAGGTGCAGACTAGTAAGGCAGGTCTTATAATAAATAATCACAAAACGAAGTACATGCTCTCATCCAGGGAACTGTCTTCCAGTGGATATCTCAAAGGAAGAGGGTGCAGTTTTGAAAATGTTAAATCATTTAAGTATCTTGGCACAATTATAACAGAAGATAATAGACTGGAACCGGAAATAAAGGAGAGAATTGAAAACGATAACAGATGTTATTGGTCCCTCAGAAACGTGTTCCGAAATAGAGCTATACCCGAAGCCTCAAAATAATGGGATATAAGACGATACTTCGTCCATTCGTCGGTGGGGAGGAATGGACTTTATCCAAGCAGCAAGAGAAATTATGGAATACTTTGGAGAGAAAGATACTTAGAAGAGTATCTAGGCCAACCATAGAAGGAAATCATGTCCGCATAAAAAATAATCAAGAACTTAAGGACCTATTCGGAGAACCTGATATAGTTTCTTGTGTTAAAAAAGCAAGATAAAGATGGTTGGGGCACGTCCATAGAATGGATAAAAAAGGGCTCCCAAAGCTGATGATGGAGGTACGTCGAGAGGAGGAAAGAGGAAGAGTCAGGCCTAGAATGCGAGGCTTCCTGTTTCCAAAAAGTGGAAGCAGACATTAGGATCCTTGGGGTAAGAATATGGAGATGACCAACGGAAGATCGGTCAAAGTTAAGGAAAATTGGCCAAGGTCCTCCAAGGATCCATAGCGCCCTGTGATAATGATGATATATCTTAAAATATATAATTATAAATATTATGCATGGAATAGTTGATCATAATAGAACTAGAAAGATAAATCTAAATGATATAAAACTATTTCCTACTTTTCGGATTTATTACTATTTATATATTTTATTTAATTATTGAGACAGATTTACATTTAAATATTTTAACTAAGTTAACTCAATGTAAACGTTTTGATCAGATAACTCCCATCGTCAGAACGATTTAACGCTTAGTTGTAGGAAAGGATGTTCAAAATTGAAATAATAACCAATCTCAATTCTCAGTAAACTTCTCTAAACATTCTCAGTCATTTTTCTAAACATACTCACTGCTTCCAGGTCAGGTCATGTATTTATAGGAATCATTGAATTGGAGGGCATGGAGTAGAGGGGCATTTCGTTCGGCAAAATTACTGGACAGGCTGCGTTATCGACCTAGCGCATTAATAATCCTGTTTAAATCGCATAAGCAACTCGAGGCGGTTTCTCATCAACATTTTCCCTTTTATTTCAACTCACTTCGGATTATGGAAATACCTTGACTCTAAATAAAATGATAATGGTATTTAATAACCTGATATTTTGTCTCGCTAAGTAGAAAATAATTTAAATTATTACATATTTAACTTTTTATGAATGATGTTTCGGCTCCGGAAAAATGAATTAAAATTAAGCCTTAAAACCTGGTTCGGTGCATTCACCACAACAGCTCACATATCAACACCGATTTACTAGAAAGTACAAGAAAATGTTGTTTCGTAATAACTGCGGCCATTTTAACCAAAACGTTTTCCCCAAATTCTAGATATTGAAATTTTCAAATCTGAACTGAAACAATTCAATTTTGATCATATGTTGTCCCGCAAAACTTTTCTTACTGTTTGACTTCCTATTTAAATATATTGAAAAAACAACAATAGAAAATGTGGAAATTGAAAAATGGGGCATGGCTGTGTCATGGATGTATTTGGGAAGACTTCGTTATTTGGTCTTAGAGGGCTGAGAAGAATTTTATCCGTTGGAAACTCAAATTCGCTTCTTTTGAAGCAGTTTGTCTCTAGCATGGACCCTATAAAGATGAATAAGCTGAAAGTCACAGCCAATATATGACATGAAGTTCATGTGGGACAAGTTTGCTCAGTCTGAGAAGGATGCCCCGTTGGTTTCTATATGAAAACTATTAGTGAACTTGATGCAATTACCTTCTTAAAGACGTTCTTATGATTAGCTTGGACAGCGTTTGAGAGTTGGTCATCTGGAAGCCAAATTTAGCTTATTTCCCGAGACCAAAAATGAGAAGAGCATAGTAGCACCGTGTTTCTCTGTATAAAATAACCCACAAGAATTTCTGTCATAACAGCTTGCTAGTCACAGAAAATTACGGTTCTTATACAATTTACTGACAAAAACATTCCAGGGTCCAGTAAAACAGCACGCTTTTAGCAGGGTTACCAACAAGAGCAGTATTATACTTCAATGTCTAGTACATACCTACTCCTACACTTAATCTAGCTCCAATAGCTAACCTACCAGGCGTGCATCTGAAGTTAATCTTCTTGCAGATATAGGATGTCAAGTATCTCCAATGAAATTGCGTTCAATTCGCTAGAATTGTGTCTTGTTTGAATTAGTTGAGGCAAAGATGATTTAGTAGGAGGAGGTACGGCTGAAATCTTTGCATCTTGAAAGACAAGTCGATGACAAACGTTTAGGGATATGAAGAAACTGGGATGATCCTTACTTATTTTTCTAGGAATGAACTTAAGGCAAAAACTTTGTATGAATAACTAGCCTGGCGTACAGCAAGTATGTACGTTTCCATTCCTGAATATTCTTCCACTAGAGCCAGTAACTGAATACGTCTGCAACGCCATTGCTGGAATAGGCACCGATTTAGGATCACTAACGATTTTGAACACGCGGTATTGAGAAATCTATATGTTTTTAAACTGTTGAGGCATGGGATAATTTATCATTTAATACCTGTTCTCTAGTGTAGTTTGAGACGGTGGCTTTATGCTAACTTCGGATGACAATATCTTTTGATGTTCTTTTATTCCAAACCTAAAGAATCTGAAATCCTTTCAGAATTCATGATATTTTTGTCGTGCGTTCCGCCTCCTTTATACAAGATCCTACGAATTTGTATGTCAGTTCTCACAGATTCGCATGCTTAGAAAGATCGTTAATCGTTAGTTCTACTCCTTTCTGGAATCCCTTACCCATCTTCATTTGTAAACCTCCCCTCTTACATATTCCCATGAATAATCTTCTGCACCAATGTAAAAGTATATTGATGTCAGTATATTGAAATCGGCTCTTTCAAAAGTATTAAATTTAAATATTTAGATAATTGAAAAAGCTTTGAATAACGATTAAAATAGGCATAGTCAATTACATCATCTATATCCTCAGTATCCTAGGTGCATTTAAATAGTAAACAGTTATTTACACAGATATTTTGTTAAGTTGCCGATGAAATTAGTTTTAAATATTTGTCATAACTCTGGAGTTGGAACTACTGGATGACCTCAAAAGCATGTATAAAAGTATTTTATCTCTCTCTATCTGAGAAAGATATAAAATGGGTTAAGAGGGGCATTAGAAGTAGTTTATGGGAATAAAAATGATAGTAAAAATATCCTTTTTTAAAATAAAATCCAAACTTATTTTGCACATTTATCGAACGCGTGCTCCGTATTTGTGCTTAGTATTATATAAAAACATAGTCCGTGATAAATCATATAACTGTTTATATATTGTTATTATTCTGATTGAGATACTTTTGCTGGGGCACATGCCTACTGAAAGAAATGAAATTACATCGAGAAAGTACTTAAAAACTACTAATGCAATAATCTTATTCAAACTAAGTAAATAAACAATTAAGAGCATTTAAATGATACGTCATGTCATATTGGTTAATTCAGACAAGAACACATCAGTGGGAATGTTTGTCGAGATGATCTATAATGGCTTAACAAGGCTTTGTCATTAGATATCATAATTATCTAATCAAAGCTTAATCGCCGACATCCGCTCCCAGTTAATAACAATTGCCAATTTAGCG
Source organism: Arma custos (assembly GCA_037127475.1). Classification (NCBI taxonomy): domain Eukaryota; kingdom Metazoa; phylum Arthropoda; class Insecta; order Hemiptera; family Pentatomidae; genus Arma; species Arma custos. Next base: position 98,398,488 of record CM073761.1, read on the forward strand.
TTTATTTTTAAATTTAAATATTTAAATCTTTCCTGCCGAAAAATATACACTTACATATTTTTAAATTTTAGAACTGCTGATAGCATAATTATTCAATTCGGATTTAACTTTTGGCATTTTTAATCAATATATGGTGGCATATCACTCCTGCATCAAAAAAAACGACATAACATACAACAAATGGCAATTTCGAGTTAAGGTTTCAGTAGCAATCGTATTGGTTTAAACTTTTTAATTCAGGAACGGCATATCTGATATTCCTTTTCCAACATTTTTTTTAATAAAGTCATATTTTGAGCTGTATTATGTTTGAACTTGATGTTTTGGGGGAATAATGATAAAATTAAAAAATCATAAATCTTTCAAGCTTTATAAAGTTGTCTAATGGTTAATAAAATGATTTCAACACCATTGTTACAATATAAATGCTTTGATTTACAAAACCTAATCTTCTAATTATTAATCACATGGAACTTTCAAATATCACTTTTGAAAAATTAGTTGTGTTTTTTTAGTTATAACGTTGCTTTTTTGAAGGAGCGATATGTTGTGTCTAGCTAATAGCAAACCTAAGAACACTCTTCAATAAAAAAAAAAGAATAGTTTCTGCGGTACGAAGCAGTGGTGAAATAAAATTTTAACTTTGCAGGACAAGCGAGACTAAGACAGTTTTTCGATGAGTCCCGGAGTAAAATAAAAGATCATTTTACAAAAGACTTTGTTGATTTCTTCTGGTTTAGATCGTGTTGATAAATTTTTCGCCAACGTTTCGCCAGCCATGCTGCTGATTTCTTCAGGGCTGAGATGTGAAACCAGCCCTCTCTCATCTCAGCCCTGAAGAAGTCAGCAGCATAGCTGGCGAAACATTCGCGAAAAATTTATCAACACGATCTAAATCAGAAGAAATCAACAAAGTCTTTTGTAATAATAGTGGCCGTGGAAACCTAAAAGATTATTAAAGATCATTTTGTTCTAAAATTAACCATATTTGATGTTTAGTATAAACACTAGTTTAACGAAAATAACATCTGCAGATCTTCGATACTCTGAAAATTCTTTCATTTTCGGGATATAATTACATTGAAAAAGTGTTCAATCAAATGCTTTGACTAAATGTAAATTTTTGTTGATTTTTTTATCTCGAATATTGTAGAATTTGCCAATTTTTCGACATTAAGGTTTTCAATTATGTTACTTATGTCTTCGACATTACAAGAGGACAATGTGAACTGATGTAAAATAGGTTCATGAAATGTCAACTCTTTCATCAACTAATTCTTTAAAAATAAATCAATTAATATAGATTTCTTAGCAATTATTTAAAATACGGGAGTGTTAAGCGAGAAAAACTCCTATATATGCAATCTAATGAGGAATGACGTCGGCTAATATATCGGGTATTGAACACACTGTACGTCTTGATAATTCGTAATGCTTCATTTCGATCTCCAAACCTTCCAAAAATAAGATGGGCCCGAGACTTATAAAATATTACTCATTCCCGAAATACTATAATTACTGACAAGAATAATTCTTGTCATATCAATTTAAAATAAATATGTATACTGCATATATATGAGGCAAATTATCGCCCCTGTTTATGTTATAAATGGCAACGTAAACCTTGACCCTTGGGTTTATTTATTGTTATGGCTAATGCTAATTATACTGCCGTAATCATTTTAATCCAAAGGGCATATCTAAACCGCCGCGCGTGTTACTTGTGACTCGAGGAATCTGGAACAATTAGAATTTTTTTATCCTTTCTTAAAAATCGGTAATCAATACCTGAACAGTCTTTGTAGCATAAAAAATTGTTATTCGTATGATTACTTTTCTGTAAAAAATAAATTGTTGTAACCAGGGGTTTGAAAAAGATATGATCTACAATTTTGCCCGAATCCAAACATTCAGAGTCAGACAACAGAACGATCCATCTACGTCTTGGTCTACCCCCACCGACACGTACCCCTCTGATTAAGTCTGTCTAACCTGTTAGTGATTGTTAAGCTGATAAAAAATCATGCCTTCAATGTAAATAAAAAGTAATTTACAGATATGTACCCAAATCCTCTATCAGATTCATCTCTTTGAGTGCCAAATATCCAATACAGCTGCCTGAGATCCCTCTATAGTTTTGACAACATGGTAATGTATAGATCTTTGGGGGAAGTAAGAAACTATACAGTATGTATTATCAGGATTGCTTTGGAAATTATCTAGAATAAAACTATCTAGATTCCCTATTAAAAACTGACTAAATTACTATTCTACTATGTTATAATGATTTTTAAAATATTGTTTTGTATATTTCTTCGATGCACAATTCGATCGACAAACCCATGTGCGATAGCGGCTGCTTTATCTTTGAGAAACACGCACTATAGATATACGCTAACAAATTATAAATAAAAAGTCTAAGCATTTTGATAAGCTTGCCTAAAATATTCTCCTTGAAGCATTTCTAATTTTATTTAAAAATCCCTTCTCCAGGGCATTCCAATTCATTATTTGGAAAAATAATTTGGGTGTTTATTTTAAACCAAATCAGTTCAGCAGGCTGATATTTGCGAACACAAATTTCAGAAAAATCTGTACTAGACTGTCGCCCAAGTTTGGAATGTTGAGTGGAGCAAAACAACTGATATTAAGATGATTAGTGTTTCGATAATTAGAATTGGTAGAAGCATGTGTTTTTAGCCTGGAGGTTGAAAGAATACCCGAAAAGTGGATTACGAGCCTAACACTGAGTACAAATTGAGAAGCATGTCGAATGACACAGAAATATGGTATATTGCAAGCAGCATAACAGGCGGGTAGAATCTCAATATCGGTTCTAAAGTTATGAGAGTAAAACCGGCCCTTAAAATAAGCATCTACATCAACGAATCAAATTTATCATTACAGTTTCATAATATTCTATTTTATTTTTTAATTTAGTCCAATTAAAAAAAAAACAATAAAAAATAATAAGTTAACTAATTAAGAAAAATCACCTGAATTAGTATGACGGAAATAATAATTTATAAGTAAACACAATGAGTTCCCAAATTCATTGTCGGACATGAAAAATAGCCCTATTTCAATTTAAATATTGAAAGGTAAAATGAGAGTTTCTTTTTTTTTTTTTTTTGTATCCTATAGTTGTATTAATTATTCACATTTGTTTCTTTAGTACATTAGCGACAATATATGTAATTACTAGGTCAAGTTGTGATGAATGACGCCATCACATCACATAATCTAATACTTTTTTTTACATATATTTTCATCGAAACGGTCCAAACCATTATATCTATTTAAAATTTTTCATAATCTTCGGATTAAAATGCTTGCATAAGTAAAACGTCCGTCGGATAAGCAGGCGTATATATAGTATTTATATATATGTATGTATAGTTCCTGGGATGTTACCCCCTATTCAATGATCAATTAAAGAGAATCAATCAATAAAAGTTCTAGTCCAAAAAATAAGAGTACGTTGATGCCTTGGCTTTAAAAGTATCAATTATTAACGTGAGGAAAATTGAAACAATGGAAAACATCCAGTCCACAGTTTAAAGATGAGGTTAAAGTAGTGAGGGTATGTGATGAAATGGAAAAGGGAAACTGGTCTATAAATAAATTGCAATATGGGGTGGAGAAAAAGCAAAAGGTCGTCCGATAAGCTGTTGTAAGAGCGTAAGGGAAGGAAAGATGATCTAAGGGAGGCGTAAAGGAGATTAGTGGAAAAGACAAATATGTCAGAAACTTATATTTGGAAGCTGCATATACTTAACAGCTATGATAGTCTTTAAATAAAAAAGAAAAATACGAAGGTCAGTAACTTTTAGATTTTAACAAATATAATTGAACTTTTCTTAGCTTAAATATGTCTGCAAATATTTATAAAGCACAAAGTCTAAGTAAGATGGGACAAAGTTTAGAAAGCACAATATTTACTCAACATATTTCGTCCCTTGTAGCTAAATAAGTAACGTAATACAGAAAACAAGAGGAAACACAACCTGTAAATTATATATTTACTTTATTTGATACGCGAGAGGAAAATAAGAAGGAATTGTGAGCAATTTGACGGGGTCAAGTCAATTTCCTTGATTGTGGCTCAAGTAGGTCCTTGTTGATTTGCCTTTTTCAGAGCAAGCCTCTCAAATACCTCAATATATCAATCCACTAGCTCTTCTCTCAAACTAAGGGCTCTGTTTCAAAGCTTCCTTTGAAGCCTCTATCTCTTCTCTTGAGCTGCTCCACAATTCATTTCGATTTCAATATTCTTATTTCTTTTACAATTATTTTAGTTTCTCCCGTTTGAGTAATCCGTCACCACTATAATAAGTAATATATTGTAATAAACAACTTTCGCAGACAAACATCGAATATATTATATTTAAATTTCTGTTAAGTAATATCGTGTGTAGTCCATTACATTTAGTTTTCTTGGCACCATTCCAGTTTTCTGGCATTGAAAAGTATATTTTCACCAATTAGAAGTTTTATCTGTTATTTTATTTTCACATTATGCAGTAAATGACCTTTATCAATAATTAGAATTTTACTTTAGTCCGGAAAAAAATGGAAGTTTTCGTAATTGCACTTTACTCACCGATAAAAATTCTTCAATGTTTGTAAGTGTTTTTCAAACCATGTGAAAAACTTTTACAATGTTTTTTATTATTTTTTAGGGAAAATTTATGTGTTAAAATATGACCCTACGTTCACTAGTTATCCAACTAAAAGCGCCAAAAACATTTTTGTGAATATATAAAAGCAGAATTTAATGTTCCCTTCCCCCCAAAACGTTCGCTCCTTTAGGAAAATTTATTATTATTCTCTGCGTGATGGAGGATCATGGAATCATGGATCATTCCTCGATGTTGAACAGGCTTTTGACCTAGTCTTGCTCCCGGGGTTGCTTTACAAACTCCATAGGTTCCTCCCCTAACATACTTTCTTATTATCCAATCCTATCTCACTAACATGTTATCTGAAGTAAGCAATAATAATATCTACTCATCCTTCTTTACTTAATCTGCTGGTTTTCCTCAATGTAATGTCCTCGCCCCAATCCTCTACACAGTTTATACAGCTGACATCCCAAGCCCATGAAATCCCAGTTATAACATCTCATGTTCTTCAATCCTATTTCACTGACCTTGAAGAATGGTGTCGAAACTGAAGGATTGAAATAAATTCCCACAAATCTCATTAAACCACTTTTAACCTCCGTAGTAAGACGAGGGTAACACCAGTGACTTCTTTTCCTATCAAGGATACTGTTTATCCTTTAATAATATCCCACTGATTCCTGTAGAAAAAATCCGGACTTGATCATGACATACGCTTAACTTGAAATTCTCATACTAGATTGAAACAAGAAACTGGTCGTCGCTTCAGGCTACTTCGTCATTTACTAGACAAACGCTGTGAGCTCACAATTAATTACAAAAGACTCATATACATGACTATTGTAAGACCCATTTGAACTACGGGGTAGCTTAGTGGCTTAGTGGAGCCCCTCCTTCGCATTCCCCTCGTATCAATCAATCCTTACAACCCAAAATCCTTCGTAAAATCCTCATTGCTCCTTACTTTGTTACGAACATAGACATCCATAATGACCTTGATGTCCGATTTGTGTCGACCCTGATTTGGCTCGAACCCGATATCAATCCTTTCATGACAAACTTTATACCCACTCAAAATCAAAAGCGTATTATTAATATACGGTTTAAATCTCAATAAATAAAATTTTAAAAAAGTATATTATTTTTTATAATTTCTTCTAAGTAAAAATATTAATTTCAGGAAATTTCAAACGGATATACGATACATCCTTAAGGAATTATTAATATTCACTGGTTTAACTAAACCATTTGTACTTGTTTATAGAACATTTGATAATCTTTTTTCATTTATTAATATTAGCAATCAATTGCCTGTGGATTTGGAATCCTTTGGTTAATAGTCGGTTTCATTTGGGAAAGATTGACTTGGACGATTCCAAACCTTTGAAGCAAATAATTGAATAGTTACGAAAGATTGATGAACGTAGCACCCTTAACTGAAATGTATGGCAACACCATCTTCTTGGCAACCCTAGCTCGCTCGTTCAATATTATCCCTCAAATATCACCTCAAAAGTCAAGGAGTTTGCATCCACTTTGATCAACTTCTACCTTTTGGGTTCCTTTGCAAACATTTTTTTAGTTCATCCTTCCTAAGTTCGCCAATTCTTATTAATAAGTATCCACTAAGTATTTCAAAGAAATTATTCTCATTATGATATATATATATATATATATATATATATATATATATTATTTAGAGAGAGATGGTAAAATATCCAGAGGAATAATAGGAATGCTAATGATATAGATTTTTTTGATAAAACATTGTAAAGTGTACCTGGATAAAATAAATAATAAAAATTTTTATGTTATTTTAAAAGTTAACATGACATAACGGCATTATTTAAAGATGAATTATAGAAGAGTCACAAGAGAAGGGATTGAATTATAGAATAACACAGAGGTAATATTTAAAAATGAAAATATCAACAAATGAAAAATGAATATTATGAAACTTTTCTTACCCACTTGTGACATAATGGAAATTTGTAAAAATAATGTAAAGAGTTACATGAGAAGAGATTATACAACAGGTAGCGCATTATAAAATGAAATGAAACAATAAACCTAGTAATGTAACGAGAAAAATATAACAAGCAAATAATTTATCCCCTCAAACTGAAATAATGCGCAATATTGAAGTACACTACGAAATGTCTTTCAGTTTCAGAGGATAAATACCTAAATATTTTTCTTTATTAATTAAATATATTATATTTCAATAATGCCTATAGGTTATGATGAGAAATGATTTAATAATAAATTTATTTTATTTTAATTATTTATTTGCTAATAATTTGCTTATTATGTTATGCTATATTGCTAGTTTTATTTTTTCCCTAAATCAATAATGGGCTATATATTATTTTGTTATGCTATTCTATAATTTTAATTATCCGACCTCATGTAACTCTTCTATCGTTTATATTTACATATAGTCAATTTGTAATAAATAGGTAAGAACTATTTTTATAATATTTTTTTTTCATTTGTTAATCTTTTGATTTACATAGCACGTCTGTGTCATTCTATAATTTAATCCCTTCTCTAGTAACTCGTCTGTAATCTATCTTTAAATAATGCTTTAATGTCATGATATTCTATACTCTCCGACAGCATTTTTATTATATTTTTTTAGATAATATAAATAATAAAATAATAAATAAATAAAAAACCGGGTGTGGCTGAGCCATTGACACGGATCTATGCTGTATGTGACTACGTTTTTGTAACGGGTAAAATTTTTTATATAAAATATTATTATTATTTATGTAGTCAGGGAAAAAAAAAAGTAAAAAAATAATGACTGTGTTACAATATAACTTTATTAATTTTAGGTTTGAGGTTTTTAATTTTAGGTTCATATTGTGTTTCATTACAACCATTCAATCGCTCTTAAGAAGCCCTTTCCAACCGTATACGATCACAGTATTTCTCTGTTGGAAATTTTTTATACATTTTTTCTTTCATCGTAAATTATGATTCTCCACAGACATATATAAATTTGTACATTGTTTTTAATTTGAGACCGGTCTATTGGTACAGCATTTTTATTTTGTGAAATGTAGCAAATTATTCAATAAAAAAAAAGAAATAGATAAATAAAAAAAAAATAAAAGATTTGAAGATTGTATTTGAATTTGGCTTTTCGACTATACATTATACACTATACATTTTTGATAATATTTTTTCATTTGTAATGTAATGTACTGTATTATCTATCCCACTATTTTATACTATTTTTTTTATATACAATTGAAAGCTTTTGACGACAGCTGACGATTGATACCTAAACGAACATCCTTGCTTCTCCGAGTCAAAAGTTATAAGGAATGGAAATCTCGAGACGCAGCAAAATGACATAAAAATGGCGGCGTTTGCGCCTCCACCGCGCGCGATGCTATAAAACCCTGTCTGGATAAATGTTATCGTTATGAATTTTTTAATCCTTCAGCTATCTAGTGGTGTAATTGAAATTTGGATGGAGATGGTAGATATTTAGCTGCAACACTAAACTGTATCCCCCGATTTTGTTATCATTCGTTTGTTTTAATTATCTCCCACTATTGAAGAAATTTTAAAGAAGTATTCACGTCAAAATTTATTTTACATTTCTTATCATAAATTAAAAATAAACGCATTATTGTAATATAATATATTTAATTACTAAAGAGAAGTATTTAGGCATTTATCCACTCATACTAAGACACAATTCGAAAAGTCCTTAAATAATTTCGCATAAGGAGTCAAAATTTAATATACATAGAACAAATGAGGATTAAAGTGACAAGCGGGGGGGGGGGAGGGAGGGCGGAAGAAGTTTTCTCGAGACGCTAATGACAGGAGACGCTGGGAGGCTGGGCTGGAGCCAAAGGCTATTCGCCATTAATTAATTTCCTGCGGTCTACCCTCGCCTCTGTCTCTTTATTTACGTCCAATTTCCCCGCTTAACTAATCTAATTTATATCCTCACCCTCTGTATCGGTATATCCCAACCCCCAGTACTCCGTCATCCCTCCATCGTTCATCTCCTAGGGAAAATTGAAATAATTATTATAGAATGTTCCTAAATGGGATCCTTTAAACCATTAATTAAACTATAATTTATTCGAAATCGACATCCCTGAGATGGCCAGGTTCGGTGGAAGAAAATTCGAGGGAGAAAAACCGGTAGGAAGGAAAAGCATGATCCGACAGAATAAGATAACTAATTAATGAATAATGTAATTAATTACATTATATAATCTTGTTTTTATTTACGTATTTCGATGTAATTTTTCTAAATTTAAATATTACAGGTGATTAATAAACACACAACAGGGATGAACTGTGATCAGGTGGTATAACAAACTACTAAAAGCCCATGATCGCGGGTTCGTAGCCCGGAAAATGGCCATAGGATTTTTTAAAGGGAGTAAAAAATCCTTGGTTATGGCATCTTTCGGAAGGGACGTTAAATGTGGGTCCCGAGTCAGTACGATGTCAGATACTCGTTAAAAATCCCTATCCTAATTTTTTAACTAATAGGCAAAATTCAGGGGGCTACGATCCCGCGATCATGGGCATAGTAGACCTTTATGCTAACCACTAAACCACAGGTCTCCCTATTTCTTGTTTTTATGATAACATTTATCTTGAAAAATTTAATTTAATTTCAGTGGATTTGTTTGATCTTATAAATTATCTAACTTCCACCTTATTTGTTACTAGAGACTTCGGTGGCAACTAATATAAATTCTTATCATTCTACTAATAACAATATGATAGTGCGATTACTAAATAATATGACATGATATGGTACCTTCATAGGTCTCACCTGGTGCTTAATGCTTAATGTACTTACCCAATTTAAATTAATATATGTTTATCACTCATCAATATGCCACAATCTACAATGAAAAAAGTTCAGATCTATCACAGAAAAATGATTACAGAAATGTAGTCATTACAGGCTCTCGCACGTTAAAGGCATGCAGTTGGGAAGAGCTTAACGTACACCTAAAAATAAAAGAAATATCGAAACATTTTTAAACACACACACACAAATAACACCATATTTATACATTATTTAATATTTATTTCTACTTTTTATAACGTCATTAAACAGGGAATATTGGGAGAAGCTGCCTTGACGTCAAACCAGAATCGTGGCCCTATGCCAAGAAGGTTCCTAAAGTAGTCTTTATTTTACTTTAAAAGTAAGCAGATAGCGATTCATGCCAAAAAATGTATATTTTTTTACTGAAAATGTGATCTTTTCCAACCTCTTGTTTTGGACTAGCCCCTTGAGACCCTTGAGACCTCGATAAAAACTTAGATAATGACGCCCCTCCTATTTACTCCCCTAGTTGGGGTGAGAACCCCTTTTTATTTCCTACATTTATTTCGTTCACCATGTTTTATAGTTAGGGCTCTACAACCCCTTAACTACAGTCGTATACTTTACTGAAAATTAACTCCTCGTAGTAAACTTTCTGTGAAACAGTGCTTTAAACCGTTCATGTGATGTGGGTCTTTACATTCAGTGCTCTACGGGGAATCCTCTTTACTTTAGAACTCCTTTAGATGTGGCTTAAGAATTAGTGTATGTTTATTGACAGAAATTTACATAATTTATATTAATAATGATTGCAAGATTGTAGATTTAAATTAAAGGTTATATCGTGATTGAGATGTTTTTCTTATAAATATTTTCTTGAATATTTGGTGTAAAAGTGCCTATTCGAGATGATTTCCGATTCTCTTTGTCTATATTCTAAAATAATCGCAAACCACACAGTAAACAATTAAATATTCTAAGCGAGTATGGCTCATTTTCTCCGCTAGCTCCCGATAATAATGCGTATTTATTCATTTAACGTCTATGGACAATAGGACGATGCAATCCAGGTTGAATAGGATAGGGAACCTTTACAAGTACCTGACCATGAAGGCGTGCACGAATCGGTTATCTTGTAAACATATGTTGCATGCGGAATCACAGATAATCTGGAGAGTCATCCTACAACACGTTATGATCTCCGGCAGGTGGCAGGATGCCTATAGCTCCATAAGCGGTCCCTATGAGGCCAATTTACTAATGTCCTTCCCAACTCGGGTTCAAGAACTGCGAATGGATCGGTCTGGATCCAAGGATTATGTGTGCTAGGGATCAATAAGACCACGAGCAATTCCTTTCCCTGAAGCAGACCTGGACAAAACCTCCAGGTGTTTATTTGTCTCCTAAAGAAATAAAAAAAACATATCAGGAACGTAATTTAGCGAAAAATGTTAATATTACAAAAATCATAAAAAAATATTTAAACATTTCAAAGTTCCCATGCGTAGGTAACGAATGTGCCACGACACATGTTTCCTAAATCAACCACGTGTATTTTATTGTTCTCCTAACGACAGTATTTATAAGGGTATCCTTAAATGTCCAATAATAGTTATGGTTGAAGTTTCAAATATTTTTGGACATGATTCTCCCGAACATCAACACCCAGGTTAGACGGAATCAACGTCTTATTTCACTCAACTAAAAATCTAATACGCAGGTGCCGATGTCGTTGACTGCAGCTATCTGTCAACATTTTTCACTCAACTTTTCTTCATGTGGACAATACTCGGGACTTATCCTCGATTTATTTTTCCGTTTGAAGATTATTAATGTTGTTATCTCGTAATTAATTAGTAAAAACTCACTATTACGAAAATTATTGTCATTGTTCAATTATCATTAATGTAGTTGTTATTATAGTACAACATGTATTTAATAGTTTGGCATATTTAAAAAAGACCTGCCTTCTATGTATTTAAGGTACAATAGTCGAACAAATTTCTTTAATCTACATATTCGGTTAATTGGAATGAAACCTAGGTTTTTTTGTTTAGGTTTTTTAATGTAGAACAACGTAAGAACATAATTTTCTTTCTAATTCTTAAATACACGAGGTATAATGCAAGCAAGCGTCGTAAATCTCAAAGGTAACCTGATCGGTAAGTGTTATACTGTTGTATGACATTACGAAAATTCTAATTAATTAGACTACTAATTAGTACACCATTAATTAATTAGCAGTGTATTAGGAAGGGCCCGACGTAGGAATCGATTCCTACATAAACTTCACGAAGCCGGGAATCATATCAAAGGAGGTCAAGTTTGTCATTCTCGTCCAAGTTTTCAATTAAGTTCTAATACGAACAAGTATGAATCACATCGTTGAAATTTCAAGTTTTTTCGTATTGAGCATGCTTCGATTGTTGTATTATTTATATTTAAAAAAACACTTCATTATTGTTCTGAATAATAACGATAACCTAAATTGAAGTCTCGTAACCTAAATTCGTTGGTTTTCAAGTTTATTATGGTGCAAAAAGTCGTTCGTCAGAACGGTGAATTTAAAGCTATCATACCTAAAGACAGATAATTGCTATTATGACCGGTTATATCTATTAAATTGCTTTCTCCGCTTTTATACCATTCATGATTCTTCAAACTTATAACTTAGGTAGATTCGAGATGAGTGCGATATTTTCTGTCTTCTGATTGCCCCAAAAGAAAGGTTATCTGAGATGTATTGAAAAAAAAAATCATTTCTTTAACTTACTGGAATCCGAGCAATTACAACAATTGTCAAAAATAGTCTTGAAGATTCTACTGATAAATGATTTAGTGGATACTGAGTACACTCGATAGAATTCGAGAAGAATAAAGCTCCTTAAATTGCCGATAAATTAAGGGTGAACTTGAAGCTAATATGATGTGGTTGATAACATTTTAAAAATGTCAGATAATAGAAAAAACTAGGGTGAAGTGCTAATGTGTTAAGATCTGAATGTTAGTACATTGTATCAAGACATCTTAGTAGGTCTAGTGTAAGATCACGCTGCACAATGCTGATAAGGCACAACCGTTTCTTCTCGTTCAAATTATATCCAACTTTTCAAAAAAATTAAACAAATTTTTAAGCTACCGTTTTGTATCGGTTTCTGTCTGGAAGTTTTAGTTTCTTTTGTCTCCTGAGAAAGGTACATACTACAAGTCATTGTAACTGTGAGAGCGCAATCAGTGGCTCAACAATGTTTGTCGTTCACTGATACGAAGTTGTAGACCCGAAGAATGTAATGAAAGAATTTCTTCCTCTGATCAAGAACTTACTTACAAGAAACCTAAGAGTAACAGCTATATAGCTGGATGAATTGGAAGTAGGAAAAATCAAACCGTTTCTTATCCGTCTACGAGTGATCGATATAGTGGAAAAGTTGTAATTTTTGTTAAAGGAAACCAATTCTTGGCCACTTTTAGTTTGTTAAACATTATTTCATTTTTATTCCAAGCTTCAGGAAGTTTTTATTCGAATTTAAATATCTATAGTGAATGAAAAGAAACCTTGTCCATAAATAGAAGGTGATATAAAATTTTCCAACATATAGTTATAACACAACCCTTGGCGGATTCAGGAAAACAGCAATGCATCATGACTTCTAAAAGTACTAAGTTTCATTCCCACGAGTTACATTAATTAGAAAAAAATTTCTTATGTCCCTTTAAATTACCAACCGAACCGTATACCTCCAACTTCAAACCCAGCAACAGTGTATATCCCTTTAAATAAAACATTTTCCTCATGAAGCTTTTCAAATTAAAAACTATAGAGAAAATTTATTCTATAAATACTATATAACCCCTGTGTAACCAGTTTTAAAAGTAGTGAAACTTGAATATTAAGAAATTCTGAATAGGGAATCACTAATTGTAATGAAAATTTTCTAATTATTTCCTCTTATTCCTAATTATTGTGGTAATATCGAGATAAAAAAAAATTAAATTTAACAAAACTTAAGCGCATGCATACTTATGAAAATTATTTACACCCAGTGTAGTTCTAGGTTTTCATTTCTCTCCCCCGTTTGGTGGAAATGCAGATCTCAAGGAGATCCCAACGTATCCAAACAAATTGGAAGTTGTTAAGGTCAAATAAGGGAACATATAAAATATATCTGAGTTTTAAAACTAAAATAGTCAAGTAATGTAATGAATTGCAGAGAATCCTTTAAGCTATTTTTTTTTAAAACCAAGATATTCAATGTACTCAATCCATGCAGTTTTGAAATATAAAATAAGCACTAGAAGTTATATATAAATATAACTTGAATATAAATTGAACTAATTGCTCATTACTATGGGAACCGTAGGAATCTCCGCAGAAAAGTATCTCATACACAACAACACCTCAAACGTGATTATTACTTCCTTCAAAGATAGATGTATGTGGATGAAGATACTCTGTAGATAGTGAGAAGGAGACGCTCACTTCCTGTCAATAATAAATAGATTTCTAAAAATAATCTAGAACTCACTCAGGAGTCGACTGTGGCTGTTGGGTAAGTCTTGACAGCTTTTATTCCGTCCCTTAACAGCGCTGTGAGTGGGCTGGAACGATGAAAACGTGATTGAAATTCAAAATTTCGTTACTTGATGAACCCTAATCAGTTCAGGTTCACGACTCGTAAAATTCAGATATTTCATGCTTAATGAATTGTTACTGTCAATAAATCAACTGTTTCCTACCAATTTTTTAATTAGGACGATTGGAAAATAAGTACATTTTGTTCTTGTATCTTACAACAAACCTATAATATGACACCATTAACGGAGTTCTTAGTAAATTAAAACCATATATACTCCTTATGCTCATGTTGACGCAATAAAAAAATAAGTCTCAGATTAGCCTCTGAGGAAGCTAGCAGAATGGCCAGCGCAACGTCCAAAATTCTACCAAAGTGTTCAAAAAAAAACTTTATAAACATAAAGCATTAATAAAAAAAAAATGCATTCAATATTTTACAAATTTATTTCACATTCTCATTATTCTCTAATGTTGATTTGCGAATTTAATCAAAGGTTTTTTTGTTGCAATCGGAATTGTATTAGAATGTCATTTAAATCATCATGCCAGATTTAAATGATTTTATTTTTAATGATTTTCATTAATTTTAATATAGAAAGTGGGAGAGAAAGAGAGAGTGTTTGAAGGCTGAAGGAGGGAACTATTTAATCTATAATCGAAAGTTTTACAGATTTGTGGGCAATTCTGGTTAGCCAATGTACAGATTTTATTGTTTTATACAAGAATGTAAAAACAGAAATATACAAATTATTAGCCATGATCGCTGTAAATATTTTAATTATAGTTGTAAAGTCATTCATATATTTCTAAATTTCTTTATAAATAATTAAGGTAAAGATTTATAAATAATTTATTTATAAATAGATTCTTCAGAGGATGTTTCATTAAAAAAATTTCTCAATATTGATGTTTTATTTTTATTTTATTTAATAAAATAAACTTCATTATCTTCCTCCTATTTCTATGGGTTTAATTTGCATCAATTGCCTCAAAATAAGTTATGTTAGTAGTATGTTCTTCATTTACCACACCCTCCTAGAGTTTATATCTACAATTTACTGTATTTGAAGAATTTGAAGAAATAATAGTGCTAATACCTTGTATTCAATAGATCCTAGAATCTTCAGTTTCTCCCTTATGTCTGGTTCGAAAACCTTCGTTCTCTCATTTGACGCGCACATTCGCCTCATCTGTGCAATTATCATGCAATGATCAATAAATCATGAACATGTTTCATAATAGCTTGATACTAAAAATGACAATACATATAATATTTATAGCGAGTCCATGTATCAGCAAGTGTCCAAGTATCTGTGTGTTGCTACAGAGTAATCTCAGATCGCGAGAGTAACCAAACCAAACTTGACTAGCGACAGCGATTGAAATAATTATGTCATGAGTCATTTAAGTATTAAATATTAGTTATCAATTTCGTAGCACAATTATTTATTTTATTGCTGATATAGTAATTCTTTTAATGACGCCTTGTACAAAACAATGTTTTCATTTAAAATTTAAAAAATGAAAAAAAAACAAATGCTTGAAATCATGCGGTACCTCCAAAAGTGATGTTTTAATACAACATCATATTCATATTTTTAATACATGTTTGATAATTCTGTTAATTGTCCCAAGATGAAACTCGAATTTTAAGCGCGAAAAACAAAATATGATTCATAAAACGATGATTTACGGAAACTCTCCATACTACCGTCCGATTTAAATGTTTATTTCTTGTAATGTTTGGTTGAGTCTGTTGTTAAGTAATTTTTTTAATATGGAGAACTGTAGCTCGTTATATATATGGTACGGAATTAAGTATCGAATTAGCATGCTAAGATACAATCTAAAATGCCCGCCTTAACTGATAGCTATTAATCACTGTACTTGTAATTTTCCGAGGTTAGTACTCGTATATAGCGGCAAATATCACGTATAGTAGCTTTAAGATAGCATCATTCTAAATCACTTTTGGTACTTTAGTACTAAACCCACATATCAGCATGGGCTTGCACGTTTTATTATGCATTTGCTATATTAAGAACACGTGGATAGCAAATCTGTTTTGATTTTAAAATTCGTACTGCATGCATTAATATATTGATTCAATCGATCACAATTACTTTCGATTTAACTTTATCATCTATGTAGTAAATTTTTATTAGTATATTTTTTTCTATTTTCCTTTTTATGGTATATCTATACCATATAAACTTTCATAAAATTTAAAATATATCTTGGAAGGTTTAACTATGTTAGTTAGTCAACAACATTATTGCGTTGCTTTTTAATCTTGATGAAAAGGTGGCAGAAAAAAACCTTTTAGAAATTTTCCATGAAATCAGAAGTCGGAAAAAGAACGGAACATAGATAGGAAGAGTGAAAAATGTGCAGGTTGAGTTGGACCTAGAAACCATCATAATCGCGTTGAGACTTACCCAGACTGTCCTCAGAAGAACTGAAAAGAACCAATAATGGCGGATGAAGAAGTTAGCAAAATCCTCAGGCAATTTAGATAAGATTACAAGAATTTCAGGAGGCTTCAGACAATATAGTTATGACTCCAAAACGCTACATTTAGAGATTTTTAAATCAGCCGACTCAGAAAACCAGGTAAAATGTCCTCCGTGACTTTCTTTCCCTTTAAAAGGAAAATGGTCCCATTCCGCGTTGTGTTCCTTACTTTGATACAAAATCGTTTCATCACGCTAATGGGGCGAGTCCTCTATTGAGAAGTTCTCGTTTGTGAGTGCAAAATTTTCATAACTTTAAAAAGTAAAGGACTTTCTGTCATAACCATCACGAATAGTCTGTTCCTAGCTTTTATTTTGAGTTTTTGCTTAATTGTTATTTGAGATCAGTTTCAATAATTTATAATTTTCCATAGGTTATGTTTTTCCTTGCCTTTTCATTTTTTCCCCTGTTTTTATATCTAATATCTTCCAAATATAATTTTCAAAAACACTCAATTATACCTCATGTTGTTTTATTTAACAATATAAAAATTTACCACACTCAGGGGCAATATGTATTGAAATTTTATGGATATATTCCTCGAATATTTAAACAGTAAAGAAGACAAAACAGAAATGAAAGTGTTAATAAGTGGTAACTTAAAAACTAAATAAATATAAATAATTAAATTAGAAAATCTATAAATAATTAATAAATCAAAGCAATAGAAGTAAGGTATTGTAGCGAAAAATAAAATACTAGTAAAAATTAAGATAGTTCTACTCATTCACACCTTCGAATGATATTTATATATTGACCCTGAGAACGCAATAAAAACCCATTTTGCTTTGCCCACAATTTTAGAAGGATTACTGAGAAGAAAAATAGTGAAATCTATGTGCTGGCTACTTGAACAATGGTTTCCTTGTCTCGTTACAATGCGTGAGTTGCAAGAGGGCATATTGCGGCCGCTTCGATTGGCTCCAAAATTAGCAAGGATTGATACTAAGCCTCACATGTATTGATATTTGTCTCCCTCTCGTTCGCGATCCCTCTGACGTGATAAACTTCACATCTCTGTTCGGTTTCGGCTGCATGTACTCCGGAACAACCCCGCAAAACGTCACCACGTTTGTGGACAAGCCTTTATTCTCGTACATAAATAACTGCTACATACTCCCATATGTCTGTTTCGGAAGCCATCGTTCTCTCATTTGACACGCACATTCGACTCATCAGTGCAATTCTCAAGCAATGATCAATAAATCATGAACATGTTTCATACTAGATACTAAAAATGATAATATATATATATATAGCAAGTCCATGTATCAGCTACTCCTCCCGTCTCATCTAGCATAAAACAATGGTTTATCTAAGAGTTGAAAATTTTGCTAAAGTAAATTAATTATGCTGTTAGTGTAATATATCGTAATATGATACAACTTATCTCATGTTTTCATTAACTTTTCAATTTCATTCCTGAATAAAAAAGACATTACATGCATGCACCATATTTCGTATTAAATACATTAATTAATAATTGCCTACAACTTTGTTGTGGCGTACGTCATACCAACAACCTTAACAATATGGATAAGCTATTAAAAAGTACGAATTAAAAATATTATTAATTAGATATTCAGATAAGCCTAGATTCTTCACAAGCCCTGAAGAAGCCCTGCTTTCCATTAAACAGTTCTCCCTAATTAATACAAATATTACGTAATATTATTAAATTTCTTATTAAATTACTATTATCATGTTAGAGAGGAAAATAGTTGACTGGAAGATCTAATGGAGGATGGAAATAGTTGGGGGGTGTAGTCAAAAAAACACCAAACAAGTCACGACTTATATATTCCTCGAATATTTAAAAAGTAAAGAAGACGAAACTATTTATATCCTCTATTACTATTATCAAACAGTTAAATTAGGAGTATTTATTATTATTTTTTTGTTTCCAGGCAAAGGCAATCGTTATTACCCTTCTTATGGTGTGAGCTCAGATTGCGAAGAGGAAATCAACGCCCAGGTGTACCAACATACCTACCAGCAGCCAAGAGTTTTGTCAGGCACGCCAACGTCTGAGGCCAGTGACGCTACACTCACAGATTCTGAACTCGTCCTCGCTAGAGATTCTACTCTGCTTGTTCATAACGGTATGTCGATCTTCCATTAATCTAAAAAAAAATTACATTTTAGCATGCCTAGATGAAGAAACTTAACATTTACATTTTTAAAAGGTAGCTGACTTTTAAATCGTTGTGACTAAAGGAGCAGTGCCAAACGAGAGACCATTGAGCTGTAAATTACGTTTATTGGCAAACCAAAAAGAAAATTTGCTTATTAACTCGATAATAGTCTCATTCATTACGTATGCATAATTATGGGTTTGTTGATCAAAAATAATATTGATAAAAACTATTCTGTTATTGTTATGAATCACCCCACATAAATGGCATTGTTTGAGAATATGTTATTTGACGTATCAGTGTATCTCCAATATTCACTTACAATTTTTCATTACTGCATATGAAATCAATCGCATTAAAATAAAACTCATTAAGCGATTTCATTCAAATGCAAATTTCATAAAAATTGTTAGTAAATAGTGAACATCTTCTGTAAGTCCAGTAATATTACTTAAATTTTTAGTATTTCTGATTTAGTATGGAAGCTCTAACACACCCAAGTTACTGTTAAGTCTATTTGTTGTCCATTGATCATATTTTTCAACTATATTTATATGCAAGAAGTCATACTCATATATTACATATGATCAATGAACACAAAATAAAAAATAAGCCACAAGTCAGTTAATGAGCCTTTCGGAACTGTTCGGGATCATAATTTTCATTTTTTTTAGAAATGGCGGCAATAAATAAATTGAATTAATAAAATAAAAAACGAAATAAAATAAATTGAAGTAATTTATTAAATAATTAGTGAGGTGGTAATAAAATTTATGGACTGTAATGAAAAAGTACATCCCAAGCAATTATTACGAACTTGGAACATCAAGTTGGTATGTTTTTATCACAATTAAAACTGGATATACGATTTCAATTGCTTGTATCTTTGATGGAATCGGTAAATTACTTAATTATCAATCATTATCTCATTACCATCGCAAAATGGAATTTTGGCGGTAATGAGAACATTTATGAAATTTTAATGAGAATTTTGAATTTGAGAGCTCGTCAAAGAAAAATTAATAAAACTACGGTAAAAAATACGCTGCAATTTGGTCCGGATTTTCTCAATGAAAAAGAGTAACTCATTCGAAAGTAATATTCGATTATAACAAAAGTTGATAATTGAAAAAACTTATTTGTTATTATTATTTATTTTTGTTGAACCGATTCGAAAAGCGAAATAAAGATAGTGGATAAAATAATAAAAACATTTTTTACTCATTACTCAAATCTGTACTAGAAACATAATATTTATTACCTTCTTAGAATAATTGCAGAATAATCTGGGAGGAAATCTGAATTTTGTATTCTAAGTGACTAAAACTAATGAATTACAAAACAAGGAAGCAGAAAAAAATAATGTGCTTCACTACCGCAGTTATTTTCAAGAAGCAAAATATAGCTGAGTTCTTTGTTCACATACATTCAAAGTTTCCCAGATTCCATCAGAACTTATCCGACTGCCCTAATCCACGGTTTCAGTCACTATCCAACTTCAGCCGCCCCTATAATCCTTCTGGAAGATTAAAGTGGAAGTTGCACTGCTTTTTTTTTCTAATACGACTTCTCAAAACCCTGTAGCGACCAGGTTCTCCACTCAGGATGTGATGCGTTTTTACTCAATTGTGGTTTCAAAATGAGTGGCGTGAGATATAATGAAGAAGCTGTGATCATTCCTATTTTCAATGTATCATGTGGAGGCTCTTGTTACGGAGATCTATTAGCGAAGAGAACATTTAATATAACACTAAATTAGAAGTATTTAACTTTCGGGTATAGATACATCTTGATCATACAAGACTGAAAAGACAAGAAACTGCTCGACGTTTTCGCCTACTTCAACATTTACTGGACAAACGTTACAAGCTCCCAATTAATTACAAAAGACTCATTTATATGACAGTTATCAGACCTATTTGGACATACGGAGTTGAACTTTGGGGCTCTACTAAACCATCCAATTCATCTCGTATCCAATCCTTACAATCCAAAATCCTTCGTAAAATCCTCAATGCTCCTTATTATGTCACAACCAAACTCATCCATCATGATCTTAATATCCCATATGCTGCTGATTTGGCCCAAACTAGATACCTACCCTTCCATGAAAAGCTCCATACACACTTGAATCCGCTAGTCTCTCAACTTGTTTCCCATAATATTCCTGATAACCCTCTGAGGCGTCTGAAAAAAAGATGACCTCGAAACCTTCTACTGTAGAACTTTATTGGAGTGCTATAAATGGATAATTTCTCCACAAGTGTTTTTTTTTTTTCATGTCCTTTGTTCATACAGCAGAATTACTCGATGTAATATAATTACAATTGTAAACATAAATAAATTATTCTATTCTCTAAAAAAAAAAATACATTTTGAGACCTCCAAAAGAAATTTTCGACCTTAACGTGTTTAGAACGATCAATTAACAGGTGTTCCGAACTGCTCTCAGCTAGATGTAGACAAAAATATAGATGGAATGAAGAATAAAATGGAAGAATAGAATAGACACTTAAATATGTGTTGGGGAAAAAGTAATTTCGCCTTTTCCCAATAGATTTCTTTAATGTCGTATAAATATAGTTTCTAGAGATTCTTCTTCTTCTTTGGCGCTACAACCCTGGGTGGGTTTTGGCCTCCTCAATGAGCCGCCGCCATTCGGCTCTATCTTGTGCGACCGCCTTCCAGTTCCTGATTCCTAGCAGGCTTCGAGCATCAGCTGCCACACCATCGGCCTACCTCAGCCTGGGCCTTCCAGCTCTTCGGGTTCGATGTAGTGTCTCCTCAAGTACCCTCCTCGGGATTTCTTGCTCATTCATTCTGGTCAAATGGCCTGCCCAACCAAGCCTTCCTAACTTCACTAACTCAACCACATCCGGTTCACCATAAATGCCATATAGCTCCTTGTTCTTCCTTATTCTCCATTCAGCCGCATCCCTGACTGGTCCAATAATACGACGTAGAACTTTCCTTTCAAAGATCATCAGATCCCTTTCGTCGTGCTTGGAAATGGTCCAGGTCTGCGAGGCATAAGTTAATACAGGCCGGACAAGAGTCTTATAAATAATCATCTTGGTTTGCCTGTTGATGAACCTACTGCTAAAGATCTTGAGAAGGCCAAAATAGCATCTGTTGGCTGCAGTGAGGCGCTTCTTAATCTCAGCAGCCATATCATTTCCTGAAGTAACAAGTGATCCCAGGTAGGTAAATTCCTTAACCTGCTGGAATTTGTAGGATCCCACTACTAAAGGACTGTTAAGAGATTCTTCTAATTCTAATTATTGATTGAAGGGATAATATATCGCGGTTGACATCTAACATTGCAAAGAACATTCGAGATATAAGGAGCATCATTTGTCTAATGAGTCACAATTTATTCTACTTTAAAAATGTAGATTCCAAGTCATTTTCGTCATATTTAGCTTTTTTACTTCCAAAAAGGAAAATTGCAGTGCTGGCCCATCGAAAATTTTGTGGTGTTTTTGGTAATCATAAGGGGGCGGAATGGCCATGCCGAAAATTCTGGTTAAAATCCCGCTGCTGGCAAGACTTTTATTTAGTCTGTTTGCATTCGAAAATGTTTCTTGTAGAATCTTTGACCCTCCTAGGGCTCATCCAGCCTCTATAAAATATTATAAAAATAGGGTACCCAAAATGTGGGGGGAAAAGTCTGGCGGTTGAGCGTGATCTAGGACAAATCACCTCCTTGCAGAACCGTTGTCCATGAAGCAACCTCCCTACCATGTACTGAATCCCAGACCCGTTCATGGGTTGCGGTTTTACAGGGTTTTTTTGAGTGATTAAGTGAACGTTTGTAATTAGTCTGCTCGTTTTTGTTCCGGAAATTTTGATGAAATTTTTCAGAAAATCCAGGTAGACAAACTTCTCCCTACAACGCAATGGAACTAAATATAGGTAGTAGAATAGCTCCGATTGCTTTGAGAAAGTTTATCAGAAAAGGATATGAACCAATGCAAACGTTGCAGTAGTCAGCATGGATAGGGTATAATCCATTATAATACTACATGATCCGATGATCATTCTGAAATTCTTTGACTTAATGGTAATAAAGCTTTGCAATATCTGCCACTTATCATAAAATAAAAAGTTGAAATAGTCGGAAAACCACGCGGTATGAAATTTAGAAGTATCGTTTAAAGAGAACAAACAAACCTTAAATGAAGCCGAAAAGTTTCAGTTTGCATCTTAACTTGTTAAAGAAACTTTATGCAATAAAACGTACTAATATATAACTAAATGTTGTTAATTCCGAGTAAAACGCTTTTTACGATAGAACCTAGAAGGTAGTTTTCGCATTCCATTTCGATTCATATTTACCTGATGTTACTACTTTGGTAATCGCTATCGCTTATGGCTTAGAGTTTTCTTACGTATTTCTCTCCTCTACATCACCACTTTTCCAAGTTCTCCGCCTCATTTCTTGCACTTGGACTTTCCAACTCTTTCTTCTAAATTCATTGAGGCCTTCCTAAGCTTCCCATATCTGCGTACAACCTCCATCTAATTACTTTCTCTTTGGAGCCCCTTGTTCGTTGCTGTAATCACTCTGTTCAGAACGTTCTAGGTTCAGTTTCCACATGAGTAAGCTCTTATTTGTATCTTGACGCAAAATTATTTCCTAGAGACTACTAATATTACTTCCAGTATTCCAAAAACGGCACATCCAATAATATCGGAGGAAAGTTGTGGGATAGATATCAATTAGATCAGCATGACTTTCATCAAATTGCATTAAAAGAATCAAATGACATGTCTACTATAATTTCTTAAGGAGCATACATATTTCAAAATACTCGAATACTTGGATTGACGTTTCCATAAGTTTTTAAAATTCATCACGCATAACCAGGAGATATCTGTTGCGAAACAATGATTTATGAATAGATTATTTAAGTCAAATAATTTGTATAACCTAAAACTTGATTATTTATTTCATAATTATGACTTTAAACTTGATTATTTTTATTTATTTATCACGGAGTGATTTTTTAAAACTTATTTATCATCATTTTATATATTTTTACTTCTTCACTTTATGCAGAAAATATCTTTCCTATAGGCCTTTATGACGGAATGATTTTCCGCTTAGTGGCGGCAATGCTATATTTTATACCTAAAGATATATTGCTACTTCTGGATAAAATATCGTTGGTAAGGCATCAATGTCTTTTTTACCCCTTCCCATGCTTCACTTATTATTATTTAATATGTTATGTCAAGTAAGTGACTGTAATAATCATTTTAAAATGATCTCCGTCATGTATTGTTTATATTTAAATCACAGTTTTATTACTAAATTAAAAAAAAAATATATTTTATTCAAATCATAACGAGTTTATTCATGCATTAGGGTTACAATAAGCGTGAATGAATGATTGAATAATTCACGGTATTATACTAATAAACGTTTACATAAACTTTCCTATCGCGTGTAGAGTTATAAACTGCTATACAAAATAACAATTATCTTTTTATCTACATTTTTTTTTTTTATTGATAACCGTTAAAACTTCGATTGGTATTTATTAATATATGGGCAAATTTAAAACCGATAATTGTCAGATGATTATATATGTGTGTGTGTATATATATATATATATATATATATATATATATATATATATATATATAATTTTTACTTTATGTTCTCTACTTTCAGTCTATTCTTTGAAGATCCTTTTGGCGACGTTTCAAGACTGGGTTGTTCTTATAATACTGCCCCAACAGTGAATAAATGAGTTCTTAGTGAATTATATTAAATAACACTCTAATCTAAATATTATATTATATATATATATATATATATATATATATTTATATATACTGGTTATTATTAATACTAGTATTAATATTATTAATATTATATATTTATATATTTATTCACTAAAAGCTCATTTTTTTCACTGCTTGGAAATAATTATGAGCAACATAGTTGTCGTGTCTCTATCCTTTTTTTTTAATTCCGAACGAATTATTTATAGTATTAACTGAAAGTCAGATATTTTTGTTTTATATTATTCTTATACTAATCAAATTGGTTGAAAAAAAAAATAAATTGGTGGCTTTTAATAAATAAAACGTCGCCAAAAGGAAGTGAAAAAATATACTGAATCTCTGGAACAACTAATACAAATTATTTAGAACAATCAATCAAGCAAAGTAGATACCGATATAAATATAAGTAGATATATAAATATAATTGAAAAATATATTAAATATGTGTATAATTGTAAGTCAAAAATATATTATATATATATGATATGGAAATATATTACACTGAAGGTAAAGTCAAAGAGTGCGTGGGGTGTTCTAAGAATAGGACAGACAAAGATCTGTACTGACAAGAAGAATCACTTCCTGAGGTTCTTGATGGTGAGGAATTGAGAAATGTATAACTCCATCTTTAACTTACTGAGACAAAAGATTCGGTAAGAAATTGGATACAGCCCTGGGAGGGAGTCTCGGAATGGTCATTTTTTTTTAAGAGAGGTGCCCTTATAGGAAGTGTAATCGGCTTGGAACCCTCGGACCAATTATAGCCTCCCTTTAACCGCCGAGGATTATCAGTGATCCTCTTTGCTAGCCAGCCTCGGGGCTCACCCTTTCCTTACAATTCTCAGTTAATGTGCTAGCTCTTCGCCCTGTCCTCTCCTTTTATAACGAATCCGATCCCTTCTCTACCCTCATGCCATTCCTCCGGTATTACTCTTTAAAGGACCCTTTTGTTTGTTTGGTTTTTTTTTCCTACCTCCTTTCGGCTCAATCGTAGGCTCTCTTCATTTTACGCTTCATCGTTCGATTTCGTCACTGACGGTAGATTGAACCTCTTTCTTTTAATCTCGCTATTTCGGAGAGAGAAAAAAAAGGGAAGGGAAATATACTGAATAAAAATTTATAAAATGAGAATTTATCAACAATAAAACTAAAAATTTAATTAACTCTAGATATCTGAAGCTCAATCATCAAAATAACACTTAATAAAAATAAATTATTGGGTTCTCATCCTAGATGATAGGGCGAAAAGGGTGAGAAAGGGTTGGTTTATATTGAATTTCGTAGCAGTAAAGTATGGATCAGGTGGCTTCCAACAATTTAACAAAAATATTTACAGATTAATAAACTCCATTAAATTATTTTTAAAAAAAAATGGATCCGTAAGGTTCGAGAAAAAACGGAGAACAAAAATCTATGATATTTCACAAATTCAGACATCAACGGGATAGAAGGATAATAAAAAAAAATTAAGATATTTAAAACGAGAAAAAGGAAGCACATTCAAAACTCAGACTCCAAAAAGCGTTTTTGTTAATATTTCTTTGGTTTACATAATTATAATTGAAGTTAATCAATCTAAAATATTCGAGATCCATAAATTTGTATATTTCATTATCTACAATAAATTGAATTTAATTATTAGTTGATTATTTAAATACTTTATTAGTTATAAAGTAATTTAGTGACACTAAATTTTACCTAATAATTTAGTGATCGATTACTTCAATATTAATTTGGAATTCATATTTATTTATTTGTTATCAAGTGTTTAGAAGTTAGTTATGCTATTTGCTCATTATGTTCATATGCATCAATTTGTGTGAATAATTTTATAATCTTTTCAATATTGTATTGTTAGTATCGGATATCAAAAATATTTTGAAATGTTTTGTTATGGTATTTGTGAGTAAATATCTAAATTTAATATAGGACTAATCACAGACTTACTCTTCTGACGTACTCTTCAATCCCATATCACTGACCTTGAAAAATGGTGTGAAACCGGAGGATTAAAATAAATTCCCACAAATCCCGTCAAATCACTTTTAACCTCCGTCGTAAACCAATGAATTCCTGCCCTCTGTCGTTTAATAATATCCTACTGATTCCTGTAGAACAGGTCCGGACTACCGCTTGACAAAAGATTAACTTGGAATCCTCAGACTTGATTGAAACGACAAGAAACAGCCCGACGTTTCAGGCTACTTTATCATTTACTGCACAAACGCTCCAAGCTCTCAATTAATTACAAAAGACTCATATACATGACAATCATTAGACCCATTTAGAATAGAGTTTTGGGGCTCCACTAAACCATCGTATTCCTCTCGTATTCAATCCTTAAAATCCTCAATGCTCCTTACTTTGCTGCAAACAAAGTAATCAATAATGACCTTAATGTCCCATTTGTTGCTGATTTGGCTCGAATCTGGTAACTATTTTTTCATGACAAACTACATTCCCAATCAAACCCACTAGTTTCAAACCTAGCAACTTCTTCAATTCCTGATAATCCTCCAAGGCGTCTGAAAAGAAGACGGCTTAGTTACCTACTAAGTTGAACTTGGTATTTGAGTACTGCCACCTGGTAGTTTCTCTACTTGTCATTTCATGTCATTGTAAACATACATTCTATTTGCTGGATGTATTAATATAATACAGTTGTAAATTACATTGAATAGCCAACGACCATACCACGTTGAACACACCGGTTCCCGTCAGATCACCGAAGTTATGCAACGTCGGGCGTGGTTAGCACTTGGATGGGTGACCGCCTGGGAAAAACAGGCGGTAACCATCTGGGAAAAACCGCGTGCTGTTGGCAACTAAATTAACAATTAAACAAATAAATACATCTGGCAAAATAGGACTTTGTCTTTTTAAAAGCCATTAAAGTCTTAAAGCCAAATTTTCGAGAGAAAAAAAAATTACATTGAATAAATTATTTTTAAAAAAATAAAGGACTCATATTTATTTATTTTCTATATCTTAAACCTATATTGAATGATTTATTTATTTGTATTTGCTATCCTGTTTATTTATTTTTTTATATATTTATGTATTTTAAGGCTTATATTTTGGATTTTTGAATGATTTTTTTCCTAAACATTAGCCTAACTTCTTGATATTATTCTTGATTCGGACATTATTGTTATAGTATACTTCAATTATAAATTATAAATTATATCGTGTAACATGTATAGCGTTGAAGATAAACCTTTTACCAGCCTCCCTGATTAAATCAGGTCCCTTGAGAGCTAAATTCCACCAGCTTAATCGAACCCTCTAAAGGCTTGGCGACTAGCTGGTGTCGATAATGCCTTCTTTGTATTACGAAGTGCGCAAAGCTCTCTGGTTTAAATATGATAGCATTTGGGTTGTTTTTTTTTTCGTTTTCTGAGTTCTATAGAGCTTCTGCCTTCACGTTGGAAATTAATTACCTTATTTTTTTAAAAACATTATATGATAATTACGATAAGTATAAGTCCGCAATCGCAAAGCTGAAGCCCCGACGCAGTTAGGCAGCCGAAGAGGCAAATCCAAGTTCAGCTGCTACCCGTTCCGTCTCTTTAACATTCAAGTCCTCGTCTACAACGGCGATCTTTCCGCCTGGATGGTTTTTCTCGACACATTCATTTCACTTATTCATGACAACAGATATTTGTCACCTGTCGGCAGAATGCATTATTTAAAGAAAGCTCTTGTCAGCGAGCCCGCCTTACTCCTTGCAGGACTTACCATTTACGCCAGTTCTTTTCAGATATCTTTGGACGTTCTGATGCAGGAATTATTATTCTCCTTTATTGCTGTTAGTGTTACTGTTCACGGATGCAGGTTGCTGTATAAGTTTCGGATCCACAAGAGCCACAAAGGGCGAATATGCCAAGTAACTTCATTACTCATTCTTTACCGAGGTTGGTCAGTTATTAAATCGTTTAGCGCTTTAGCCATCTTTTACTCTTAGAGCATTGAATCATACCACCAGGTGGAATTAACTTCCACAGCATTAAAGACAGGACTACCTGTCGGCTTAACTGCATTACTACTAACTTCAATCATATGTTTATAACGAAGATTTGTGCCATAGTTCCTAAACCATCTGAAAACATCTTATAAACACTGCGTCCCATCCCTGCTGAGATAGTCAATCAATGTTCTCACCATGACTTTAAACTGACAATAAGTTGTAATTTTGATTTAGAACAGGAGACAAGATTGTCCCTGCAAACGAATACAGAGCATAAATGGAAGAATAACGTAATAGTTATTCGTATGGCTCAGCTTGATGTAAAAAAATTAGAATACTGGAACTGCCAAATATTTCTGAACATGCACTATAAAATTTCAATTAATTTGGATCGAAAACAAAATGATGCCTTAAATTATTATAAAATCTTATTTAAAATCTTTAACTTAATTTTTAAAATGTATGATAGAAAAATTAAACCTCAGAAAAGAAATCTCGCTCTTTAGAGGTGAAAACTAGAAATCCCAATTATTCGGTACCTATTATTACTTATTTTTGTAAGTCTGTCGTACCAGGGAAGAAAATATTATATTACATTAAACGAAGCTGAATTAACAAATCAATCACATACACTCGCCCCTCATGGTGAAGTTTGAAACTACAGGTAAAGTTGAAAATATTCAGCATAATAAAAACGTACTCAGTAAAAGTGATCTCTTGGCTTTTGATAAGAATCTTAGTTTAAGCACACAATTGAAACAATCCAAACTTCTTGTAATTGGAAGAGAAATAATTAACAAGGAGGAAAATGAGGACATTAGTATTCAGGTAAGGGAAAATAAAATGAAAATTAATAACAGAAACTTTAGTAGGAGACGGAGGGTTTATTGTATCAAGAAGAGGTGATCTCAGGGATAGTAGGGAATTAGTATAAAGTGAAAGCGAATAAAGGGAAACCTAATAATTAAACATCATTTTATCATCAGAAAATATTCATCACATAAATCATTTTATCAACAGAAAACTTTCATCACATAAATCATTTTATCAACAGAAAACATTCATCACATAAATCATTTTATCAACAGAAAACTTTCATCACATAAATCATTTTATAAACAGAAAACTTTCATCACATAAATCATTTTATCAACAGAAAACTTTCATCACATAAATCATTTTATCAACAGAAAACATTCATCACATAAATCATTTTATAAACAGAAAACTTTCATCACATAAATCGTTTTATCAACAGAAAACTTTAAAAATAAAGCTTTGAGTTTTTCAAATAGAACTAAATAAATGAGCATTCGACGTTTCGTCATATCAGTCATCAGGATAGAAAGACATGGCTGCATTAATTCAGGAAGATTATAAAAATGCTGACATAATACATAATATAAATCACTCTACGGCACCCAACAAGGACTAAAGGTAAAGGAAGGTATACCTGCTAAAAATATTATTAATATACTGAACACTTCTATTATGTACTAAATAATATTATTTTTAAACACACATTAATTTTGTTAAACATTTTAAGAAAATTTAGTTTAACCTAAGCCTCCAGTGAATTCTGAATATGTACCAACCACATGAGCAAGCTCCAACGTTTACAGATATATGGTGGGGTGGGTATAGATGCCTCAAGGAGATAGCGTGGGGAACACAATAATGGAAGCATTGTTTCCATATAGAGAGCAACCTATTGAAGAAGACCCTATCTATTTAAAACAATAAATAGATGTTATTAATATAATGCAATATTAATATAAGTCTCAATAGGGTAAATAATAAATATATTACCAGTTTTGACCAAAGTAATGCGTAGATTAATATTACAGTAAGTAGCAATAACAGCGTGATAGGCATTTTTGGGTCGATTTTTGTTTTCTTTTAGACGTTTATATCCAGTTTTTTATTTATGAATTTGGCCATCTATGGTATATGGTATGGACCGCATACAACTTAAGATTTATGATGTTTGTTTTTCTCCCTTTCTTCCGAGTACTTAGCTTTCTCTACAGCCGCTCATCTCTGATCATCTGTCCTCACTCTCTTTGGTCAAGGCTTTGGCTTGTCTTCTTCATAGGTTGCGTTTTCTATCAGTAGCTTGAAGCTGTCCTGTCGTGTATTATTTCTTCAGTAACACTTATTTTGTTGGCATCTTCCTTCACTGCTTCTGTCCATCCTACTGTTTTCTTCAGTTTGTTAACATATTTAATTTTATAGTTTTTTAAATGATAAGTATAGTTTTATATTTTTAAAACGAATAATAAGAAATTATACCACGGTAAATAATATATAAGTGGTTATATTAGTTTCTAAATGTATTGATTCGTCTAAATATCTACAAAACAACATTAAGTACAAATAAAGAGGAGACAAAATAAAATTAAATTGAAATAAATTCAGGAACGTAATAATAAATATTTTTGATATGAGTAAATTCGAGCCTAACTAAAATTTGTCTTATTAACAAATAATGATTGCTTTTGTAAATTGTTTAATGTATAAACGAGAATCGATGCAGTATATAACCTATTGTTTACCATTGTATTCAGAATGTTCCGTGTAGATATTTTTTTCTCTTTTTTTTTTAAGTTGGGAAAGAGTGCAGGTAAACCTTCTTGAAGTAATCTATTGCAGGGGAGGTGAGCTTCGGCCAAGAAATCGATAACACACCCAACTGCTGTTGACTAAAGCTTGTAGCCGGATTCTTAATTACTAGAGAATCTTTATTAAGAATCCTACTTGGATGACATGACATGTTACATTTTAATGATTTGTTGGAAAATAATGATAGAATTGAAACCGTATCACAAAACTTTATAAGAGCTGTCATTATCCTGCAATTGTTATTTTTTAAAAAATATTCAGGTAAAAAAATATCATTTTAAAAAAAAAAAAAGGGATATTGGCTATACACGCTCAATTAAAATTCGAATGAAACTCGATATAATAAAAGCTTTCATAATTCTTTCGCATTTTTCCTCCCCTGATCAATCCATGGCTTCTATTAATGTTTTTTGTTCAATGAAATCTCCCTATGCTTATTTCATTTATTAATTACGGTGTTTTAATTGGAATATATGAAAATCCGCAATATTATAAGGCAATAATGTTATTAGCAGTATTGTCAATAAGTGTTTCCTACGGAATGTTTTTAAATGGAAAATTCTAAACCTCTTAACAAGAGAACTCCCAATACACCTCTGGCAAGGACAACCTTTACAATACCGAGATATAATTTTACCTAAGTCAACGGATACTTTCGAAATGGTGAATTGGATCAGCAGATGTGACAGACGACAGACATGAAACATCCTAAAACACCAAAAATAAATAATCTGGCAATATTTATCAATTATATTTTGTCTTCTATGTGCTTCTTATATTTTAAAAACTAATTACGTGATTATATTTAAAAGAATGCTACTGTTGTTTGACTCGCATTTGGAATGAATATGTCACACAAAGACACTTATTTGAAAGTTTTGCCATTTTTCAGTTATTATTAACAAACATTGGACATAAATACATATATTTTAGAAAACTGTTGGCAGTTTATCAATTAATTATTTTTAATTGTTTAGAGATAGCTTCAATTATTATTACAAGTCGACGCTATAAGAAAACGAAATAGCAGAAAACACGAAGAAATGTACAAGTCAATGAAACAGGAATACAACGATGATTTATCATAAAAAATAAATTGTGAACTAAAGAAAAAGTAAAAAACAGAAATTACCTTTTTTTATCTTTCTTAGGTGACTAATTATAATTTAAAAGTATAACTAAACTCTTATTACATACGATCAAATATTTAAAACATAAAAGCCAAGAATTTTTCTCTTTGAAACAAAACGTAAAACAAAAATAATACATATGCATTTCCAACAAACATATTTGTTATACCATACTTATTTAAAAATGAACAATACTAATTTCATTTTTATGTTAATAAAAAAAATCATATATTTTTTAAAATAAAATAAATGAAAGCGCCGTGATTCTGAAATGTTATAAAATAAATGTGTAACATTTCATATGTTTAAAATTATCATTTTACTGACATTATTTAACTGTTTCCTGCAGACAATGTTAAATTTAATCTTCAATGTACCATTTAGCTACTTGACAGAGACCGTTCTCTGTTGTTGAAAACCGTCGACATTTCTGACAATCGAATATGAGAAGCCAACGAAAATATTAAAATAGATTTTAATGTGAATTAAAAAAAAAATTAAGGGCCCCCGACAATATTTAATTTAAAATAATATCTGTCTGTGCATTGAATAAGCACATTAAAGTGATAATATTATATAAATGTATTCATCTTTAATCCATCTCTCTGAATTTATTGAAAACTTCATACAAATATATTATTTATATCTAAAATATAATAATTTAAAATAAAATATATAAATAAAATGTCATCCTGTTTATTATACCTAATAAATACATTTTAGCTAAAGGTATCTTAGAGTTCTGTAATAAGTACTAAAAATAATATTAAAACAATACTCTTTAGTATTTATGGTTGTTTAACCCCCGTTTAACCTTTCTAAAAAAAACAAAAACAACTTTTTTAATTTGGTCTTAAAATGAACTTTTAAATTTGTTTTTCTCGATACGATGTTTTATATAATCATTTTGACAATCAAGTTGACTTATAAAGTTAGATTCCTTAACTTATAAATTTTGATTTTTTTAATTTCTGCTTTTAGTTGGTTAGTCAATGTAGTATAGATTTATCTGCTGGGTACCGAGTTCTATGCTACTTCGATCTTGTTCTGCGTTTCTCTCTTAGTAAGATACGAATATGCTATGGCAGGTCCGTCTTCTGATTATTATTAATTTTATGATTTGAGGTATTATTATTTAAAGTGTTTTTATTGATGTTGTAAGTTTTTAAATGGGTGTATCGACGTCTTGTTTTGTTTTAAGTAAAATTTTTAAGTCCAGTTTGTTCTCCAAACTTTCATATAAAAAATTGTCCCATTTTACACGTCCTGTAATCAATCTAGGAAGGGGAGGCTTGGGAACGAAACTTGAATGTAATAAAAGGAGAATAGGGCTATGATCTGATGAAAGGCCATCCAATCTGGTTTTGGTTTAGTTGGTGGAAATCTGGGACGTGATAAATATGTCAGGGATGTCGGGACGTTTTTTGATGGATTTAGGCCAGAAGTTGTGGTTGTTTGATGGAATAACTCTTTGTGGATAGTATAAAAGACAGGATATTTCCTCGGAAGTTGAATGTTCGGCACCACCATCGTTGGTGTTAGCGTTGTAGTCTCCTCCAGCAATGAAGCGCGGACCAAGAGATTGGAATAAGGGTTCAGGAAGGTTATAAGAAACAGAAATTCCGGGAGGACAGTATACAGTTGAAAATGTGATATGGAAAGGACGAGGTTTCATGGTTACTGAGGTTGATTGGATAGCATCAGTTGCAATGGAAGGAATAAGGGAATGGGATAAGTTATTATGAATGAGAATACAAGATCCGGCAGGTGAAGTGTTGTCTGGGTGGTCTGAGCTGTAAGAGATTTAGTCCCGTATACAGAAATGTGTGCGGTGAGTGAAGTAAGTAAAGTCATATCTATTTGGTTGTCGTGTAGAAATATGTCAAGCTCAACACAGTGATTATGCAGTCCATTAGCATTCCACAGAACGATAGCTAGGGGCTTTATGCTCATCGTGGGTAATTAATTGGAACTTCGCTAAGAATTCTCGTGAGTAGGTTGATGGTCTCTTGGAGATCTTTCAGGAAGGATGACAGGATAGAATTTATGTCGATGAGGTTTTGGATATGGAATGGATATGGGGCTAGAGTTTGATAGGGATAATTAACGGGTAAAGGACGGTTGGCTGGGGGTTGTACCCGAGGTGCTAGATTTTCATTCGATGTTTGATGAACTACAGCATTCGTTTGAATGTTGTGATTTGAAGGGAGAGGATATGGTTGTTGAGGCGGTAATTTGACCCGTAAGGATGTATGGTGGGTAGGAATTTGTTGACGTGGAGGTTGAGGCTCGGGGGGATTGGCTGACTTGGGCTTGGGTATGGGTTCCCGAGGCTTGGATTGGCAGGTCTAGGGTTTGGTACAGGAATGCTGAGATTTGATTTGGGAGGTTTGAGGCTTCTGAGTTTGAGGCTGCTGCTTGAGGTTCTCCAAGTTCTGTTGTCCGGAAGTCTATCTATAGTGTTTACGGTGGTATACGGTTGTAATACGGTTGGTTATGGCAAATCAGGAAATGTCGCCGTATTGTCAACATCAGGAGCCTGCATTGTGCTCTTCTCTTGACTTTTTGGTTGATGGTTCCTTGTTCTAAGACGTTGAAAGTTCTTATGGACTGAACAGCCTCCGTAGTTTGCTACCCAGCACCCCATCACCCGATCCTCACCACAAAGAAAACATTTTGCGGGCTCGTTTCTTGATTTCTGACAAGTGTTAGATGAGTGTTGTGCAGCACATTTGAAGAACCTAGCTTGGTGTGACCTAAGGCTTGACAGTTTGTACACTGGACTATAGTTTGTATGCCTAGGTTCTTTTTCTAGGTTCACCATTGAATATACCAGTCTTATAACTTAAAATATCTCTGGATTATTTCGGGCTGGTTCAGCGGTGGTAAAAATAAACTGATACATTTTCATTCGATAAATAATAAACATTTTATATGTGAGCGAACTTCCGGGACTGATTTGTGGTACACGGGTGTTTTAACTTCATGGTTCCAAAAGGACAGCCAGCCCTTTCTAGTTTAGGGCATGTATTTAAGATAAGATTACGCCCTTTTTCTGTATAAGATAAGAACACTGGCTTATCCAACATCTTATTAGGTATTCATACCATTATGTGTCTTTCAACGGCTGTATAGGAGATTCTTAACGGTATCTAATTTTAAACTTCGATTCTCTAAGTAAGTTTCAATTTTAATAAATAAGTTTTAACATAGGATTTCGTATGTTCTCTGTTTTTGAAGTTGAGCCCTAATATCCGTTAATGAACCTTCAGATCCCATTTGTGGTCATTGCATCTCCACCTCCATAACAATATCTCATCAGTGATCAACGGCTTGATTAGTGTCTTATAGGTTATGTTTTATAACCTTCGATATGTCTGGATGTGGATTGCAGAAATTCTTTAATAACTTATAGTAACTGTGGTTGAAAAACAGCAACCGCAAATTAATGCTCGGCTGAATGTCATTTTTGGTTTTTATCAGTGCCCTGTCATATTTGAACTTATTGTTACACAAAATACCAATGAATAAATTATATACAAAGTAAATTTTTATATGATCTGGTCAATGCACCGTAATTATTTTTTTAATTTTGAAGAGAAAAGATTTGTCCTGGCCGGGATTCGAACCCGGGTCCTCCGCATCTCTAGCGCGGTACTCTACCAATTAAGCTACCAGGGCTCGTAATCAGGCCAGACAGATCCATTCTCTTCACCGATTCCACATCCCTAGCACTCGCAATTTTTGCGATGCACATGTGGGGAAGAATGTTCACTGAACATTACTTTAATTGGGAACTGGTCGACGTACATCAATTTTATATTTTTATTTTAATGGGATTATTTAAATGTGGGATATGTGAAGAGAATAGATTTTTCTGGCCTGGTTACGAGCCATGGTAAGTATGAATATCTTGTGTAGTTTAATTATCAAACGAAAATAACATAAGGACAGGTTAAAAGTTTTGTTGAAATTTTTACTAGACCAAAAATATTATTATTGAGAATACCCAATATTGTTTTTTTAATTTTAGGTATGGGTGATATTTCGTTGGTTTTATGTATAATAAAATTTATTTTATCAATGTTGCAAAAAAGTACACTTAATCGTATTAGTTATTTGGATTCCAATATGCATTTATCTATATCTATATATATAAATAAAATATATTATGGTTCCCTTCCAATTATTTTATTTTTAGCCAATAAAGTTATACAGTTAAATAATAAATATGAAAAAGACTTTTATATTCGGTTGTATGCAATATGATATTTTATTAAAAACAAAAAAGTTTTTTTTTTTTTTTGTAGAGCTCCCACTCAACCGCCTGGTTTATTCCTCAATTAAAAGTACCTTCCACAGGATAGATTCACTGATGTTAGCACAATAAATCTTTCTCTCTCTAAAACATTAGAGGAACAAATTGTTGAAATTCACATTGCAAAATAACAGTTTTAAAAATTATATTTTTTTTTAAGTTGATTAATTTTGTTTTATTACTATTTCTACGGTTTTACACGGAATTTACACAAATGTAAATAAAACATAAGACTAAAAAAAATATGTAAGCAAGCTAATATATTTAAATACAATTTTACAGATTTATATCTATGTAAAATATCTGTATACAACCCTTGGGAGCTCCATGCTTTGCCCCAACCCGTGGATATCAAACCCGTGGAACATGCTCTCTTCCTCCCACTTCACTGGCATTAAAAGCCAGAATTCAATCACATTAATATCACAATTTATTCATTCCGCATAATCCAAAAAGTTGTGTGGTTTTATGAAACCACGATGCAAGTGAAACTTTTTTTCGGTTTGTAGGCATTTAACTAAACATTTTGGGAAGATTATTCGATTTAGAGTATAAAAATTCCTTTTTTATAACTTAATTATAGAAAAATGGGAATGATAATGGGCAATCAATAGTAGACAAAATATTCAATTATAAAATTTAATTTCAATTTGCGTATTAGAGTATGGAATACATAATAAATACAATTATTTAGATAAATGCATATTAAAAAGTAAGAGCAATATTTACTTAAATCATTGAATCGTAGAAAACTTCAATGATTCTATCAATAACTTCATCTTCGCCTGGAGTCTCACAGTTTATAAATGTGATTAACATTTTATGGTAACTAAAATAAAATATAAAATTCTTACATTATATTTTATTAATGTCCCAAAAAAAACCGCATCGATTGTAGTACCATATCTTATAGTTGGTACATTTCTATCATTTGTCATTTCAAGATTGAATACTTCTCTCAAGTTTTCAGTAAGTGGAGCAGCCGATTTCTTCGGCTGTCTTTGCTTTTTTTTTTTTTTTTTTTTTTTTGTCTTTGGGTATTCATCTTCAGAGTCTGGTAGAGGAGTATTTAAGCCCAGCATGATCACTGCCTGTCCACTTCCTAATACACCAATCACCTGCCCTAGTAGCACTACACACTACACACTGTACACAATTAAATAGTCACTGCACAGCCTTGCTAGATAGCTATACAATTACCTACTGTTATCAGAGCAACGCTGCTCTGTCGTCTGTTGAAGTTGTATCCAAGTGATATGAATGGACCCCAACAGCTTAAGGCGGAATCTAAATAAGAGTAGTAATAGTGTTTGTTTGGATAGGCGTCTTAAAAAAGCTCCTTTACAACAAATTATCGCATTTCAGCCCTTTGAGAATAAAGAAATAGAATAAACTGTTACCATAATTACCACACTGTAATGCGACATGCGATAGATAAACGAAACATTTTGGGCCGATAAAAAACAGTTTCACTTTAATAATATTCATTGCATAATTATTACAAGTATGTGTATGAATGTTTCAAGCTTATTTAGTTTATCCTTGGTATTCAACAATACATTACAAAACAGTTCAATAAATACAAATGGTATTTCAATAAATGTCTCTGTTTGATTCAATAGTCAAAGCAACACTTTGGCAGTTATAGGGCTCCCAATGCTACTAACAAGCGGAAAAAAACGTTTAGGTATTTTCAAAAGAACATCTTACAGCTCTCTCGGTCCCAATTATATGCTCTGTTTGAAAACCTATTTTGAAACACTCTTTGTCCGTTTTCATGGCGTAGGAGTATTTACAGATCGAAAAATATAAAGAAAAAGTTTACCTTTTATATTAACCGATGATTATCACTAAAAATACTCTTGAGTATGAACATCAACAATTATTACAATATGGTTTATTATTTACAAATAATTATGTATCGAAAATATCTGGTGTGTCCATTCACACGAATTTCCTCATAGCTAACTTTCCATTTGATTCGATTATGGTTTTTAGTTTATTTTACAAATTTGATTCAGGACGACTGGGAAGTTGCAATGTTCTCGATTTACCAAATAATCGATATTAATTATGGAATACTGATTTCCTTGTAGACATTCCATGAGCATGTACAGTACACGTTATTTAACAAATTAATAGCAGAATGGATGAGTAAGAGAATATACCTGAAACTTCTCAAGTTTAAAGGTTTCAATTTCATATCGAACTAGTAGTCACTT
This sequence comes from Arma custos, assembly GCA_037127475.1. Lineage (NCBI taxonomy): Eukaryota > Metazoa > Arthropoda > Insecta > Hemiptera > Pentatomidae > Arma > Arma custos. The sequence goes on from CM073761.1 coordinate 98,437,215, forward strand.
ATGGAGTTTCCGTGAAAAAAAAAAGAAGGAAAGAGTAAGAAGCAAAAGGAGGTGAAGTATGGATCCAAAACTGCATTAAATGGAGTAAAGATGCCAGGATCTGAGAGCCCCCGATTAATAACTCTCGATATGCTAATACGAAACAAATTGCGTAGCCTAGGAATTTAAGGTATTTTTTGAATCATTAAATTGGATTTGCATGGAAAAAAAATACTCCTACATATCAAATTGTTTTTATGAATGTCCCCCAATAGATGAGATATCAAATCTAGCGAGGGAAATACGAAATCGTGATTTGACCGAATATTTTAGCTATATATTTACTTTATCTAGCACACGGCGTGTTATCATTCCAATCAAGGGGGGGAGGGGCATAAAAACATATGTGAAGGCACAAAAGCCAGCTCTGATGACATTTTGATATTTAAAATTGCTATCCCAGAACTCTTTCCTTATTCTATAGTTAATTACAAAGTATGAATATACATTTGTAATATATACAGGGTGTTTCAGGGTTAAATGGCCAAACTGAAAATTTGAACTAAAGACCACAAAACAAGAAAAAAAATCCTATGAATGTATGTCCGCAAACGCTTTGTTTAGGAGATATTCACATCTAAAGATTTCATTGTTACGAATTATTTAAGTATAGTAAATAAATAAAACTTATTTTATTTGTTCCAACTACTTTATTTATTAAATGTAAACCATTAACATTCATATTAAATGTTCAAAGTGATTTCCTTGAGCATTCAGACAGGCTCGGCTTCTTTCTTCAACAGCAGCAGTAGCAGAACGGCACTGGATATGTGTTATTGTTTCAGAATCCCTCTGTGGCTCACCCAGCCTCTATAAAGCGGGTACCCAAAATAAAAGGGGAAAAATCTGGGAGTTGAGCGTGATCTAGGACAAATCACCTCTCTGTATAGCCGTTGTCCATGAGTCTCTAGAATTTACTGAACCCCAGACCCATTCACTGGTTGTGGTTTTTTAAAAATAATTTATAAAAGAAATACCATAAAAAGAAATATTAAGAAATATAAAAACTTTTTTCCTGTATTAAAATCTTTAAAAAGTGTAATTATATTCGGATTCCGTCATATGAAGAAAAATTCATTAAGGGCACTGTTGTATTTTTTAAGAAAATAATTGTAATCCTTAATTTTAACAAAGCACCGGGATCAATCAGTAGGGTTTTCAACGACCTCGTAAAAAGGAAAAAAAAAGAAATAAAAAAGTAAATAAAAGGTATGACAAGATCGGTCGGGATTGGGCTATTAGGGCTGAACCCCTCGTTTCTTGTGACGGTGGGAGGGAAAAAGCGAGACAGGAAGCTAGACAATAAGGCTTCATTTGGGAAATTGAAGTTGGGGCGCGTGTAGTGGCAGAACTGTTTCAAATTGCTGGCAGCTTAGCTTCCCTCAGTTATAGGGAAATTCAAGCCGTGACTTCTAGCTTTGAAGGCTAGTTCGAGCACATAGTACAATTGTGCCCTAAAACATTATTATTTTAAAACAATGTCTTGGGCTTATTTATTACTACCAATTTTACTTTTTTTAATCCAATTTATAACATACTTTTTTATATATAAAAATTACGTATTAAATTTACTTTCTTAATTTTATTGAAATTCAAAAGGAACTAAATGCTGGTTATTATTCGGTCTCGATATTACTAAGCTCACATCTTTTGAAAACTATCATCCTTCCAACTCTTCTTTACGAATGCGAAACGTGGCCGCTAACGCTGGAGGGTGAAGGTATTGGAAAATAAGGTGTTACGTAGAATAATCGATCAAAAAAAAAAGGATGAGACCCCTAGAGAATTTATGAGATTATACAATTACGAAGCATGCATCCTTGTAAGTTTTGTAAAGTTGCTTAGCTTAGTAAAAGAACGAGTTCCTAAAAAGTTAATAAGCTCTGTACCGACTCAGAGGCATCTGAGGGGTAACCCGAGGCGTAGGTGGGAGGAGTGATCTGGTAGATTTGGTTTATTGATAAGGCAGCAAGGAAAGCACGGACTATTGAGATAGGAGTTCCTTTCGTTGATAATGTGCAAAAACAATAGGAGAAAAAATCGTAAATATCAGGAGCTTAGCGAAGAGTTGAAGCATCTTTATAAGTTGGTGAAGGATGAAGTACTACCAATTGTAGTTTCTACCAATGGTCTTATTCCGGAGGAAACAATAAAATCCTTGAACTGAACAAGGAAGTTGAAATACTACAAACAGTATTATTAGGAACTGATAGTATTGTATGAAATTGTTTAAATATAGATAAACTAGTGACCCGATCCTGCATTGCACGGGTAGGTTTACATATTATGCCTACATGTTTGTCTGCCTAATGTATCTAGCTATTAGAAAAAAATAGATTACCGCGAACAGACAGACAGACACGGTCAAAGACTTTGTTTTATCATATGTATAGATAGATAGATAAGAGATATGAGGCAGCATCTTTGATGAAAACTCCCAGTCGGCTATACCTTTTCTAACATGTCCGACAATTATAGTTATATTCCAACACATTTACTCAAAAACGCAACAAATTATATACCTAAACCTTCCTAGTGCATCACTCTATGTATTGGTGAAAACCTCATGAAAATCCTGCAGTAGTTATTGAGTGTACCGCGAACAGACGCGGCCGATTTTGTTTTATTATATGTACGGATAAGACCATTAAGGTTAACCTTGTCCATGGTCCGGTTAGACCATATCATCCAGCAATGCTGAGAAGAAATGAATATAATAATAATATTAATTTTAATAGAGAGAGGGAGAGAGAGAGAGAGAGGGAGAGAGAGAGAGAGAGAGAGAGAGGGGGGGGGGGGGGGGGGAGAGAGAGAGAGAGAGAGAGAGAGAGAGAGAGAGAGAGAGAGAGAGAGAGAGAGAGAGAGAGAGAGAGAGAGAGAGAGAGAGAGAGAGAGAGAGAGAGAGAGAGAGAGGGGTGAGGGTGAGGGAGAGAGAGAGAGAGGGAGAGGGATTACAAATACTGGTAGTGGATAAAAAGTATGTAGCGAACCGTCATAGAAAATAAAATACCAAGAAAGGACCCCCACAATCAACTCAACATTCAATATTTGAAGACGTTTTATTTGAAGAGCAACCTCAAACATTATGTTAGGCAACGATATAGGAAATAAATGAAAAAAAATGGAATATCCTTTGCCTTGTATTGATATACATCATCATTAATTCAAAATATAACAATAATATTTTACTCATTCATAATTGTTATTAATAAAAACGGTTAATAAGCGAAAATAGGAGAATCTACATATGATTTCTTGACATTGTTCCTTGCAGCAAAGAACTATTTTATAATGGGCCGAAATTATATATTGACAATAAAAGTAGAGTGTTAAAATTATAGAAAACTATTTCATTTAAAATTTATAGAAATAAATATCATTCTTGTATTTACTAAGAGTGTCCCATTATGCATTCATACTCTTAGACAGTACGATGAGACCCTGTAGGATTATGGGCACCTTGTTCATTTATAAAAAAAAAAAATAAAGTAAACTGAATAAGCACTTAATCGTACAACTGAAGCTCGTTGTATTTCAACAGCAAATCAATAGTTAGCGAAAGTTATAGGATCGTGAGGTAGTACAAAAGAGGGTATTGTATGTGCACAGGAAAGAAGCTTGCCGGATATTAAGAGGGAGAAAATTTCACAGGGTGGAGGAGAGGGTAAGGTGCGTTCTAATGGTGTAGTTTCGTGAGATGGGTTTTAAAAGTCTTGTATGGAGTGGATTGTCAGCGTATTGAATGAAAGAAGACGAAAGAAATAGATAGATTGACGCGTTTTTACAATTAAGTCAATGTATGAAGGTAGATCTAACTTTTCTGTAAAATTTTATACATAACAAAATTTATTGTTGTCCTTAATTGCCCCAGAATAATGTTTTTCTACACCCGATTCTAATAAACTAAATACACGCCAAAACGAAAAGTATAAATTACATTTTAATGAAAAACAAAAATGAGACTCAGAAATACGACATGAGAGCGTAAAAGTAACTTATGCTTCAAGAGAATAAAAAACTTATAATGGACTGAAATAAGGTTTCCACCCCATCTATCCAATTTCCCCCGTTATATGGGAAGTGGAAATTTGTAATTTCGTGAATATCATGACTCAAGGCACATTGATCAAAATTTATCATAATATTTTGTGTTTACACTCTTGTTACATAAGCTCTTGTATACGAGTATGTTACGCAGGAATGAATTTCAAATTATGACGTCATAATATTCTATCTACTTTTGCCATAATTTTTCTATCTTAATTTTGGATGAATGCTGATGGCTACCTATACAACACTAAGAACTATTGCCAAATTTTTATATGACCATTTGGAAGGTATTCATTGTATCAAGGAATCTTTTTTTTATTTCGCTTAATAGGTTTTAACCATGAAAAATGGCTTTGGAAAAAAATATGATTCATATTTTAATATCTTATGCCATAAAATATTTTTTTTTTCCAAAAAACATGATTTAATTTCATAATGTCTCTTTTTAAATTTACCAATAATTTATTTTCATTGTTCTTTTAAAAATTGATAATTATTTTCTGAATTCGAAGTTTTTTAAGGTTATTTGAATTAATTAAGCCGAATGAGTAAAAAAGCATAGCCGCTAAAGTTTTTTTGGTACTTTTCCAATCTAACGACGACCTACCCCAGCGCCCCAAGTGTCGCTTTCGTTAACTACCTGCTACTGTTAGCGAAACCTTCCTCAGTGCTTTGTTATTGTTTGTGTCTAGTGGACGTTTATTTGTTTTCATGTTAATTATACAATATGAGTTGGAATTTGATGAAGATTTTTCGCGAGGTGATTGATGAAAAGTCAGCTGTGGTATTTCTACAGGAGCGGAACGTCATATTGTGTTTAATCAATATTGTTTATAATAAATGTTTTATTATATTTTATTATTTATTTTCTATTTTAAATATTTAAATTTTAAACATAAATAATTATATTTAACTACAATGTGATGTTTTTTGGTTAATTGTTTTGATTGTTCTGTATATACGACACCGTTTTGATGTGATATTGTTATTTTTAATGAATTTTGTTTATAATAAATGTTATTTTTTATCTTCTTATTTATTCAGTAGTTTATATATTTTAAATTTAAACAGAAAATATGATATACAGCTAAAATATGATTTTTTTTTTTGTATTTCTTTTATTTTTAGCTATTTTTCTTTTAAAGAGCTTTTTTTAAAGCTAAATTTGCCCGGGCAAATCGTTTCTCTTTAAAAGAAAAATAGCTAAAAAATAAAAGAAATACAAAAAAAAAATTATATTTTAGCTGTATATCATCTCCTATTTCATTTACTAACAATCCTCTTGTCTGTTTACTATTTCAAATATATTTCAGGCATCATAACCTGACAGGCTGCAAATAGTTGAGGTAAGTGCCAGAGGAGCGTGCTGGGGTAGGTCGTCGTTAGATTGGAAAAGTACCGTTTTTTTTTCAGTGAAAACCAATTTTTTTCCTATGATTTATCTGACGATGATCCCTGATCTTTTCATAAACTTAATTCTTAAACTTCTATGAATAGGTTAAAAAGATAAACTTTGTTAGTAGCTATTGGTTCCTTTGTGCATTTAGGAATTTCATGAAATACCTCAGTAGTATCAGTTAATAGCAAAGACCTGGATTCTTAATACCAGGGTCCAGTCCAGTTTTGGCAGACACTACTCTTCAGAGTCGTCTTCTCTTTTCTGTCTTCAATTTATCGTATTGTTAAATCTAATTCCTATTAATCATCCTGGACCTCTATGAACCAGTTGTTCTTGGTTTAGTTTACCGACAGTAGTTAAATAATTGTTTTACTAATCTGGTATCTGATAGTCATGATATGTGACTAGAAAAGGCAATTCTTCTTTTGTGCATTGTATCTGCGATTGATTTATCTTCACAATAGACCACTTCACGAGGCAGGAATTTCATTGTCCGTCTATGCTTTCATTTTCATTATAATATAGAAATTTATATTTTGGATAGGTTTACGAAGTAAAAAATAGTAAACTCCTTTGGAAAAATTCTGTTTGTTTCAAGATTTTCATGAAAATTTATTTTGATCTATAACCTGGTAAATAATTTTTATCCTTTTAAAAGTATCCTTACGTTAAAAGGCCATTCGAGATGATGGTAAAAGTGGTCGTTAAGTGCTTCCTCCAACGACCCACCGGAATCCACCTTTATTTTACGAGGTATCGTAAAATAAAAGCTGTGTATGTTTTTCGACCCTCAGCACCGCTCAGTTCTTAGCACGTGTAGCTTAGCTTTTTTATGACACTTAGGATTCGGGAGGCACTCCGATCATCTGACCCCCACATCTCTTCTGCTACCACTAGCACAAGAAAGAAATATTTGTGTATGACCTAGACTTTCAGTCTATCTTATAAATCGTAAAAATGCTAAAAACGTCTATATAAAAGTAGTATGTATAATGTAAAAGTTATTTTTTGAAATTGTATTCGAGTGGTAGAGCAATGAGTTGCCATGCCGATGGCCCTAGGTTCAAATCCCGATGCTGGCAAGACTATTATTTAATCTTTTAGCTGCCGAAGATGGATCCTATGGGATCTGGAACCATCCTGGAGTTCGCTTAGCATCTGTAAAGTGAGTACCCGAAATAAGAAGGGAAAAAGTCTGATTGTTGAGTGCGATCTAGAACAAATAACCTCTCTGCACAACCATTGTCCAAGAAACAGTACAATCTTCAAGTCAAATCTCAGTTTCTTCAAGTCAGTCTCAAGGCAATTCAGATATTATATTTCGATCACAACATTCATAACTACTCCCAATCAAATATATTTATAACATAATAATTAATATCAATATTGAAAAGTAAAAAAGAGACCTTACATAAATGTTAAGACCGTGGAAAAATTCCAACGAAAAGCCTTAAGTCTCCAAACTAAAACAGAAATAGAAATTATCTGTCCAATATTTCGCCCAATCAGACATCCTCAGGGTAGAAAGAGAATAATAGCAAAACAAAACATGAATAATGCACCCAAGAAACATCCCACCACCTCGAAGGCTCAAATGCAACTAGGATGTTTCTTGGGTGCATTATTCATGTTTTGTTTTGCTGTTATTCTCTTTCTACCCTGAGGATGTCTGAATGGGCGAAATATTGGACAGATAATTTCTATTTCTGTTTTAGTTTGGAGACTTAAGGCTTTTCGTTGGAATTTTTCCACGGTCTTAATAATTAATATCGTTTAAACCAATTACTACAAAATGGATATAGGTCTGTATAAATATAGGACTTATTGGTTATTGTATCGAATAAAGTTTGAGTTTAGTAAATATGTTACTTCGGGGTTTTATGAACTATGCTATAAAAATAAAAATGTGTAAATATGTGCCCATTCATAGGCTATTTGCAGTAATACTTTCATATTTGTGGCTTTCAATGTCAAACAAACAATTCTAATAAATGATAATTGGTAAAACAACGATTGATTTAGATCATTTCTCACACACACACACACACACACACACACACACACACACACACACACACACACACACACACACACACACACACATACACGCGCAATATAAACTAAATAAATCTTAAGATCATCTCGCACCTTTGTGAATTTTAAATTAAGTCATAATATCTGAAATGGAGTAAACTTCCCTTTATAACTATTAAACTACAAATCAGTGGCCCAAAAAGAAATACTACATTAACAACAATTCCCACCACTTTTCGTGGATTTCAGCAATGACTATGACAGTATCTTCATGGGAGAACTGTATTGAGGTATGGAAGAAATGAATGTCCCCAGAGAATTATCAAGGCTTATCAACCTTGTGGAATTGCTGATGAGGGAGTCGAGAAGCCAGGTGAAGGTCCCGAATGACTTGTCTGAAGTATTGAAGACAACTAGGGGTCTGAGACAAGGAGATGGACTCTCGTGCGTGTTATTCAATTTCTCACTTGAAAAGGTCATAAGAGACTCAGGATTACAAGTCGCTGGTACGATTCTGACTAATTCCATTCATATAATGGCTTACGCGGATGACATAGATATAGTCGGAAGAACACAGAGGGATTCACGGCAAGTGTTTCTTGCATTGGAGAAAGCTGGACGGCGAATGGGTCTTCAAGTGAATCAGGCAAAGACCCCTAATACATCTTTGCTAGCCCTTCAAGGCAATCAATACCTTCTATCACGTTTGGCACCTACACGTTTGAAAGTTTCGAATGTTTTGTCTACCTTGGCTCTTTGGTCAAAGCGGATACCTCAGCTGGCGCAGAGGTTCAAAGAAGAATTATGACCGCTAATAAGTGTTATTTTGGGATGGATTGGCAAAATTTTTAAGAAGTCATCTGATATCAAGAAGAGCCAAGGTAATACTTTACAAGACCATAGTCAGGCCTGTTTTAACTTATGATCGGAAACCTGGCCTCTGTTTCCGGCAGATGCCAACAGTTTACTCCTCTTCAAAAGAAAAATATTAAGGAGGATGTTTGGATCAATTTAGACTCAGGCAGAATGCAGAGATATATCAGATGTATCAGGAGCTAGACGTGGTTCAGTACATAAGAATAGCTAGGCTTAGAAGGGCTGATTATGTAACAACGCTACTCATAAGTGACTGCTATTTGGGTACGTTGACGGAAAAAGGAAACGTGGACGGCCACGATTAAGATAGGAAGACGAGGTCGAGAAGGATATAGGTAGCATTGCTGGATCCAGAACTTGGAGGACCTTGGCACAGGACAGAGGAGAGTAGAGACGATGCCTTGATGCGGCCAAGACACGATCTGGGCTGTAGAGCCAGTGTTGATTGATTGATTGATTAACAACAAGTACATGCTAACTACTTACAGTATTCTTCAATTATCTAAAATATAAACAGTTTCAATTACTGTAAAAACAATTTAACATTGATTCAGTGGTGGTTAAAATGGTGTAAATAACCTTAACTTGCATTTTCCGCACGAGCGTCTTAAAGAAATTGTATCTCATAAAGCATAAATTTTAGTGCCTGAGTTTAAAAAAATAAAAGAAATATGTATTACATATATAAATCGTGATAACTGTCCACGAGAGATTGGTCACATATGTCTTCCCAAATCTGCTCCATTGATTCAGAGTCCTCTTGAGAGCCCTTCTGTCAAGCGATTGGTCAACTGATAATTTTTTAACGTTCCTGTGACGAGGATACTCCTTCCTCATCTCTCCCTCCGAGTTGTGTTTCTCTTTTTTAGTATACAGTTTGTCCTCTTTAAAGAGTTTTCCATAATTAAACTAATTATATCACTAATTAAATACTATTTGCTCAAAAATCCAAGATGGTCACTAGTAAAGCTACTTCTCTTACTGGATAGCTAGTTCTCTGGATATTTGTTTTCGGGGTGTGAAAAACAAGCCCCTATTGGAATACTTTAGGAATATTTCGGCTGATTCAACAATATTGGAAAGAAGATTTCCAACTTCTTCCTCTATCTTATGTCAACAGAAATGAAAATGGCATCCATTACATTCTGCAATATTTTCTATAAGATCATGGTGGGTGGTGTGAATTCACACTTATCCCAGCTTATATACGTTTCTTCAATGCCTTTCTTTGAGAGAATTAAAGCGATTATGAATACGATCTGGTTATTCATTTGAAATTTTTCTCTGAGGCAGTCTGAGGACAAAATCAGTAATAAGCAAATAATTAAATGTTTGTAAGAGTATGGGCAGTTTTTTCTTCAAATTGTTCTGTATTATTTAGATGCAGAATAATAGATATTAATTAGAAGATTATTTCTCAAAATATGACTCATTGAGGAGGAGAATGATGAAAAAAAATTAAATTAACAGAAGATACAAAATAATATATCTGTTCTTTTATCAGTTATTGACCAGTAAGTCCGGAAAAGACTTTTGTTTAGACATTATAAACCTTAAAATAATTAATTTTTGATTAGGAAAAATAACGATTAATCATTGTACATAAAATTTACAAGGCAGTATTATTGCCAACGATGATAACATGAAAGTAAAAAAAAATGTTATACACAACAAGCTATGAAGGTCTTCAGTTCAATAAAGGATATATCCATAAGGGTTAGTAAAGTTCTAACTGCTAACTGGTTAACACTATAACTACGAACCGGTCAAAATGACCGGTTTCATCATTTATTTATAAAATTTCCTTATTTAAGTCTTATTTAATATTTTACGATAATGTCATGAGCTTTATTAAATTTGTGTATACAATAATATTATAAATTATTTCGTTCTTACGCTTCTAATTTTCAGGGATATCTATGTGTTATACCTGAATAAACGAACCGGTAATTTTGACAGGTCACCGAAACATCATTAATACATGTTGTGTATTCCCGGAATTTTTATACATCAATAATTACGGGAAATTCCTGGAATTAAAAAATTCTACGCTTTCAATTTATTATGCGTAATTTTGTGTATATGCAATATATAAAATTTAAATTTAGTATTCATGCTTGCCGCGTATAGTTGCAAGTTGCAACACGCATAAAATAAAGACTGAATATTTTTTTTTGTAAAAAATTGTGACGAATATATTTACGGATATATTGAATGAAATATATTTTATTTTCTTTAAAATTAAATTATCTTATGAATTTATAGTTTTATTTCTTGAATTCTACAAACAACCCGGTCATTTTTACCGGTTGGTAGAAATAAGGTATATGGTAAATCTTCGTAGTTCTTGTGTTAAATCATTTATCTGCCGCAGCATGAGCCAAACCGCGAGCGTTAAACCCTGAGGAGGGATAATAATGTGAATAAGACTATTTTTTAGATAAGAATTTATAAATCTTTACATTATTATAGAATGCTTCCTGATGATTTTTTTAAAAATTGAGTCTTCTATATAATATTTTTAAAATTATAATAAAATGATAGTAAAACGTGCTAGTTAGCTCATTCTGTGAATAAGGATCTTCCAATAAAGTTGATTACTTATTTTGCGATTGGTGAATTTGAGAAAAACCTTAATGATTCCACAGGTGACCAATCCAATGATTTAACTTGTGTTATATTTTTACAAATTGCATCCTCCCCTCCTTCCATGGAGTCGTATAAACCCAACTAATAAATATTAACTACTCCACGGCCCTTGAATAATAAAGGAGGATTAAATTATGTAAATTTTCTAAGAAAATTCTCAGTTCGTTTGTTCCATTTGTACCCTTCACACAGTTCCTGCTTTTAATTTTTTTTCACGCTATTGAAGTAGAAGACTTTCAGCTCGTCGAATTAAAAAGTTCCGAAAGAAATCCCTGTCTTCTTTCCAATTCAATTAACCCAACCTTCATTCCTCCCTTAGTTCTAGATGAACAAAAAAAATTTGCATGATAAAAAGTTGATATAATATATTTGCACTGCATTATTAATTCACTGGAAAATATTCAGTTGATGATAAAACTTTGTTTGTCGTTCTCTAAAGAATAAACTAAAATAATTTTTGTCTACCTTTTCTTTACTTCGGACACGTGAAATTAAATATTATATTTTTATAAAAAGCTTTTTTTTTTATATATATTCTCTAATTACACTGTTTTTTTCACATTTCAATATTTGTTTTCCCTCTCTCGCAGATTTGTTATTAATTCAGTAATCCTGTGAGAGAGGTATTTATTAAATGAACACACGCCTTATGCTCATGGAGGCTCATTATTCATAATAATCATTGATATTACGATAGCAATATCTACATACATAGGCATAATACATATTTACAAAAAAATAGTGAAATACATTAGTACTACTTCCCCCACTATTGACGCAAACTATAAGCTCATTCAGGGAAATAGTCTTCTGGATGTGAATCCGCATTTCAGATAAAAACCAATAACTAAGAAACCAAATTTGCCGTCTCAAAACAAACAATTTCCTCATCTTCGTTGATTGTTCCCCTGTGTGAAAGGAACAAATTTATGATTTGGGTTTTTATTTTTATGTTAGCTTTTTTTTGGTTGGAAAACGAATGCTCAAAAGAAGTTTTAATGTAAGTACAATTTAAAACATCGTAAGATTGTCAGGCAAAATTCCATTAAAGTATTATGTTTTGACTTTACAGAAATCTTAATACGAAGGTATCCATGGGAAAACAAAAAGTTATATTCTATTTTTAAACGCGTACACTGGTTTTTTTTCTCAGTCCTATCCTCAGGCACAGTTACTTCTTTTTCAAGAAAATTTCTCCTTTTATTCTGTCTCAATTTTATGATTCGAGGTTTCCTCATAAGTGAATAAATACAAGTTATCTTCTGTGAATGGTCTATGAAATTTTCTATGAATAAAAATATTGTTTTGTTTTTTTTATACTGGACTTCCCACTTAAGACCATAATTTTTCACAAAAAATGATTTAGCATTGGATGATACATGAAATAGAAACTAAGTTAAAATCAATGGTAACTGGAAGTTATAACTATATTACTATAAACTTTATAGTTAGAAATATAACTAAAAAGAGTTATAACTTTCTTTATTAAAAGGAATCATAATGAAAATTGTTTCTACTTTACAACTGTAATTAGAATTACTTTTTAAAATAGTGCTTGACATTTGAATAATATTTTGATTCACTGTAAAAGTATAAAATTTATAAATAATCGTGTTTTCCATGGGAAATTAGATCATTAAATCGTTGTTCTTGAGCGGCAGTATTTGTAATGTGAAAGTTTAAAGTTTTTATTGTAAATACCCATTCTGTTTACATTAATAAAGTCCACAGAATAGCCAAAATTCTTTTTTTGGACTCTGTTCATGCACAACTGTTTAACTACAGGGAGAGTTCATTCTTGACAAAATTCATCAGTAAAAAGCAGCCTTCTCTGATAAGAACGTCTGTTATCTTCATGGATTAAGAGCTTGGTTGAAGAGATTTAAAGACTGAGTTTTAAATTTATTTATAGCCGTAGTTCTGGTAGTTTTATATAATTTTAATGTAAAGTTTCCAATCCAATAGAATTAAGTTTAAGTTAAGATGATAGAATGTTCAGCTGCAGAATCACAAACTTTGGAGGTGTATACCATTTAATAAGGTATCTATGAGTATATCGGTAATGTCCTATTTTCAGTCTAATGATAACTTTTTTTTATTCTAAATATCTTGTTTTTGTAACTGGAGTGCATCTTTATTAGTTAATCATTCACATGAGTAAATTAAAAACCTTTTCCAGTCATTATTATTTTTCTTTATTCTAAAAAACGTTTCGACAATTCCTTGTCATTTTCAATTTACATCATTTTTTTTTTTTTTTTTTTTTTTTTTAAATCTTTCAACACTATTAATTTTAAAAATATTTTCTAAAAAATTTTTTGTACATTTTCAACCTAAAAATTAAAAATTTAAAAGACAAATCAAAATAAATACATTATTTTATATACAAAAAACATGTCCCAAAAATACTGAATAAGATATAGATACCTTTTTGGTTAATTGTCATATAATTTAAAAATAAAGCTTAGAGTTATAATGTACTCCATGGTCAACTACTAATTTTTGTAATTTGTACTTTGGACTGTTTTTTATTATTATTGTTATTAAAATAGTATTTTAATTTATTTAGTTCTTCAATATATAGTCATTATGAATGGTTAATTAATATAATTAGTAATTTTTTTTATTTATATTGATCTATTTTATATCTTTTATTTATTTTAAAAAGTTAGTTATATGAATTAAGAATTGGAAAATGTAAAAACAATGCTGAGGTTACTGAGAAGGTTATGTTATCTGTGTCATCCAATAAGTGTGGACTTCTATATTTCTTTATTTAATTTTTTAACTTTAAAATCACTGATGAGTATAGTTTGCTTATTTCATTAGATTCTTTCCTATCATTTACTACCCTATCTATTTTATCATTTATGTATAATGCTTCTAAAAATTTTCTTTTTATCTTATTTCCCTCTCTGTGCAAAATTCGTGGCTTTTCGAAATCAAATGTGTGGGATTCTTTTTTGCAATGGGCTGATAATGCAGTGCTTGTCTTTGAATTTGGTTTTAGATTATTTTTGTGATGATAGAATCTAGTTTTTAGATGTGTACTGGTATGTCCTATATATTGTTTGTCACAATTTTTGCAATCAATGTTATATACCACATTTTTATTATCCAAGATTGGTATTTTATCTTTTTTGCTGTTTATTATGTTTTTTATAGGGTTTATGGTTTTATGTGCTAATTTTATATCTGGGATGTCATAATTTTTTTAAAATTTGAACCCTACACGAATATAAAAAGTAAAACAATTTTTTTAGAAGGAATTAAATTGTGTACGGAAAATGGATACTTCATTTATCAGGGTCAATTTTATAAGCAAACGATAGGTTTACCTAAGGGAGGTAGACTATCAGTAAACTTATCAGGAATAGTCCTTAATCATATAATAAATAATAGCCTACAAAAATTGAACAGCTCATCTATATTCATTGCTAAATATATAGATGATTTATTAATTATTACAAATGAAAATGATTTAAATAAATTTAACTCAATATTAAATGAACAAAATAAAAATATCAAGTTCACAAAAGAAATAGAAAATAATCATTCTCTAAACTTTTTGGACATAACCATCATAAGAAACCCTAAAAATAATAGAATTGGAACAAAATGGTATAAAAAAGATATAACCTCAAATAGATTACTCAATTTTTTCTCAAACCACCCAAAACAACAAATAAGAAATACAGCTCAAAATCTAATAAAAAGATCAATTACAGTAACAGACAATGAATATTTAAATGAAACAAAGAATAAAATTTTCAAAATTCTACTTAGTAATGCTTTCCCAATAAAACTTATAAAAGAAATGTGGCACAAACAAAATAATTTAATTAAGAATAAAATAGATAATAACATAATAAATATAGAAAATGACTCTAATATCAATAGATTTGATAATAGTAAAAAAATTAACCATAAAAATGACAAAACATCAAAAATCAAGCCATCTCAAACTAAGATTACAAATTTTTTTCAGACAGAAGAAAATAATGAAAAAGACCCCCAAACCAAAAATAACACAGCTCAGATAATTAATGAATCACCAAAAAAAGATTTTAAACAAAATGAAATAAAATACAGAAGTGTAACCTATATCAAAAACTTGTCAGAAAAAATTGAACCAACATTTAAAAATTATGACATCCCAGATATAAAATTAGCACATAAAACCATAAACCCTATAAAAAACATAATAAACAGCAAAAAAGATAAAATACCAATCTTGGATAATAAAAATGTGGTATATAACATTGATTGCAAAAATTGTGACAAACAATATATAGGACATACCAGTACACATCTAAAAACTAGATTCTATCATCACAAAAATAATCTAAAACCAAATTCAAAGACAAGCACTGCATTATCAGCCCATTGCAAAAAAGAATCCCACACATTTGATTTCGAAAAGCCACGAATTTTGCACAGAGAGGGAAATAAGATAAAAAGAAAAGTTTTAGAAGCATTATACATAAATGATAAAATAGATAGGGTAGTAAATGATAGGAAAGAATCTAATGAAATAAGCAAACTATACTCATCAGTGATTTTAAAGTTAAAAAATTAAATAAAGAAATATAGAAGTCCACACTTATTGGATGACACAGATAATATAACCTTCTCAGTAACCTCAGCATTGTTTTTACATTTTCCAATTCTTAATTCATATAACTAACTTTTTAAAATAAATAAAAGATATAAAATAGATCAATATAAATAAAAAAAATTACTAATTATATTAATTAACCATTCATAATGACTATATATTGAAGAACTAAATAAATTAAAATACTATTTTAATAACAATAATAATAAAAAACAGTCCAAAGTACAAATTACAAAAATTAGTAGTTGACCATGGAGTACATTATAACTCTAAGCTTTATTTTTAAATTATATGACAATTAACCAAAAAGGTATCTATATCTTATTCAGTATTTTTGGGACATGTTTTTTGTATATAAAATAATGTATTTATTTTGATTTGTCTTTTAAATTTTTAATTTTTAGGTTGAAAATGTACAAAAAATTTTTTAGAAAATATTTTTAAAATTAATAGTGTTGAAAGATTTAAAAAAAAAAAAAAAAAAAAAAAAAAATGATGTAAATTGAAAATGACAAGGAATTGTCGAAACGTTTTTTAGAATAAAGAAAAATAATAATGACTGGAAAAGGTTTTTAATTTACTCATGTGAATGATTATCTAATGATAACTTCTTCTGCTGTTGCCGTTGGAACTTTTCCAAGCTGTTGTCTTCTTATACAACTCAATTCATCGGTTTCCTCGGTTGCTTCCCAAAGCTCTATACCTAAGTCCTATTGGCTTTATGCATTTGATAGTTGCAGGCATTCGAAGACTGATTACTCGAGATCATAATAATGCTGCTTCTTCAACTGCTCAAAGCTTTACGACTACTCCATTCCACTTGATCCTGTGTTAGTATCAAGATAAATACTTCGAACAGCTTTTGTTGAAGCTGATGAGGGGACGCATAACGATTTTGTATGAAAATGCTCATTCCAAATATCAATTTAAAGCTTAGGAGGTTCCAGATTTCGCATCAGCAACGATGGAGCTATAACCTTTAGATAATGATTGTGTGGTGGAATCACTGGAGGATTGAGTGAGTGCAGCAATTCCACTATGTAATGGACTGCATCTTTTGAATTCACCAGTAATTTTGTGGATTATTAACCACAATTTCGGTTTCTATTATTTTTTCAATATGATGTAATTGATGTTGGTTGTAGCCTCGTAAGTAATAAATTTGAATTATGATTTAGAGTTATATCAGTAGAAATATAACTTTAGTTAAATCTTTGGATGTGTCACGTGGGATCGTCAAGAGTTTTCATTAAGATGAATCTATTAAGTACGACTTCTCTAAAAGTGGGCAAATTCTTTCAGCCAACGTTGTCTAATCGTTTAAAACTCCGCATAAGTATTTTGTTGTATTTACTTAGCCGTTCTCTCCTGATTGCCATTGCTGATCCGTGAAAGTAAACTTGAAAACTCTTCTGCCTTTGAACCACTTTTAAGATGCACCCGCATGTTGACTCTCAAGGAACGAACTTGGAATTCCGGCCGCAGGAAATAAATCTTTAAACAGGATTCAATTTCTTCTTCTCGTGTTCTACCAAGGACAAAAAAAGAAATCATCAGATTTCGTGCAGTGCTTTAAACGAAGTTTCAATTGTAGATCACGGGATATTCATCATAAGTAATCAACTTACAATCCTAAAACATGTACTTACCAAACATGTTATCAATGAAATAAAACTACGAATAGATAGGTTGCATCTCATTATTAGTTATAAGAATGAAATGAAATAATTAGTAGGATGTGTGAAGGGCTGGATTCGGAAACCGTTTTTTACAGCAGTAAACATAAGAGTTATACATCACTGTTACATTTTGGAAACGAAAATGAGATTTCCATCCGTGAATTCACATAAGTTACACAGCGATGATTTAAGTTAAAAATTAATCTATGATTAATGTGCAAAACGTTCTAAATAAAATAATCTCGAGAAAATCCATTTTTTATCCTTTTTTTTTACTTTGCGATTAGATAAATAGGTACAGTGATTTTGCCTAGTACTTACTTGTTGAAGTATTTATACATAGATTGGAAATAGCCACGAAAACATTAATTCAATCCTGTGTAATTGTTCATTCTTCTTTGTCATTTCTAAATGAGATCACCGTTTTTGATAACAGCCTATTTAAGATTTCCTTTGTGTGAAAGTTACCCTAGTAGCTAGAATACTTGAAAAGTTCGATTTGGTAGAACATTATATAGAGTTAGCCTGTTCGGATATTGATTGGGCTGTAGCTGCCGGCTCCTGAAAGGAACTGACTACAAAAGGTGGTGTTATTAAATTAAATTGAGCCCCTGTGACATAAACTGGGCCGAGCTGTAGTTGGCATTTATTGGTCCTTTGTGCTTGCTTCCTGGTCGAGTTATTGTTTTATATATTATCAAATATCTTCCAATCAGCAGTTTGCCTTCTTGAGGGAACTGGAAGGGGTTACCAATTGCTCCTTTCTCTTGTCTACGAATTTCCTAATGTTTTTATTTCAATTCTCTCAACTAATTACTTTCTCATAATCTTCTATATGCAGAAAAGCAAAGGTCAGTTACCATTTTTAAATAATGTTATGCATCAATGATACTTTTTTGGATAGATAATACAGTTATATTGACAATTAATGACATATATCAATTAATTATCTTAATTAATAATTTTCATGAATGAATATTACTGGGAATTTAAAAAAACATACAATATTTTCATAAACAATAATGAGGTTATGATAAAACGTAGTTCTTACACCTTTCTTTATAGTAGTCTATTTTACAAAACAGAGAAAACGCCATAATATCTAATAAAATCATTAAAGTATACATAAAATGAAAATGGTTTTAGAAATTTTTTTACTTAAACATTGTTAGCATTAACAAATTGTTAGGTAACGGAGTGGATCAGTGGTCCCGAAGATCTAGGGTTCAAATCACGGTGCTGACAAGACCTTTATTTAATCTGTTAGCAGCCGGAGATGAATCCTATGGGATCTAGGACGCTTCTTGGGTTCACCCAGCCCCTATAAAGTGGGTACCCAAAATAATGGGGAAAATCTGGTGATTGAGCGAGATCTAGGACAAATTATCTCCTTGTACAACCATTTTCCAAGAAACTCTACAGTCTCTACCATGTAATAAGCCTCAGATCCTTCACGAGTTGTAGTGGTACATGTTTTTTTTACATATTTTTTTTATAGTTTTCATTAAAAAATTGGTAAGTTAATAAACGATAATAAGTTAAAGAAGAAATAATAGACAAACAATTAGAATTGGATAAAATCTAACACATGTAGGAGTTGATTGAATCTCAGGAAGTATCGTCTAGGGGACGGGAGTAAGAGCCACTTTGATTCACAGTGAAGATGGGCCTGCCTCATGAGACCGCCTCAAGGTCCCGAATACAAATCTTAGAAAGTAGTTCATGATTCGCTTCATCAGTCGACGAGCACAATTCAGAGGGAATATATACAGATTCAAAGCGAAGGACAGTTATTAAAGGTAAGAGTGGATTGACTTATAATATTAAAAATGGATTAATTTCAGGGTTAGATTAATCATAAAAGATGGTAACATTGACCAATAGGCGATGTGTTGTTTCTATGATAGGGCATGGCTTAGTCTAATGCCTATATTTTTAACAGTGTAGCTGAAATTAATAGGATGAACATTTAGAGTTAAATAAAGTAAGATGACCCTGGAAACGAGGAGAAATGTTCAACATGTGACCATTGCTAGAGTTGTTATAGTATTTCATGTTTCTTCATTTGTTTATCCGATCTAGGTCTGCCTGATTGGAAATGTTAATAGAGATTCTAGTTCTGAAGATCATTCAGGTTGGGACTGAAAATGTTTGGAGGAAAGGGATAATACTAGGAAGACTGGTGAGGATTTAGATTCATGAGAGAAAATGGCTTCTTCATGAAAGTAAATGGATTTCGTTAGTCTAATGGTTGTTTCTAATGTGTAAGTTACCTTTAACGCTTGACAAACAGCTGCTAGTCTAAATTACCTTTAGACTGCCTCACGCCTGTTTGATTTCTTGGTACATCCAAGGAGCTTTAAGAGGGTCATGGGAGGTGACACGGAAAGATTATAGGTGGAATATATACTAAGTAGTCGATGGAAAAGCAGAAATAGATTTATTTATTCTTATAATTTTTTTCTTTTTTTTTTTAAACTGGATTTATTCTTCATTTATTTTGGGTAAGAGAAATAAAACCGTTTTCCAGTTGTTGTTTATTCAGTTATTTTCACTCTTTAGAGACGTTTCGACACTATGGTGTCATTATTATATCAATATTATTTATTGACCATGGAGGACTAGTGATCTCCTAAATATTTTTAAAAGTATGACTTTCCAGTTAAAAGATGCAGGAGAAGAAAGGATTGAGAATGACACCATAGTGTCGAAACGTCTCTAAGGAGTGAAAATAACTGAATAAACAACAACTGGAAAACGGTTTTATTTCTCTTACCCAAAAAAAATAGATTTATTTTTAATTCATATTTTTTGCTCCAATAAGATGTTTTGAAGGTTAAAACTTCGACTGCAGAAGTATGAGGGCATATGCCTAAAGCTAAGAGAAATCAATGATTTGATGACGAATGGTATGAAGTAACCAGAAAAAAGAACAAAGTAGTGTGCAAAAAGAAGAGTATGGAGGAAATGATGGAAAAGGTGCACCAACGTTAAAAAAAAAGTGCACTAATTATTCTTCTTCTTTCGAGGCTCTACAGCCCATCAATGAGCCATAGCTTTCTCGATACGCTTCCACCAGTCCTCCCTGTCCATTGCAGCGCCCTTCCAGTTCCGGACGTTTAATAGGCTCCTGTAGCCCTCACTGACCCAATCCAGCCATAGAAGCTTGGGTCACCCTACTCTTCTTGTGCGCTGTACTTTTTCTTCGATTATTCTTCTGGGCCCTTCGTAACTTATCATTCTGGCCACATGCCCAGTGCAACCTACCAAAGCACTTAACTGCTCTTCTGAAATTGCAAAGTTCACAACAGAAAAAAATTATGATCAAGTTTACTTTAAACACACATTTTTCGTACTGATATAAACAAAGGGTGAAATAAGAGACGATGAGTAGGGTTTAAAATGATATGTCCATCACTTTGATAACCTTCTAAAGTCTTGAGATGACAATGAGAGGGAGGATAGCGAAATAGAAATTGGCCATGGAGAAAGGGGCCGATAACTTCCAAGGAGGATATTCCACCGTCTTCAAAAAAAAGTATAATAATAAAGCCCCAAGAGGTGAAGCCATATTTTGTGAATTGCTTAAAAAATCAATAGGTGGATATACCAAGCAGCTAATGCTGGCAATCAGCGCTATGTGAGAACAGAATAGCATCCCTGGTTTGTGGAAGACAGATATGTGTTGTAGTTTAGATTCATAGGAGTGGTGATCTATTTGGATATTACCACTACAGAGTTCCAATTGCTACTAAGCAGGGTATATTCCATCCACCATTTTACAGGAAAGTAAAATTGGGAAGGACCAGTGCGGATTCATGAAAAGCTAGTTGACCAGCGACAATATATTTCAAATGATGAAAAAAGTGATTGAGTATAAAATGGAAATTATCATTTGGTTGATATAAAGTCGGCTTATGACAAGGTGGATAGGAAAACGCTGTCTATAAAATTTCAATGAAAGAACTTGGCATGCACGAAAAAGCTGTTCCGCCTCGTTGAGTTTTCCATTATTGATTCATTCTGACTTATTGAAATTAAATCCGTAATAAACTATCCGAGCTGTTAGTGACTGTAAAAGTTTAGCAACCGGGTGATGATTTGTCATGACTGTTTTTTATGTAGCTCTTGGGACGAATTCTGGCTTATGCCGATTATTTTTATACCATAAGCAGAGATGATAAGGAATTCAAGGATTTAGCATGGAAGTTATCATAAACGTTGCCAACGCATAACAAACGTTGCCGAAATAAATTACATACCAATAAATGTACAGAGAAATATCTCCATTCCCTACTTAATTAAATATAATTACATATCTCAGAAAGGGCTGCAAGAAGGAAAAGGAATAAGAAAACTAAAATTAATTTTAAAGAAAACTATAAAGCTAGTTTTAATATTTAAATTTAGAATTATTTCCAAAAATATGGTATGATGACCGGTCCTGTATATTGGAGTTGAAGTTGGTAGAGATTTTCCAGTCAAATACAGTGGGATAACGTTTACCAAAGGATCAGCAGAAGATCTCAAAATCCTGCTCCCGATCGTTGTAGGACACCAGGTGACCCTTATGTCTGCGGCAGCGAACTGTACCGGCCGCAAACCACACATACTTGACTCTCCCTTCTGGACAAGCGGCTTGGTAAATAGTAAGTTTTAAAAGTAAGGAATATATCTTATTCAACTTAAATATTTCTCACAACAAGATAGAATATATTTTAATTTCAACTTCAGTGGTCGGGTAGAAGCATTATTGAAATTATAGGTTGAAATACAGAGCATTTAACGTTTAAAGTAGGAATTAGTCGTTTCTCAATGCCATTTTTACCGGTAATGACATTTATATAAAAAATTTACTCCGTCTTTATTATGAAACCGAATATTGCAGACTGACAAAGCGAAATATATGTTTATTTATGTTTTGTCTCTTGCGAATGATGTTATAATCCATTACTTGTAGAAAACAGCAAGGCATAAGACTGTTTTCTACAGGAAGAATGTTTAAAACTGCACCCCTGTCATGCCTACACATTTGTGTAAACACAGGAGTCTCCGAGACGGGCAGTAAAAACTGGAAGCTAGTTGCTAGAGTGGAACATTTCAAAAAGAAGTCTGAAGCGACTTAAAATGGTTATAAAATTCCTGTTACCAACTTAGGAGATAGGGGCGTATAAAAGTTTAAGCAAGCCATCAAAGCCTTTTTAAATTCCTATTGATGCAGTTTGGGTTTTATGTAGTGAAAGTTGTTTAGTGACATACACGGATATTAATTTCAAAACGAATTTTTTACTTAGCGACTTCTGGCAATTATAAAAAGTATAAAACTAGATATTTACTTGTTGAATTTTTGAGTAAATGAATTTCTAAAATTCCCTGGTTATCACAAGCTATTCATTTAGTGAGGTAACTCTTTTCAGTGAATCATCACTAAAGTAACTCCACCCTCGATCATCACTTTTTCGCCAGTCTATTTAAGGGTGCGGCATTTAAGGAGAGAACAGTGACTGATTCTTGACCAATCGTTATACCAACTGCTGATTTGGCCAGTTCTCCCCTCGATAATTTGAAGAGTGATTTCCCCATTTGAGTTCCCTAGGAAGATCTAGTGATTCAGAAGGAGGAATCCAATTATTATATCTCTTTTTTGCATCATTATAGTTTTTTGAAATCAAAATCCATTCTAGATGTTCATTATTCCAATTCCAGATTCCAAAAAAAAATTATTTCATTTCTTTATTTTATTTTTTACATGAATTTCGTTTTCTTTTTATTCATGATATATACAGTGTTGAGCCGCCGAATAAATTTAAACGCGCAAATTAAAGTAACAAAAAAATAATAATGTAAGACTAGTAGTTTATATGTAGTATGTATTTATAAAAAGATTTTATGATATGAAAAAGAATTTATGAGGTAAACCATTTTCCAGTTAGTTTTTCTTTTTTCTTTTTTTATACAAATACGTTTCTACTTTTTAGTCATTTTCAATTTCTCAAGTCCTTACTGGAATTTTCATAATAGGTATGTAATTTAACAATATAAAAATAATAAACAATAACAATAAAAATACAATTACAGCAATTGTCCTAAAAAAACTGAAAAAAATGTTTAAGTATTAAAAAGATTTTTATAATCCAGCATATTTCCTACAATGTGTAATCTAAAGTTAAAACTATTTTACATAATATAAATATATTATACTCATGGTGATAATAATTTATCAATCATTGACCGATGTAATAAATTTCATTGAATTACTTTTTTATATATTTTCTTGTGTAAATTTTTAAAATGAACTAAAAGTTATAACTCCTGATTTATTGGACTTTAAATTAAAAATATAGGGTGATACTAATTATAATTAAAATATTTGTAATTATCAAACACTTCATGTAACTTTCATATTTTCTTTAAAAATATTTTTATATGGTTGTTCTTTATTGTTTGTAGCTACAGGTCTTACTTGTGTAGTTTATAAAGTTAATATCGTTAAATAAGGAATTTAAGAGTGGAATCATGATTGAAAGAAGCCATGAGTTTGTTTTTAAAGATATTACGTATGCACATTTTATTTTAAATGAGTTTGTTAATGGAATTTTAAGTCCTGGGTAGAAATACCGCTCGCTGGCAGACTTTTCTTTAATCTGTTAATACCCGGAGATGAATCCTACATCTAGGACCCTCCTGGGGCTCACCCAGTCTCTATAATGTGGACCCACATTAGGGGGAAAATGTGGTGGTTGAGCGTGATATAGGATAAATCACCTCCCTGCAAAACTGTTGCCCAAGAAATATACATTACCATGTACTGGACCCCAGAACCTTCACTGATTCTAGTGGTACAGGTTTTATTTTATTTTTATTTTAGAATATATTTGAAAAACTAATGAACATACATACATCTAATGAAAATAAATTGCAAATTGCGAGAACACGAAGATGTAGGATCAATGAAAAAGAAGGATATGACTGACCGAGAAGTGAACCAGGATGGCTGAGGTGGCTAAGTACCACGACGGATTAAAGATTTTAAATAAAATATTTAAAAAATTATAACAATAAAATAAAATAAAATATTGAAACGTAGTTTAGTTTATGAATACATGCAACTTTTTATTTTTGCTTACCATTTTAAGCTCCAAGTGGGAAACTTAATAAACAAAAAATATCATAAAATGCAAAAAATATAGGCATTCATTATCAACACCGCTTGAATATATTTTCAAACTGAAATATATTCCTTTCATTTTGCATACTTGGTAATGGAGTAGAGTTTCATTTTTCATTGTAAATTTGATTTTTTTTTTCTGTTTACAGTTATTTGACGCAATGGTTTAAAACTATTTGAGAAAACGACGACAACGGGGATTTCTAAAATGAATGCTGTAACGTTTGGACGAGTGGAGGTTGTCGTTTTTCAACGAGGAAGCGGGAGGGATGTTTGTCAAGTCCGGGTTGATTTTGTTCGTTAGCGCTCCCCTCGGCTTTGCCCTCGCACACTTGTGTTTAACTTTGCCCTTTTCCTCGGCAACAGTGATATAAAAGAAGGTCGGGAAACTCCTCTACGCTCTGTAACATCACTGCATCCCTTATCGAGTTATTAGACAAATAGATATTCTGCAGTGCAATGGAAAAGTTAAATATTTATATAAAATGCTCATAAATAATAAATGAACAAATAAAAAGGACTTCTGGGACTTACTGTCCCTTTAGAGAAATCTAGATTCCCTAGATTGCATGAATTTAAACTACTTGTTGTCTTCGATTAATTAATAAAATATAATTCAATAACATTCTTAGGCCTATGTTTAAGCTAGTAGAAATAGTTTTAAAATTGACGCTGCAGATTATGTTTTATTTCAGTATTCAGTCAAGCTCAGATTATTCAGAGTATTCAGAATGAACATGATCTCCTGTCTTTCAAAGGAAAATGCTCCGAAGAATCTTCGGTGGAGTTTATCTAGATGGGAACTGGCGAAGGAGAACAAATAACAAAGTATACTAAATGCAAAACGAAGCAGATATTGTTTACTCCTTAAAAATTAGAAGAGTGCAATCTGCAGGTCCTGTGGATAGAATGGAAGATGAGGCCATTCCTAAAAAGTTTTTGACAGAACCTCTCTACTGCACGAGAAGGAGGAGACCGAAGCTGAGGTGGTATGACGGTGCGGACAGGGACGCGAGGGACATCATGGGAGTCAGGAGCTGGATGACGGCTGCAAACAAGAGAAAAGACTGAAAAAACTTGTTGGAGGAGGCCAGGACTTGTCACTGAGTTGTAGCACCGTAGTAATTATTATTCATGACAGAAGAACACATACTGAGAATATTCACTATTGGATCGTTTCATATGCGTGTCCGTTTTCAAAAGTAATACAGGTTCGCGAAAACATTTGTACTCAAAATATTAACTTTAATTCTCTATACATTTATCATCAAATTTACAATCCTAGGACTAGAAAATTCAGGGTTCCGGATGAAGTAAAGTCTAAAAATGCGTTTTCGACTTGAGAATCATTTTTAAATTACACTGAAGGAAGTTGTCCATATTTCTGAACTGATGGAGATGTCTTAATAAGGTGGTTGTGGGATGACTTCATAACTAGGCGAATTGAGGTGTAGTTTCTTCACTGTTGTGAAACCTGAGATCTGGCGGTATCGTTACGAGTATATGTCCCTTGTTGCATAACGCCAGTATGATGGGGATGTGATGGTTTCATCTTTGTGTAGAAAGGAGAAATGAGGAATAATTCATTGACTAAGGTAAGCCTAAAAAAAAGTTTCGTTCCAAATTCGCTACACTATAAATTCCGCTTCTCGAGGTAAGTACTTCATGTATTAAAAATTGTATTCAACAATAATTATAACAACTTTTCGTGTATACTACGAAGTTATTATAAAATTTTAAAAAGAGGTGTTCTCAAAAAAATCCAAAATGGTTCCAAGTCATGTCGTAAGTGCTATTCTTTCTATTTTTCAAAATTTTATTTCTTCGCAACGAGCTTTTAATAGGTTGCATTTTTAGGAAATATATATGAGATTTTATTTAATATTTGGTAAGCTAGTCAGAAAATCAGTTTTCCTTGCTACAGCCGTCTCTGCGCATGAACTATGGAGATTTACTACTTACCATAAGTTTTCATTATTTTTCGAAGCAATTTTCAAAATTCACTAGTATCATAAAATATTATCATTCAAATAATATTATTATACATAAAATAATAGTATTCAAGCACCCAAACTGGTTTTTTATTTTTTTATTTCTCGAATATGACCTTTCGTCATTTTCTTGCGTAGATATTGTTTGCATAGGAAAACAGAGAATATTGCAAAGATTCCTTTCTGGACATAACACGAGCTTTCAACCGGATGTTTCACGATGGCTTGCTTTCCGAAACACATGATATATCATCAACAACAAACTACTAATCAACAAGAAAATTCTAAAAATTGGAACCAATGAACATGAACTGTGGAAGAAAACTAAACTTTCGAACATCAAAGGTAGCCAATCAATTCAGCCTATATTCCTCCTTCCATGGCCAGTGCCCCATATTATTTTACAAACAAGCCTTTATACCATTACCTTAATATTCCATTTGTTCTTCCATAAGAATTCTCCATATTTCTTTTGAACCTCACTTATCATCCCAATTCCTTAGTACAGTCCCTACCATGATTCAACCCTACCTACAAGGCTCTTTGAAGTTTGAAACAGTTGCTGTTAGAGTAGAAATGGCCAGCTTCTCTTCTCATGTACTCAGCGTTTGTAGATCTTGAGCCTTCACCCCTGGATCCAGTAAGTATTAATATTTTCAAGATGATTTATTTATTTTATTTATTAACTCACTTAAGATTTGATTTCTATTTAACTAACAGCTGTCTCTTGGAGTTTTTTACTCTCATCATTCTTGGCATATTGCTTGCCCATATCAATGGAATATCTCATAAAACGTACATGACACATGTACATCATGTCAACATCTTGACAATTCGTTCTTGTATCATAATTAACAAATAACCATCAATTATCATCAAACCGTTAAAATAACTATTTTCGACTTATCTAGTACGGAAAATTTTCATATTAGGAAATGGAAACTAATAATTTGTAATAATTATTTTCAATCAAAAATTAATTTCGGATTTTACTTTTTTATTGTAAATATTGTTATATACATTTATACACTCCATTTCTTATTCATTGATGTTTCGAAAGTGGAAAAGTGCACTAATGTTTCGCTTGTAGTTAATAATACCAATAGTTGTAAACTGTAACAAGTAAATTATAACATGGTGAAATCTGATATTTCAACTTTTTTATCGCCATGCTTCACACTTTATTGTCATGTCGCTGATATAAAAGAATATACATTTTTCTGAAGTGTAAATTAACGAGAGTTTACTTAAAAAATTATTAGATATAAGATTTTCCATTTAAAACATGGAATTGATATCATTTTTATACTGACCAATACAAAAATGGGAATATTTGCGATATAGATGTGATAGTAGTAAACAATTAGAAACTATTTATTTTATAAAAATGTATTAATAACAATTTATTTATTTAATTTCATACATTTTGAGCAGTGAAATTCGCATTTCATTTCAAACAATAAGCTATTATAGGTACTAACTAATATGTAATTGAAATATTGTAGAGATGAAAAAACTTAAATATAAAATAAATGATAAGTTAAAATTAAATTTAAAAAAAAAATACACCATCTCTATTGTTATAAGATGAGAAACCGATGTTACTCATGTTAACCATGAAGGGTTTTATTACCTCTTCATCCACATTTTTTCATGTTATTAAATTTCTGTCCAGTATATTTTATTATATATTATATTAGTTTAATCAATGACTAGAAAACCTAAAATCAAATTTCATGGCTAAACAAGAGAAGTAAATAATGTACATTTAATTAGGAAAAGAAAATTTCCAAAACCATTAGTTTATAATTAATACACTACAGGGATGATTAATAATAATAATAATAATAATAATAATAATAATAATAACAATAAGATATAAGAATTATATATTAATTATCGAAGAAGCTTGCCGCAAGCAGGAAGGGGCCCTACGCCTATATTTCCTCACAAAAACAGATGGAGTTTATGACACTATTTCAAGGATGGATTCGGGTCTAACTGCACTAAATCTAAGAAGAGATGCTGAACCAGTAGCTCTTACAGAAAATGAACGGTTGACGGAATGGAAAACAAAATCTTTACATGGTAGATTCTATCACAAATTAAATGACAGCTCCATTGACAAGGAGATGTCAGTTGATTTGTTATAGGCTGGCAAGATATTCTCCGAGATATAGGGATTTGTGATCGCCATTAAAGACCAAGTTATCGCCACCAGATCATATAGAAGGCATGCTCTAAAAGACGCATCAACGTCGGATAAATGTCGCCTATGCTCGGCTACATTGGAGTCAATCCAACATATCACTGGTGGATGTGGAGTGTTGGTTGCACTGAATATCATAACAATGTGGCTAAAATTTTGCATCAAGCCTTGGCGGTGAAGTATCTTCTAGATGTAAAGGCACCCTATTATAAGTACCATTCCTATAGAATTCTACAAAAAGGTCCCCTTAAGCTATATTGGGATGAGTCCGTTATAACAGGCCACACAGTGCATCATAATAGACCAGATATCCTCCTTATAAAGTCGAGTGAGAGGAAAGCAAGTATAATAGATATTGCGATCACCAACGAAAACAATGTAAATTCAACAGTTGGAGAGAAACTTCGAATGTATCAAGAACTAGCGACTGAGCTAAAGGAGCTATACCATATGGAAAGCGGGGTGGTAATACCTATTATAATCTCCACGAATGGATTGGTGCCTAAATCCACGGTGGAGGGCATTAGGAATCTGGGAATTCCGGTCGAGGTTTTAAAGGAGGCTCAACAGGCAGTTCTCCTAGACAGAGCCAAGATCGTCAGACAATTTTTGAACGTTTGAAATAGATGAACATAAAAATAATAATGTCTTTATTTATTCTGGGACAGGTCCCTTTAGAATAACAATACAGGTATTGTAAGCTATTATGCCTTTAATCTGTACCACTACAACCCATGAAGGGTCTAGGATTCAGTACATGGTAGAGACTGTACTGTTTCATGGTCAACGGTTCTGCAAGGAGGTGACTTGTCCTAGGTCACGCTCACCCGCCAGATTTTCCCCCTTATTTTGGGTACCCTATTTTTATAATATTTTATAGAGGCTGGGTGGGCCCCAGGAGGGTCCTAGATCCCATATGACCCATCTCCGGCTGCAAACAGACTAAATAAAAATCATGGCCAGCAGCAGGAATTGAACCAGGATTTCCGGCATGGCAATTCAGTGCTCTACCACTGAGCCACTCCGCTCCGTATAAATATATAATAGGAAAATATAATAGCAAAAACTAACAACTGCAGATGGCTGGACTTGTTCCCCATCTCTGTTTTGAACCCGCAAATGCGTGAAAAAATAGATGAGCATAATAATAATAATGTCTTACAATTAATTAATTATCACAAATAGTTTATAAATAAAAAGTGAGAAAGAGTGAACGACAAACAACAAAATGCAAATTACCTCCAATAACAATATTTTAAAAACAGATTAGAAGAGGAGAAAGAAAAAAAAATTAAAATAAGTTAACAATTAATAGCTACATATATAACACTATCAATTATATAAACTTAATAATATTATTTACACGCTTAAATAATAATGAAAAGTAAAAAGAGACCTTTCATAAATGTTAAGACCGTGGAAAAATTCAAACGAAAAGCCCTTAAGTCTCCAAACTAAAACAGAAATAGAAATTATCTGTATTGGACAGATAATTTCTATTTCTGTTTTAGTTTGGAGACTTTAGGGCTTTTCGTTGGAATTTTTCCACGGTCTTAACTTAAATAATAATAATATTTATAAAATATTTTAATTTAGATCCTTCATCAGATGTTTCAAATGCACTCGTAGAGTCAATGTAGGCTCCCTAACGCCTATGAGAGAAGCGTATAGGCAAACCAGCATAACCTCTGTTTCTGTTCACATGATTCCTCAAGACTTCAGTAATAAACTAAAAACACTAAGATCATTTATTTTTTTGTGTAATTTAGTAATATAATTTTTCGATTTTTTAATATTTTTAAATTAAGTATTTAAATATTTCATTAACATCTGACTTTGTAAAGGCTTCATTAATGTACAAGACAAATAAATGAATAAAAATTAAGTTTAGTATGATTTATATTATTTTTTTTATCGAAATGACCATTTGGTGTTACAACATTCAACGGGATAATTTCGAAACATTTTATTTTATCACTGCTAATAAATATTAAATTTAACTTCTTCCACCTTTACTAAATCAATAATCTAACTAATCTAGGTAGAAAATAACTTCCTGTTATTATCAAATACTGTTAATATCAAATATAAACATCAAAGTCTTTAGGTACGAACAAAGCCTTGATACATGACATTGATGTCGTACAAATAACTTGAGAACACATAACCAACGGTTTCATTATAGCACATAAAAACAAATCCGGAAGTATTATTGGCAATTACTACATAAAAACCTATTTAAGTATACAATTTACAATGTCATAACTGACCAAAACTTAATTGAAATTTCAAAAAGTAAATCAATTTAAAATAATAATAACTTATTCGCCGACGTAAAATAAGTAGAATGGAATTAGGCAATAAAAAAATGGGAAAATTAAAATTAAACAATAAGAGTGTAATAAAAATAAATAACTTTAATTAAAATTGTTCTAATGAAACGTTGGTCAATTGTTATATGATTCTTGAGAACACTTACCAACGATTTCATAATAAATAACATGCAAAAGAAAATCTGGGTTATTACTGGAAATGACATTATAATATCATATTTTTTTTTTATTGGCATATAACAATCCGCCACTTGTGGGCAATAAGTAATAGTGCTAAGTAGCTATACAATCATTGAAATACGATCATGGAAATACAAAAAGGAATGTAATGAAAATAATATATACAAATAAAATAATTGCTCACATGCATACGATAATTACACTATTTACAATTTGCCTGAGGTCCCTGAACTAAGCTTGTTCCCCAGGAATGAGGGCAAAGCAGGAGTGTGGGTGGCCCCTGCCCCCTTTTTCAGCCGCGTCACTGGCATTAAACGCCAATGGAAGTTGAAGAATCATATTTACGTCTAGAATTTACAATGTCATAACAGACCAAAATTTAATAAAAATTTACAAAATTAATTCAATATAAAATAATAAAATGTAGACATTTGCTGGCATTAATTAGAATGAAGTTGGGCAATAAAAAATTGGAAAATAAAAATGTATAACAAGAATTAAAAAAATGAAAGTGCAATAAAATTAGAGAAGTTTAATTAAAATTATTCTAACGAAACGTTGGTCAATTGTTATACGATTCTCACTACCATTAATTAGTTAGCACTTTTATTCGCATTGAGGATCCTTGAGGATGGGGAATGGTCCGAAAGGAAGGGAATTTTTTATGAATGGATTTTTTTTTATTGAATGTACTATATCAATAAAGTACACGGAACCCTCATTTCCAGAAGAAAAAAAAAGTGAAGGAGGCTGACGAAAAAGATAATTCAACCCCTAATTAAAGGTTGTGCTCGTTACTGCATAAAGTTTAAGCAGAAATAAAATTAACATAACAATATTTTCTGCAATTGGGAATGTTACAAAAGTCTGAAAGACAAAAGAATATTTATCATGGCATTTTCTTTTCTTTCTGTTTTGTGGTCTGGTTCAAAGGTACACCGGGGGAGGGGGAGGGAGCGTCTGTAGATTTCTAAGCTTAGATCAAAAGGATCGAAGCCAATAAAATGCCAGTCACAAAGAGTATTCCACATGGCTGTACAAGGAAGCTGGCGATTAGGTTTCGATAGTGTTTATACAGCTCGCTTAACAGCAAAGGAATTCGGGCAATAGTAAACAAGGATATGAATCGCATTTGGTGCAGCGCTTTTTGATTTGATGGAGAGCCGCCATTATTACAGAAAGAGGACTTTATCCCCATGTTATTCCTCCCCCCCCCCCCCATCGATTTTGCATTATTTAATTGAATCCGCGGTAACCCTTTCATTAATGTGAAATCATATTTTTTAATTGGCTTTCCAATTGCAATATCGCTTAATGATAACGATGTTTAACAGAGCTAATATAATATTCTTTTTTTGCATTTGTAACGGAATTATTAAGTTAAGTTCAGAATATCTATACGATCTCTGATATTTTATTAATTTGATTGGTTGTAAAAGAGAGAAAATGTTGATATGTATACACACAATATATACAAATATATGGGGAATGATCTCTCTCTCTCTCTCTCTCTCTCTCTCTCTATATATATATATATATATATATATATATATATATATAGAGAGAGAGAGAGAGAGAGAGAGAGAGAGAGAGAGAGAAATAACTTTATTGCATTCAGAAATTTTCAGCCTTTTCGGCTTAAAACGAGTTCTTTTAAGATCTAGTCCAATGTAACATCAAAATGTTAATGTCGCATTGCTATAGATATCTTTTCTTATGTTCTCGCGGTAAATATAACTTTTTTATTTTCTTTTTAAGAAATACCTGGGGAAAAAAAAAGGTTTTATACGAGGAAATGCAATGAAAAGATTGCTTGGTGTTGAAATAAAATTCCAACCCACTCGTGAGGGTCCTTCTGAAAAGTATTAAGAGGAACCTTTGGGGACCGGGCAAAGGGAGGGGGGGGGCTGTAAGCTTTGTAAAATGTGGGGCTCGGTGATAAAAAGAAATAGATTTGAAAGTAGGCGGTGGGAAGGGATTATGTCGAGATGTACAACTGTGCCCAGTAATAACGGGCAACCGTTTTTCTAGCGAGTCACTTCTTTTCGACACGATTAAATAAATGCGTCATTCCTTCTCCTTCAGCACTATATCTCCAGTCTAAAAATGGCGACTTCGACAAGGCAAAAATCAATGGCTTAATTACAGTGAATTCTAGATCAGTCGATTATTTCTCTGTTTTTTTTTTGTTTTTTTTACTTTTCCAAACATACACTTTGGCGTAGGGAGTTGGCAGCCTCATTGCCCAGTCATCTGATTGCAATTAGCCCCTGGTCCTCCTGGTTGGGGGAAACCCCAGGGGGGTATAGCCCGGCCATTCTTTCTCCTGAGAGGACATAAATATTCAGGAGACCAGTTGTCTGGATGATACGGGTCCTCCATCGATGGGCTGATAACGCGCATAGCAGAAATTCTATTCAAAATAAACAAAATAGCCTCCAGGCTCCTCGACGCAAGAAATGGCATGAGAGGAAGAAAAGAAGAAGAAACATACACTTTATTGATATTATGCGTGTGGAAAATTCTTTTCTCTGTTATATGGACTAAAATTCGACCCTATCTACCTAAGATACCCACCAGTTTCAAAGAAAAACGGTACACAAAGAACAAATTCTGTGTTTTTGAGAAAACTATGTACATAGGTTTATTTTATGGATTTCAGTAGTTTTTCATAGGTTTCATTTATCATAATTTTGTTAGAGAAACTTGAAACAACATAGGTCTTTTCTAGAAGACCCCCACCAGTATTTACTTTTATTGATAACTGTTATAACCTAATAGAAATAAAGGAAATATGTGTGTATTTCTGTATAATTTAAAACACAACAAATAACCACAACAATTATAGATATATATTTTCAATTTGGAGGGCAAAAATCCACAATCCTATTATTCCACAATTCTATTAATAAAAAAATCGATTTGATAGATATGGCCAGTTTTCGCATATCCCAAGTGCATAAAACGTTTACAACTCATTACAAATGCGTCGACTGACTAATGCTTCTTTCTTCTCAGAAAGGAATGCTGTAAACATTTTTTTTTTTCTGGCATCGGGTATCTTTCCTCCATTATGCATATAAACACGGCTTGAATCTTAATGAATCCAAGGATTGTAGAAATTATTCAATTACCTTATATATTCATGTATGAAACATTAATTTAGAATGAGATTAATGAGTGCAACATTTTGAAACAATGTTTTAAATGTGTAACATATTTGGCCATCAAATAATATTCAAGTATTGATTAAAATGTGATTTAAGCTTATCACAACTATTCTGAAACGACAAAAAAAAACTCGCTTCAGCATTTAAAGCTCAGGCTTCTTCAACATTTACTGGACAAACATTCTAAGCTCCCAATTAATTACAAAAGACTCATATACTTATGATTGTCATATTAGAACCATCTGAAATTACGGAGTAGAGTTTTTAGGGCCACTAAGCGATCGAATTCCTCTCGTATTCAGTCCTTACTATCCAAAATCATTCATAAAATCCTCAATGCTCCTTACTTCGTTATGGATAAAGTAATCCATAATGACCTTAATAATGTCTCATTTGTTGCTGATTTGGCCCCAATCCGATATCAATCTTTTCATGACAAATTTTATTCGCACTCAAACCCACTCGTTTCATACCTAGCAACCTTTTAAATCCCTGGTAATCCCTTGAGGCGTCTGAAAAGAAGATGGCCTCGTGATCTTTTTAGCTGAATTTTAAATTATATTATATATATTTGAATACTAACAATGGGTAGTTTCTCTACTTGTCTTTATCCATGCTACTATGTAACATTCCTGTAATTTGTTTGTTGTATTGTTTTAACACAGTTGTAAATTTCAATGAATAAATTAATAAAAATAAAAAAGCTTATCACGGAATATTTTTATTCCATACTTGCGACCCACCCCAGCTTTGCTCGGGTAATAAGGCATATTTTGCCAAAATAATTTGTCTATATAATGTTTTTTGTTTTTTATCACGTACCGGCCACTAAGGACCACGCGAATATCATTAATTATGCTTCTTTGGGAGCCTTGATTTTCTTTCTTCCCATCTCAGCTAATGTACTTTATTATATAGAAATTGTAAAAACAATATTTCTTTATATACGAATTTATTATCTTGCATGCAGATAATAATTATTTATTATTAATACAAATTATCATTCATTATTACATTACACATTATTATTATACAATTATTAATACACATAACCTCGACAAATTATATACCTAAACCTTCCTGGTGAATCACTCTATCTATTGGTGAAAACCACATGAAAATCCGTGCAGTAGTTATTGAGTTTACCGCGAACGAACGCGACCGAGTTCTTTGTTTTATAATATGTGTAGAAGGAAACTTATTATATTACTTTCCAATAAATATTGTGAGTCATGTACAATTTGACAACACACTGGAGTTGTAGACAAAAGTAGGCAATAGTATATACGCACAAAAAAAATGCAAATGTTACAATTTAATTCCTCTTCTTCGCTGATTTCTCCGCTTCAAGTTCTTTCTGACGAGGGTTGAAACTTCTCTTCCTTGATTGTCTCCCTTCACCAGTGTCTTCTCTTTTTAGCATAAAACAGTAGCTGGTCTTCATGTTTGTATTCCATCTTGAAACTTTACATCCATGTTACATTCTGCTTTCACTAAACGCAACAACATTATTTTAATGTGGTTTTATTTAAATTCGTTCTTGTTTGTTACGAAAAAAGGCTACAACTTCTTTTAAAGCTACACGAATACACGTGTTTCCCCCTGTTTCATTCACTGTTACAAATTATCTTATATTGCAGATACTTAAAATCACTTCTTTGAGTTCTTTAAAAAAACATGCAGGAAGAATCGCCATGGATGGGCAGGGCGTTATTGAACGATTTAATCCAAGCTTATACGCAAATGAAGTAATATTTTCTTACTTGATAGACAAGTGTTTCATTATTATTTTTTTCTTAAGTCATATTGGAAGGTTTCTGTTTTGCACTAGACTGCTTCTATCGAAATCATCTTTGTGTTTGGCACTTGGAAAATAATAGAAAAGTAACTTTATTCTGGAGCTAAGTCCGTTTAGAATAACAAAAATGAACAGAAAAAGAAAGATAATATATATCCGACCAGAAGGCTACCTAATACAAATCAAAACGTGTTTAAAAATTCCAAAAAAGGAAAATTAAAAAAATTAAAAGAACGAAGCATTTCATGATATTAACCAATTTAAGAGAATAAATGAATTAATAATAACAGTTATATGCATGAACTAGGATCCAATCATTTTTTACATAATGGATATCTTCTTTGCAAAAAACACAACGACTAAACGACTTCAATTATTCAATACTGGTTAATTTAAGCAAGTGGCACACCTGCTTAGAGTGCACCTTTTTAGGAAGTAAGGAGATGTTGGAAAAAGAGGAAAGATCAGGAAAGTGAAGAAGCATGCCGGATTACAGGAGTTCCACACTGTGGTGGAGCGGGCGAAAAAGGAACGCACGAACGTTTTGGTTCTGTGGGAACGATTGTAGAGATCGGAAAGGCAAGATCTTGTTTCATGATGCTGTACTGAGTATTTGAGTTCGAGGAGACTGTAGATATATGAAGAGTGTTAGAGGTTAATGGATTGGTATAAGAATGCACCAAGGGAATATTGTCGACGGGTGGGGCTACCACAGTCCTAAGAATTTAATCTCTTACATCTAGGCAGAAAACAAATATTTCACGTTGTTATTATAACCAATAATATTTTTATATATTTTGGCACTTTTATTCTTAAATAAAGCTTTGGTAATCAAACATTTCGTGATGAAGATCATAATTTATTTTGTTTATTAATTTAATCAAAGCTTGGATTTATGCATATTATTAATTTTAGTATAGTTTTTGTAGAAAAACAAGAAATCTAATTGAATTTGGAAGTGTTTTTATTTATTTATTGATCAGTTTG
Source organism: Arma custos (assembly GCA_037127475.1). Classification (NCBI taxonomy): domain Eukaryota; kingdom Metazoa; phylum Arthropoda; class Insecta; order Hemiptera; family Pentatomidae; genus Arma; species Arma custos. Next base: position 98,474,395 of record CM073761.1, read on the forward strand.
ATTCTTATTTATTTAATTTAAGAAAATCTACTGAAAAATGTCGATATATTCGTTAAATTAATGATTAGGGTAAGCAGAAATCATAAATTCACTATGAGATTATGAATTTTCATCCAACACGAGTTAAAGAATTCTTCTTATAATTCATTGCAGGTTGATTCTAGTTCAAACAGTATTGTTATTAGTAAGTTATGCAACCTTTGCAGCAACCTAAAAAGATAGGCTATATTTCACAATAATTTTCAGACCTCTTCAGTTATAGATACAAAGAGCAATCAAAGAGTAAATATTGACATAAGTAATACTACGTTCTATATATTCTGATCAATCTCTTACACTAGCATTGGGCTCTCTAAAATCTTTAAACAGCTACTGAAGATGACTAATGGAATAGCATGCAATTTTATCACACAAAGGAAACAATGCAGAGCAGACAGAATGGTAGGGGCGCGAGGTTATCTTGCAGAATAGACAATGCGGATATCATCAATGATCTAGGGAATAAATTCAGATAAAACGGTTTCGTGTCAATCTCTAAAATCACTGTCTTTCTTAATGAAAAAAAATGTGTATTAACTAGAATTTATGACACAATGGACCAATACTTTTACAATTTGATAATAATATGATTATTCTTATCTCTTTAATCGTTTAATATTTTTATTCTTCTTCTTCTTCTAATGGCTTAACAGTCCGAGGTTTCAGAATAGTTATATTTAAGAGGAGAGGGTTATTACCTGCCTCCGATTCAGATAAAGTGGCTACCTCCGTGAAGCCATCTGAATTGATTCCCCTTCCGAGACGGCTACCCAGGAAATGTGACCTTAGAATGTGTATGTTATTCACTTTGATCTGTACTGTGAGTAAGAGTAGTGTGCTGTAATTAGTATATTTGTATGAGCGTCAGCGTACATCGTTCCCCCAACTTGGAGGGCCAGTGGCTGTGTGCGGTACTTAGATCGGACGATGGGGCTGACACCTCCCTACACCATGTTTATATATAGTTTTACTTTTATTATATAAAATTGTTTAACTCCTTCTGAATGATTTCTAGCTCCCGGTACTATGTTGAATTCTGGCTCCGGCAGATAATTTAATTGTCCTGTTATATCGAATCAGGAAAACCTCATAAGAAGATAAGCTCAGCTTAATTAAAGTGGTTCTATAAAGGTGTGTATTGAAGAACCATGGCGGTTGAGCTTGAAAACATTACATCACTTCCTAGTGTAACTCATGATTAAGAATTATTATATTTTCGCCATTAATGTAAGATTATTTTAAAATGAAGTTGTAAATATAATTGATGGTATAACAAGAATATGTAGCGAAAAGCTTCACAGGGAACCCTCAGAAGTACGTCTGTATTGGACCAAAATATAAGGAGCTACTAGATAGCTGCACCTATAAAAAGAAGCAAAAGGATTATAGGATATGATCATATGATAGGATATGAATGTTTATATTACTTATAAATCTTTTGGCAGAGGCAGGTCTGAAGGAGAGAAGAGCTTACTCTAGAAATTCAAAAATATACCACCCTACTTTACATCTCTGGTAGCCAATTTTAATTATTTTTGAATAAATGGAGACAACCGCAAAAATGGAGCCAAATAACATTCCCTACGCCCAACGAAAGTGGCTTGGAAATATTAAGGAAAAAAGCCCTAGGAAGGACAATATAAGATAAATAATTTTTGGGTGATTATCCTTACATACCTTTCAATGGCTTTCCAATAGGATATAACAAATTACACCCTTTTGAAGACACAGACATTACAGTTTATTCTTCTGAATAGGCGAATATGTAGTTGAGACGTGGAGGAAAAAGGTTTTTGGGGGTGAAGAGGGGGAAAGGGCTAGGGTATAACTTCTCTCTATGGATATTGGTTTGGGTCAATATCCATTAGGGATAGGGATGGCTTTGAGCCGATTTGTTCCTATAGTGATTATTGGAAATGTTTCCGCGAATGCTTTTGCTTGAATGTTGTTTAGATCCTACATAAATGCATTATGCAATATTAATTTTATAAAGCAGAAAATGGTTTACCTCATTTTGCAGCGTTTGGCAATCAATTAGTTTATAACAAGCGAATTCCTCTGATGCTGCCACCACCTTTTTCTAAAAATTAGAAAAAGTGAAGAACATAATAATCATCAAAAGTTTGGAAGCACGTTGTTTATTTACTGCCAGTTAAGGTATGATGGGACTAAACTAGATTGTTTTGATTTTGATTTCCATGATTTTTTCTATTTTAATCGCAGTCATTGCCATATTTGTTTCCGTATCACTCAATCAATCGTCCACTTCAATAATTATATCAGATATGGTACCAATGAGGTTCCGTACAACTATCATCTTTATCTAAAGGAGATAGTTGGGGGGTGCAGTCAATAAGAACACCGAATAAGTGAAGTACTTATATTATGTGCCGACGTTTCGACCTACAGTGTAGGTCATCTTCAGGGCTAACAGAGAAACAAACAGAACAAAAATGTAAAAACATCAAAGTTGTACAGTAACAATACTAGTGACAAATAATGTAGAAAAATACAAAGTGGCAGATATGAAAATAGAAGATAAAGAATATTAAAAAGGAGTCAGATTATAATAAAATAAAGATATAGACAGATTTAAAAATTACTGATAATGAAAAGGCATTAAACTAGTAGCAGATTTAATAAAAATAAGATAAAGACAAATATAACAAAATTATTGAAATAGTGACAGATAAAATTATAGAAAATGTGATAGAATATAATAAAATTAAGATAAAGACAGATATAACAAAGATATTGATAATGAAAAGAAAATGAAGATAATGGCAGATATAATAAAGTAAGACAGATTTAATAAAATTAAAGAAAATGAGCAGAAATGATAAATAATAAATAACGCATATAAAATAAAAAATAGAAAATAAATGTACAGAATGGATAGTACAGTACAAAATAATAATATAAAGGAAAATCAAAAGGAGGAGTTAAACAAAAGAAACAAAAATGAGGATATTTACATATAAAGAAAGGTTGGAATATGAAGAATACAGAAAAACTAGTAAAATAAAGGTGTAAAAAACGTCGGCACATAATATAAGTACTTCACTTATTCAGTGTTCTTATTGACTGCACCCCCCAACTATCTCCTTTACATAAGATCATCCAGTCAACCATTTTCATCTCATATCATCTTTATCGTATATATTAATATTAGAATTGGTTTTTCTATAACCATCCTGGCTTCTTAAAAACATAATTTTAAATGAATTTCCTCATGTAGGGTTACATTATACACATAACATCGATAAATTTACAAGCGATATTAATTTATAAAACCTCTTTTATACCATATTTTTCTAATGACCTAATGCATTGTAAATAGAATGAATAGTAATCTTTGATGTAGTGAATATTTCTAAATGAGGGAAAGGGACCTGATGTGTAAGATGTAGATATACTAATATCACAATAATCGTAGTGATAGAGAAAAAAATTCTGCACAATATGTATTATTAGCGGGTATAATGCAAGTAGCTTTGTTTTAAACTTATCTTTGGGAACCGGAGTGGCTCAGAGGTAGAGCACTGAGTTGTCATGCCGAGAATCCTAGTTCAAATCCCGCCACTGGCAAGACTTTCATTTAATCTGTTAGCAGTCGGGTGATGGATCATAAGGGGTCTAAGACCCTGCTGGGGCTCATCCAGCTAATATAAAGTGTGTATCCAAAATAATGGGGAAAATCTGGAGGTTGAGCGTGATCTAGGACAAATCACCTCCCTGCACAACCGTTGTCCATGAAACAGTACAGGCTCTACCATCTAATTAACCCCAGACCCGTTCACAGGTTGCAGTGTTACAGGTTTTTTTTAATGTATATATAATGAGAAAACTGTTAACGTTTTATATTTTATTTCTAACCAATTCGGAATTTCCGCAGAAGTGTTCATTCAATTGTTTTGATGAATAAATATGAATGAGTTAAATTCAGTTCGAGAGAAGTCCGAGGCGATGTCTCCATAACAGTATATATGTGTTATTTGTATACAAACAACCGAGTGATCGGCATCTCGAAAAATGGAGTGAATGAAGCGACAAAAGTGGATCTGATCAGACTCAATATTCAATGTTGAAAGAATGGATTACGATGAAATTTCAGTATAAAGAAAATAAGAGAGAATATTTTTGAAAAAGGAGGATGTTATGAAAGTAATAAAAGTGGGGTTGGTTGAGCTGAGCTCGGCAAGGCGCCCCCTTTATCGAATTTAAGCCAGAGCAATCCCCCCCCCCTCACCACACTAATGACCCCCCACCCTTTCTACATAATTATATATAGAACTAATGGCACTAATTTGCACGGGAGCTACTACGTTATCGAGGTGCCCACTGATAAGTAGCCATTATCTTAGCCTTTGTTAGGCATAAGATTGGTTGAGCTGTAAAGTGTATGTAGAATATTTGGGCCATGTAGGAGAGCAATCAGGGGATCGGAAAGCGGTAAACATCATTACCTCAACTTGGAACTGTGAAGGATGTTGATTGCTAGTTGGTAGAGGGTTCGTTATCCCTATGTTCCTCCACGGACCGCAACCTAATAGTGTCACATTCCTGGAAGGCCCGGATCACAAATTACTTGTCTTCTTAAGGAACTCATTACTTTTAAGAATTGGGCATTAATTTTCTGTTAATGAACCTCTCTTTAAAATATTTTATTAGAATTATTTCATTACGAAAATCTTTTTATAAGTATAGATACCAAGACTGGTGTGTAAAATAAATTTAGCGCAGCCTCCTTTGGCAAATAGTTGGATGGATTGTTAAAGGAAAATTAACCTTCACAATTACTCTTAGATAGGCATTGTTCCTAAGACAACATATCATATTATAGTCCAAAACGTTGATAACTTTCGTCATAACCCCAAAACAATAATTAAATGTTAAATACAGAGAAGTGATGTGAGTACGCAAGCTGAAAATTATGTGTGTACAAATTTATAAGTAATATCTGCACTCCAATATATTAAGAGTACTCACTTTATAGAGACTAGGTGTGCCCCAAAATGATTCCCTGGCTACGGGGTCATTCCACGGCGGGCTTCTTACAATAATAAAATATCTACATTCTGGCATGAACCTGTTTTACGGATTAAAAAAAAAATTGATAATTTGTTTTTTCAAATCTGCCGCCTGACTTTTTAAAAATTCGGTTTCACTTAGAAAGTGGATTTTAGGTTTATATTTTCTGCCCTACTGTATCCTTTAATAACATTCCACTGATCCCTGTCGAACAGATACGTTACCTAGGACTCCATCTGGACAAACGTCTCACTTGGAATCCTCATACGTGTACAAGACTGAAAAGACAAGAAACTGCTCGACGATTTCGCCTACTTCAACATTTACTGGACAAACGTTCAAAGCTACCAATTAATTACAAAAGACTCATTTACATGACAGTTATCAGACCTATTTGGACATACGGAGTTGAGCTTTGGGGCTCTACTAAACCATCTAATTCATCTCATGTCCTTACAATCCAAAATCCTTCGTAAAATCCTCAATGCTCCTTATTATGTCACAAACAAACTCATCAATCATGATCTTAATATCCCATATGTTGCTGATTTGGCCCAAACTAGATACCTATCCTTCCATGAAAAGCTCCATACACACTTGAATCCTCTAGTCTCTCGACTTGCTTCCCATAATATTCCTGATATCCCTCCGAGGCGTCTGAAAAGAAGATGGCCTCGAGACCTTCTACTATAAAACTTCATTGGAGTGCTATCAATGGATAGTTTCTCCACAAGAGAAACATTTTTTTTTTCATGTCCTTTGTTCATACAGCAGATTTACTTGATGTAATATAATAACAGTTGTAAATATCAATAAATAAAAAAAAAATAAAAGTTTATATTTTTTATGATGGCAAAGTTAATACGTAGTTTTTTTGTATGTGAATAACCTGACCTTTGCACCCAAATTTAATTTATAATGAGACGCGCATTGTTATATTCAATTTTATTTAGAGGGGTATTTTATTTAGGGGGAGGTGTCGGTTGAGGCCCTGATAAGGAGACCAAGGTAAGATTTCTGTAATTAATAATATTATATCTGATACAATATCTCGAATTTCAATTTGAACGTCTAGCTAGCAAATAACTGATAGAGGAATCCTACTTCTGTGTGACTCTGTGGCAAATTCAAATGAAAAAAAAACTATTCTAAATGAAATTCAACTCTAGTTTTTCTCTCAATTTAAGTGGACATCTTACAAAATAGAGGAATTACTGCTATTATAATCTTTCCACCTTAAGGACTTTATTCCCCTGAAACAATTTTATTTGACTTTAGTGATCTCTGTCACATCGAATAAGTTGATTGATTTTAGAAATATCCAAACAATAACGTTTTGAAGTTTTTTTTTTCAGTTGCTATAGTTCTTTCTTTAGCTAACAACGAGGTTTATCTCATAATTATCTGATAATTCATTTTTAAATAAACGAACCTCAGAAACAACTGAGTAACGAACCTGGAAATACGATGCCTGATTATCTCCCTCTATAAACTCCCTTATCTTTTAATCTCTAACAATAGGCCGAACCCAATCCTCTCATCTTCGTTTTAGTTACCCTTAGGGCGTTCCCCTATCCTTTTAGAGCTGTAGTAATTTGTTTGCTACCTATTATTCTAGGTCATTAACATTCGGAAAGAATTTATAAAAAAAAATATGTGTCTGGTTGGAATGGGAATACCATTGAAGATAGCACATCATAACAGCTAAGATGAGTTAAGTGACCGATAGTAATGGAATTTATTGGAGGGGTGATTGCCTTGGACGAAGTCACTGATTTTTAAAAACATTACAAAATAGCTTTAATGATTATATTGTCTTTGGGACAAAATGCGCATTTGCAAGCGTATTCCTGAAGCTGGGCATTAATCTTGAAACGTTTAAGTATTAGATATGTGAATGAGTTTCTTTTATTAACACTGCAAAGGGAGTGATTGAGATATGTAATGAATAAGTATAAAGGTTTATAAAATCTTCTAGGTTACTTCTAGAAGAACATCTCCACAGTAGCTGCCATCGAAAAGTAACAACCGTTTCTTTTCCATTTTTTATTACAACTTTTTTGTATTCCAAGTTATTTCTATCTAATTAAAAATCACTAAAGTTATCTTGTTCAAAAAATGACACAGTTGTATCATCGTTGTATCGTTCGAGGCGAGAACATTTTATTAATATTAATATTTTATTAAAATCACAGCCACCGGACATTAATCAAGATCTAATATTAACAATAGAGCTTTATTTAGTTATAAATAAACAGAAAATCTTTAAAAATCATTAAAATAAATAATTAAAAAAAAAAATTATCTCCGATTATGACCTGACCAGCTTTTCTAATAATGGAATTATTTACCAATTGCACATAAAATTAGTTAGAATTAAGACACTGTATTTTAAAGTCTTAATATTTGAAATTTAACAACTTGTTCATAAAAAATGTTATTTATTGTCTGCAATTTATATTTGAACGTAGAAACATATACAGCCTTTTCAAGTGTTGAATGTTATATTTAAATGCTTACTATTTATTGCTATCTTCAAAATTTTCTCAGGCTTATTATTTACAGTATAGTTGATGTTTCCAAATATATTTAATAACGTATATTTTGTTTTATTTCGAGACCTGATTTCTCACGGGAAAAAAATATAAACAATCATGTGCTACAAGGTTTGTTTGCATCCAGCAATAACCTAGGATAATGGCATAACTTATACCTTTATAACAGTGTAAATATCAGAAAATACCAAAGCTTATAATGGCAGAATTATGAAAGCCTAAGTTATTAACCGATTCCAATACATGTTTCTTGTCTGCATCTGTGTTTGTTGTACCGTATTACTTTCAACACAGGAAATTTCTCAGACTAATTATCGGAGCCATGTGACACTAATTTGTACTTTTATTTATTCCAACCATCTTGCGTTCCAAACAACTGTGTACAACCTACAGTCTCATTTAAAACATTTTTCTTTTTTATTTCTTAATACCGAAATAACTTTGTATCTAAATATTCGTTTTTTTTTTTTTGTAATGTGAAAAAAAAACCTTAGCAAGACGAAGATGCTATTATTGGATTCTACTAAGTATTTCGACCCCGCGATGTATTAGTATTTTGTTGAGGAGAGTAAAAGGCATTTGTTGCATACAAAAGGGTGTTTACGCTATCATGGTGGCCAATGACATCATAACTTTGTCGCGGACGTTGCGTGTAATCTGGTCACATAGTCTCTTCTTAGGCATTCTTATTGGCATCGAGACGGGATTTTCAGACGTGATTGGTTATAGCAAAATATGTTAGATTCCTACAACTTGCAGAGTTGATTTATTGATTTTTAACGAACATTGTCATGGAATATAAAAGTTAAAATACGTGTTTTTTTTTAAATATAGAATAATTAGGTAATCGATATATCCCGACAGATCATATATTTAAAAATACAGACGTTCAAGTAAAAATATTTTTTCACTTACGAAGAAGGTTGCGATATGGTTCTAATATTGCATTCAGAACTGAAATGAATAATGAGGTATATCACCACTTTAATGTGTAACAGTATTTTAGTTAAATTAATAACATTGAGGGTTGATAAAAACATGCAGTTACAACAGGAAACAAAATAATAAATGTTACATGGCGGAATACGAAAAATGTATGCATATAATACATGAAAATAGCATTTTGTATAGAATTATATGAAAAATATGTATTCATGAAACATGGAGATTGAGAAATTTCAAAACTTTAATTTATTCACTTGTTAACGGCTAATCCAATTTCTAAAATATTTTGTAATTTATTGAATACCGATATGATATTTGACACTCAATGTATCAATGTATGTCGAGGTGGATGGATAGTAGGTATGTTGAAAGGTCAAAACTAGGTTCTTGGATATTTGATTTTTGTCACTCCACCCGGTCTCACATTAAACATGCCACTAAACCGGCTGTAATAATAATGATTATTAAGGATTCTAAGAAACTTCCTATTAAACATTGTTCACATTTTTTAAGGTCTAAATTTCCATTTTCAGTGACATTTTTATTACGGCACATTAAAACATAAGATTCGGTTTTAGCCAGGTATTTCTTTCATGGATCGGCCAAAATATCACAGTGCTTACCATCTCAGTGAACGGAGTACTTTTCACTCGTGCTTAATTAAAAGTTCAAGGCGCTGGGGATAACATGTGAAAAAATTAAATTTTTGAAATTTCTCAATCTTCATGTTTCATGAATACATATTTTTCATATATTTCTATACAAAATGCTATTTTCATGTATTATATGCATAAATTTTTCGTATTCCACCATGTAACATTTTTTTTTCCTGTTGTAACTTGTTGTAAGCATGTTTTTATCAACTCTCAAAGTTATTAATTTAATTAAAATACTGTTACACATTAAAGTGGTAATATACCTCATTATTTATTTCAGTTCTGAATGCAATATTAGAACCATATCGCAACCTTCTTCGTAAATGAAAAAATGTTTTTACTTGAACGTCTGTATTTTTAAATATATGATCTGTCGGGATATATTGATCATAATAATAATGAATTATTATTAGTTAATACCACATTTTATAATAGCACAAGGTTATTTTCAACCATCGATCATCTATTAAAATGATTAAAAAATATGTCGGATACTATATAAAAATAAGAAAAAAATTCTGATGTATATTCGCAGATATTTAGGGTCTTGGGCGATTACGAACAATATATCAATAATAAAACAAATTATTAAAATATTTTGTAACAGAATATTTTAATATAAACTTGAAGTCTTAATTAATATTTTTTACTTACTTTTAATTTTTTTTTTAACCTGATTATTTCATAATATATTTTTCTTGAATTCCGCTGAAGATATATGTATTTTTTAAACCATAATTTCATGTATTTATTACATGAAAAATCGAAAAAATAGAATGCATTTATGCTTCGATATTCCCTTTAGGTGACTTTCAACAGATGAATATATGCGCTCATAGTCCCTAATAAATGCTTTGGCCAGACACATAAATAATAATAATAAATTGAGTGTTAATAATAATTTGTCTCTCTAGTCCATATTAGCATAATGCCATCTCATTCCGAAGGTAATAAAAAAGTATTTTTACCTACACTGGGAAGGAATGAATCCTTAAAGCACAACTATTATCATTGTACTATCTTTCAACATAAACTTTTATCGAACATATAGAAGATACAGTGCGTTAAAAAAGTTGAGTTAATTTTCCGAGTTATCGATTTCTTTCCTCCTCTTTTTCACATTAAAAACAAGATAATAAATAAAAAAGGTTGTAAAATAAAATATCCTTGTCTTATCTCTGCTTCTTCTTCAACTTAAAATGGAAGAAACTTTTCCTCTTCTGCTATAAAGCACAAAGTTTTAGGAATATGCTGTTAAAAATTAAGTTTATTTAGAGGTTGGGCCGAAAAGGGAGGGGTTGGAGCTTTCCAATTGGATGAGGAGATAGGAGTCTCCCTCACGACCCCCGCTTCCTTGTAATTTTCTCTTGATTCCATCCTCTAATCAAGTAAAAATAAAAAGATCATTGCAAGTAACAAGCAAAGCAAAGTAACAATTTATTAAACGTTTAATACAATTTACCTTCCATCAAATGATGGCAGCAGCTTCATTTATTCTGTTTCAATCTTTATTTTATTTCTTCTTCTTTTATTTACTCAAAGGAGGCTAATTTAATTTGACTATAATTTGATTATTATTGTTTCAGAAATAATTCTCAAGACGTTTCTATTTGTCTTTTATATTACATTATGCTAGATTTTTAGGTAATCAGTCGAAATTTTATTGAAACAAAATGGCTCTTTTCCGTTCCTTACGCTGCTGTTCCGATTTGATAACTGTTTTTTTATGTTATCACTATTATAATATATGGTAGTAACCTTTAGGTTACTGATAATGTGGGTAGCGTCTTCCTTTTATGGCACTTATTTCTTAAAAACAAAGCTCCATCCACCTCATCAATGTTATCACGCACAATTACCACATATAATTATTATGATCTACTGCGGTGTAATTATATATTTTCAAATCAATTTCACACCACTTTATTCTTGTATACTCGTTAGCCCATGAGTATATGAACCTTAGTGACGTCTTAACTTAGATCCTTCACACACCGTATCAATTCTTAGAGTTATATTATTGTAGCATGTTCTTATACACCTCCGATTTACAGACGAAATTTCCATGATGGAGAGTCTCATTTCATGTCCCTTTTCTCGCATTTTTGTTTAACTACTTCTTAATCATAAAAAAAAAAAAGGACACTTTAAGCTACAGAAATAATTATAAAGTAGTGCCTCTATCCAATCCTTTTGCACAATCTTAATCTCTACACAATCCATATCAACCAAATTATAACTTTGGATTTTTAACAAACATTTATCATGGATAGTTGGTCATAACAAAACTTGTTTATAATTAACCACGCAAAATTACAGACATAATCACAGAAATAACCATGCAGTAAATGCGGCATTCGAAACGGAAATGACCCAACCAAGTATTCCAAGTTAAGATTTTTTTGTACAAAGTAGCAACTGGATCCTATTAGTATGTAAAGCTCGAAACCTTATTCATTGTGTATTTATGTTTTTAAAATTGCTTATATTTAAAAGGACAAAAAATCGAATCCGATAAAATAATTTAATATAAAAACTGCAATGGGTAAAGAATGAAAAAATGGATAACGAATTGCCTCTTTAGTTTTTTTTTTTTTTTTACTACAACTCTTCTTTACATTTGATCATAAAAAGTCTGAAAACTTTATCGCACAATGGGAAAAGGTACTGACTTAGTCTACGGGAGATTTTTTTTTTAGATCGCACGTCTACTTTGGGTATAAATAATTTCGGAGCTAAATATTTCCATAAAGTGAATGTAAATAACAAAACAATTATATCACAGAATTGTTCATTTATACTAACCCTGTTATCTATGTTTTACAGAGAATAAATCTATTCCAATTTATTTATTTAGTGTATACAAAATATATTTGCATCTCTATTATAATTGATATTTTACCATTTTATAACAGTTTTTTTAAACAGTAAGGGCAGTATTTTTTATATTAAATGAAATTAATTAACTTTAGAGGAAGTAATGTTCGTAATTCTCCATCAGATTATTTCAATCAGGATGAAAGTAATGATAGAATCACAACTAGAACTGACATGCTATTTCCATCAGCAGTCTTGGTCCCATATCATGAAAAGGATGATAATTAGATGATGTAAACTTTAATTTATGAGGGGAAAGAAGCATTGACTTTATTTACATTAGCAAGCAAATTTAAATAATATAACTACAATTGAAATAATAACAATATCATAAATTAGTATCACACGAATAAATTCGTTTTAAAGTATAATGTACTAAAACTGTAAGGTTTCAGACCAGATTCAATTGTTAAGCCAGTTCATTGTTTTCTGATCTACGAATTTGAAAATTTGATTAAAAATAAAGATTAAAAAAAGACATTTGAATGAATTTAAAATCCTGAGGAAGAAGTGTTTAGTTTTCTATTTTAAGGTTTTCTGGATTATTTCTTTAAAATAATCTAACATAAAACTATTGTACATTTTGATGCTCGTTGGTTGATCGAATAAAATAATGTATGTGCTAGGTAAACTTGAAATTTATTAGATAAAAGTTAGTACTAATTTAATGGGTGATATACGAGAGTAGTTATAAACGACGGATTGTGCAAACGGGGTCAATGACCTAAGGTCATTGTAGGGCGGGGGGGTGATTAGTGAGGGCGGGAGGGGGTGACCTTGGGGTAGTGGCTGGTGTTTGTGTGCACAATGTGGCAACAGTGTAAGGAATTTATTAGATCTGGCAACGTCGCATTTGTTTACATTGGGTTTCATTCATGGGGTGGTTTGACCTTTGATGACGTCTGGTCTTATATTTGTTTACTTCCGCGTCGACGCGGCCGGTTTGTGAGATCAGCTTCAGGGCTGCTTTAAGTGGTTTTTATAATTTATCATCGGTAGTTAACCTGTTGCATTTGTTTGGTGGGGGTGATTGAACTTTGTACTTGTGAGATGGGTGTGACGTAATTTCATTAAAACATCGTCGCTTTGTTTACATTTGAGTTGTAGTAGGAGTGTAAATAACCTTGTGACGTAACTGGGCATTGACCGTGTGACGTCAGAGCATGAACCTGGTGCATTTGTTTGCAATGGTGGGGGTGATTGAACTTTGTACTTGTGAGATGGGTGTGACGTAATTTCATTAAAAGAAAAACATCGTCGCTTTGTTTACATTTGAGTTGTAGTAGGAGTGTAAATAACCTTGTGACGTAACTGGGCATTGACCGTGTGACGTCAGAGCATGAACCTGGTGCATTTGTTTTCAATGGTGGGGGTGATTGAACTTTGTACTTGTGAGATGGGTGTGACGTAATTTCATTAAAACATCGTCGCTTTGTTTACATTTGAGTTGTAGTAGGAGTGTAAATAACCTTGTGACGTAACTGGGCATTGACCGTGTGACGTCAGAGCATGAACCTGGTGCATTTGTTTGCAATGGTGGGGGTGATTGAACTTTGTACTTGTGAGATGGGTGTGACGTAATTTCATTAAAAGAAAAACATCGTCGCTTTGTTTACATTTGAGTTGTAGTAGGAGTGTAAATAACCTTGTGACGTAACGGGGCATTGACCGTGTGACGTCAGAGCATGAGTCACAGCTGGTCCACCTCCCCGCTTCCCCAGTATGCGTTTCTCAGCAGTTCATACTTTATCTCACGGATGATAAGGCGCTGTAGTAGTGCGTAAAAATGACCTTGTGACGTCAGTTCCGTCAGAGCAGACACCACTATCGTACTTTGAATTATATTCAAAGTGATCAAGGGAAAGAATTTTACAACTCAAAGTTTAATTCTCTGATGAAAAAAAATACTCTATTAATCATTATTCTACTTTTACCTCAATGAAGGCTTCCATTGTAGAAAGGTTTAATATCCAGATGTATATCTTGTAGAAAAGGTTTTGAAGAGAAAAGGAAACAAGTTGTACGTGAAGTGGTTGGGATTGGAAGAACGCAGCTGGATTGACAGAAAGGATATTGCATAATGTTGTGAAAGAAGAAAAAAACACTCTGATATTAGACATTTATTTTTTTTTTTAATCCTGTTACAACAAAACGTTTATTAAAAACATTCCTAAAATATAAAATAGGATTTTTTTATTGACTTGTTGCTGCTATAACATGTAAAATAAAATCTAGTGATTGATAATTAATGTTCTTATTTTTTTTTTTGGGTTTTTTAACCTACACTTCTATGATTTAAGTAATCATTTATTTATTCATTTATTAATGTTTTAGAATTAATTAATTACAACTATTATATACTTATAACTACAATTACATATAACAATTAACAATTATATAACTAATGCAATGAATAATGGCCGTAGGGTAGCGTATCTGTATTGTTAATTGCTGTATGGCGTTTATCATCATATGGGGAAAGAGACTTTTTATTTATTAATACTGATTGCACTTGATGTCTTTTTGATTGTATAATTTGAAATTGACTGTACATCGACTCGTAATTTCTTATAGTATTTAAATAATCTTGAAATGTGAATTCACGAACTGCACATTTTTTAATCCCTTTGGATCGTTTTATAAGTAAACCATGTTTAGTTATAAATGAATACATTTTTGGTCTTAAGCCAACGTATTCAACAATTGGATCTCCAGCTGTTTCATCTTTGAGCATTCCTACAATTTTTTTGTTTTTGTCAGAATAAGAACGATGCTCTGTCGGATAATTACTTGTATCGAAATAGTCTTTTAAATTGTTACTTATGTCGTCGTATATATCTTCTGTATTAATAAGGTATAGAAGTGAATCGGTGTCTATATAGCACAGGTTTATATTTTGCGGACCATAAGCTTTTAAGAATACGTCATAATGTAATTTGTACATTAAAACCTTTGAAAGTTCCAGTATGCTAAAACCGACATAAAGGGGCTTATCAAATACAATTTTTTCCTTCTCTAACTGGACGGATACTACATTTTCAGTGAAAATTATTCTCTCTTTGAAATTTGGCTTTTTAACTAGTTTGTTTAACGATCTTTTATTTGTTACAATTTTTAGGTCTATTCGTTTTCTAACGTTTTCCATAAATTTCCCAAAACAGGAGTTGTTCATGAGTTTGAAAAAATCTGACTCAAAAGGATTGGTAGACTTAGCTCTATGTTTGCTATTTAAATTAATGTATGGAGCCAACCAATTCTTTTGGTTAAATTTTAAAACTCTATGTATTTTTTTCAATTTAATCCCGAGATTTATAGCTTGTTTCAAGTTAACATAATGCACGATATAACGGGTTTTTGGTGTGAGTGTCGTTAGTAACTTTTCTGTAGTTTTATTGCAAGGGGGTTTTAATCTTTCGGGTAATAAAGGTAGTTGACAGTGCAAATCGTGTATGTCTTTAGGGTAATCAATGTCTACATCAAGTATGTACCCAACTTCAGAGTCATCGGGAACGTTTAACACGTCTAAATCTTCATTATGCCATTTAAAATCACTATATGGAAGGAAACAGTTCATTGCATAACCATACAAATTATTTACATCAGCATACATTAGGTAGCTAATGGGCAGATTTGGATCATAATCATCTACGTAACAATTATTTGCTTTGGCATAACGCTTGACAACTTGTGTAATACCTCCTCGAATTCCTTTTTCGATAAATAATACCATATCTAGGTCTTTTATAATGTCTAGCTCAATGTTTGTAGTTTTTAACATTGCTTCATAGCTAAGGCCCGGAAGAGACATAAAATAGGCTGGATCTAAGCGATATATATCTATACAGAGTTTACGAAATTTTTCAAAGACTTCGCATAATAAAATTACATCTGTTTTTATATACATTTCGGTATACTCTTTTAAGTTCTTTATATTGAAGGTTTTCCAAATGGTTTGAGCATGTTGATAATCAGAATTAGAAATATTTTCTAAAGTTAAATTGTTGTAAAATTTCTCTATTGCAGGTAACTTAGTTTCCTCCAACCGCGCGAAAGAATTTATGTAAGAATACGGGTAAATTCCTTTTTTTGTCAGCAATTCAACTTTGGTTTCTTCAGAAAATAACTGGTACAAATGAGGGAATGTGATTGAATGATTCACAGAACCTTTCTTCATGTTTTGTACTAGGGTGTCTAGGCTAGCTGCTAAAAATTTATAACTGTCTACGAACCTTATTTTAGTTTTACAATTTTTAAATGTTTTAATGAAACTTATGTATTTTTCTGTGTTACTTGGAATTACAGTAACATCTCCTTCATGGTCGGCTAAAAAAGGAACAATAAAGTGCGAGTCATAACCCTGAAAGTTATGCATAAATACCGGAATAAAATTGGGAGTTTTTGCTTGTAAATTGCAATTGGAATGAGCCGCTCCAATAAACTTAGATGTTACATGATCGTGATGACGTACTTTCTCATCGTTATTTAAAGTTTTCTGGCATATAACGCATAAATCAGTAGATTGATAAATTAACTTTTCTTGCTCGGTCATTTCAGCCATAGGTTCGACATTTCCATATATTTTATCAGCTCTTTTAGCCAATTCATGTAATGCTTCCATAAACATTGACATACAGTTTTCACCGGTGAAAATTGATGGTTGTTGTTGATTAAATAATGGTATATCCGCTTTGACCATAAGTGATGCACAAAAGATTTTATGATTTTGAACTGATTTTGTCCAAGAAATTGATGGATTTTGTGAAGGACCCTCAATTGGTTCCAGATAGGATTCAAAGTCTGCATATGCTACAATTTTAATTTTTTGTGTGCATTCGAATTTTTTAAATTTGATTTTATCAGCAACTGGAAAATCCGATCTCACTGGTTTATGCGTACCGCAAAATAATAAATGCTCCTTTAATCTTTCTTCCGCGTTTTTTCCGCTTTTTGTTTTATATCCCCAGGAAATAGATGTTAAACATCTGTGACAAATTTCTTTGGCAGATTTGTCATCGGATATTTGTCTACTAACAAGCCGGCTTAAATTTGTGATGTAACAATAGTGCGAATTTCTTTCATTTTGAAGAAACAAAAGGTCAAATCTCTCCTTGTAGGTTTCTCTTTTGCTTATTCTTAAAGGAAATATATCATTTTTTTCATCTAAACCGTAAACATTAATTAAAACATTGTTTACATTTTCAAATTTTTTAATGTCTTTCATGGAAGTGGGATATGTAATACAATCGAAATTATAATTATTATCAAAATGTTCATACGACTTAGGATTGCTCGAACCAATAGTTTTGCTTAATATTGCTAATCGAAAACAATCATTGTTTACGTTTTTTACATTAATTACGGCATGCTTGTTTTCTATAACTTTTGGCAATTTAATAAATTGTTTCCCGCTGAGAGGTTTATATTTAGTTAAATGCAAGTATAGAAAGTTACATGATACAAATGTCCAACCAGAACCTTTAGCTTCAAAAGAATCTAATTCCAAGACTATTTTTTCGAATGATTCTCTAATATATTCGTCCAAATCGGTTGAAGAATCTATAACTTGCTGACTAGTCTTAAAATTCATATCGGACTTTTCCTCATTATTTTGACTTATTTTTTTATATGTACAGTCTAACTGTAGATTAACTTTAAATATATTCCATTGAGCCAAATATGATTTTAAAATCTTAATCAATTTTTCTTTGTTTACTTCTAAAAATGTTTTCGGAATTATGTTTTTATCCCGATTTTCAATATAAAAATCTAAAACTGTATTACCAAATGCAGCCTTTTTAATGCCTTGTTCATACGTGATTAAGCTACTGAGTTGTTCCTTATGATAAAGTTTATATTTCTTAGGAGAACTAATTCCTTTTTCTGCACTATTAACACTGGAGAAAGATGGTATGTTTGAATGTGTCCGTTTTTTAAATGGTAAATGAAGTTGAGATTGTTTCAAAGATGACCCAGCAGGAGTTTGGAAATTTTCCATTGCTAACGATTGGCTACTGTGGCCCACGAACGCTTGAAGGGAACTGATGCGCTTTTTTTTTTCTCACATACAATTTTATGTCGTGAACAGCTAAAATTTGATTTAAATTCGCGACTGCAATTTGTGCACGAATGAAATTCCCATTTACATATATGAGAACTTAAATTTTGTAATAAGAGCCCACATTTTGTACATAAAACATCCATACCTTATGACACAGATACTTCCCCTAGGCCGATATTCACGCTTTTCTTATTTACTAAAACTTAAGATGTATGTATTTTTGCACTTCCCTCCGTATTTCATCTTCAATAATCCTAAAAATAAAAAAAAATCTTACTTTTTTATTCTGAAAATTAAGTATTAATAATTTTAAAATTTTAAATTAAGTATTAATTTAATTGATCGCAATAACAATTAATGATATGAAAACTCACCGTCATACTGCTCTATCTCTTCATCGGTGAAACATTCGCGGTACCTCTTTGGAAGAAAGGTTCGGATGAGTTCTCCTTCCTCTCCCTCTATGATGGCCTGCAGTGATTGGCCGTATTCAGTATTTTTTAAATTGAGTTTAAGTATTTTATATGCCGCTCCCTCTTCTAATTCTCCTATTGTCTTATAGGCTGTAAGACCGTTTAATTTATTCAAAAGAGTCATCTACAATGTTTATAACAATCATTGTTAAAATGATTCAATATTGTCAAGATTTTTATCATAATGTTAAGATTAGTTAAAACAAGTAGCTTAACAACTTACGTTTAAGCAGTGACTAGCGACAGCGGAGAGCATAACACGGAGGCAAAACAGAGTGACGTAGGCCAGTGGCTGAAGAGGGAACGCTTATAAAGACTTGGAATAGGTGGTATCATGACCATATATGGACACAAATATAACCGCTGAGCAAAGAATAATGGAAAACGGGTAGGTTGCATCGCGATGACTCATGCTCTGACGAATCTGTCATCACATGGTATGACCATATATGGGAATGGAAATATAGAGAACCGAGAATGCAACTATGCGAATGTAACTCACAGACAAGGTTGATTATTATTACCGTTTATCTGTAATATTTATAACCATTAGATTGCTATCACTATGCTAGGATTAGTTTTTGTATCATCGGATGAAATGTTTGTAGCTCTTTTGTAATAAGATGTTTTTGGCACTAATGCCGATTTTCTGTAAATATTAACAGACTCTATCTCACTTTTATCAGGGGATTCGCCCCAAACATCACTCTCTCTTCTTTTTATTCTTTTGGGCGTCGATGCAAGTTCCGGTTTGGCCTGGTACAATTGTACTGATTGTTTAATGTCTTCTAGAGGTTGAAGCACGGGTGTAAAGAATTCTTGTCGACCTTTTTCAATATCTTGGAGACTACGCTTCAAAGACTGATATTTGTTTTTCAAAATCTCGCTAGTTTTTATAATCTCACGAGTGACTCTTGGGTCCATGACTGCTCTTTATATATCCACAATGAATGTATCGATTCCTTTTCTAAAACGCCCATTGTTCAGGTCTCTACTTTTGTCAATGACGAGATAACTAAAAGAATCTTTCCAACATAACGAACACATATCTTTAAAAAGTGAAAAACTTAAATCTGGAGTGCTTACATGTTCTTCGTAAATATGTTTCAAATTTAACTCATCTTGAGGAAATACTATTAAAAAATTAAAGTTACATCTGATAAGGTGTCTCGGGATACAAACATAACTTTGTGTTAAATAAAAGCAATCAAGGTTCATGTGACGACCATAACTAAAATATCGTTTAATTATATCCTGATCTTCCATAGTCACATCATCGAATATACAGACCGAATTGGATTCAACTTCTTGAGGCAATTCTTTTGCATCTTCAAATTCGAATAATCCTATTTCAGGAACTAGATTTATGATACTTTTTAAATATTGATATTTCGGTTGATGTAAAGTTTTTCCGAAAAGATACACATTTTTAAATTTTAAGCCATTCGGATTTAATAAAAGTCCAATCATGATATTAGTCTTTCCGCATCCGCTTGGTCCACAAATCGATGCCCTAATGGTGCTTGGTAATAATGAACTGTGCCTCCTCTCTGAATCCCACTTAACAGGGGAGAAGTCAGTAGTAGAGAAACGTTGTCCTTGTCTAACTAATTTCATTCTGAATGCAAACAACATCATCTTTCCTCTGTATATATATATATATATCTCAGTTCTTTATTTTCCAAGTACAGTATGGTTCGTAGGACTCGCAAAGGAAGAGGCTTGCTGAACAGTGTTATTAACAAGTTACCAATTGAATTACACCTTCCGGGATATCAGTATTGCGGGCCGGGTACGAAATTAGAAAAACGTTTAATTGCGGGTGATAGTGGAATAAACAAACTTGATAGAGCTTGTAAAGAACACGATATAGCTTATCGCAAACATACGAATATGGATAGTCGCAAACAAGCGGACAAGATCCTAGCTGATAATGCTTGGAAACGAGTTAAAGCTTCAGATTCGTCATGGGGAGAAAAAGTTGCAGCTTGGCTAGTTACAAATGTCATGAAGGCGAAAGGGAAAACTGGTTCAGGTTTAAAAAATAAGAAAAAGAAAGGGAAGATAAATTTTATGGATTTGGTTAAATCGTCAAAGGTTGATGATGTATCATCAATTCTGAACGCATCGAAAGTGGCGTATAAGAAGGCTAAAAAACATTTACGCGGTAAGGTGAATCCTTTACCGCCTAGAATTCTACCGCTACCAAAGGAGGGAGGCTTTCTCCAATTTCTTGTACCGTTGATGGCAGGACTTTCCGCTGTAGGATCTTTGGCAGGAGGAGCTGCGAGTGTGGCAAAAGCGATCAATGAGACGAAAGAGGCCAAACTTAAATTAGACGAGCAAAAGAGACATAACATGGCAATGGAAGGTCAGAAAGTTGGTGATGGACTTTATTTGAAGCCCCACAGGGATGGTTACGGTCTGTTTATAAGCCGACAAAAAAGACCTAGAAAAATATGACTACCAAATAAACCGTTGACCGATCTTGAATTAAATTATATGGCTAAAGATTTAAATATTCAAAATTTTCGTGGAGTATTTATGATCGATAATCTCCCTAAATATCCGAATAAATATGAGACAGCTATTATAAACTTGCAAACAAGTTCAGAACCTGGTTCTCATTGGGTGTGTTATGTGAAAAAAGATAATCTTGTGAAATACTTTGATTCGTTTGGAAATTTGAAACCACCACCACAGCTACTTGACTATTTCAAGGGTTCAAAAATAACTTACAACAGACGTCGTTATCAGAAGTGGAATACTCAGATTTGCGGACATCTCTGCTTAAAGTATTTAGCTGATGTTTCTCATAAATTTTGATCATTCATAATCATGAGCTATACAGTATCGTTTACGGGAAATTCTAGTGTTCTTCATGCAAACTTTTTACCTCCGCTGGAATTAGGCTCAAGTTATACAGTTGGTTTATTATCTTTTGACACATACAATACTATTCCGAATATAAGAAAGGATGTTAGCGATAAGTTTTATTTTGGAAATTCGACAATCCAGATACCTGAAGGATCGTATGATATCGATGCACTAAATTCTTTTCTTCGCGAAGAAATTGCTCACCAGGAACCTGGTGCGGGGTTTATGCTGCGAGGAAATCAGAATACTTTAAAGGCTGAACTTAGAACAACGAAGCCGGTCTACTTCAACTTCCCCGACAAGCCCCATTCTATTGGTCCACTGTTGGGTTTTCATCGTCCAAATCATGTCATCAACCCAGTGCATCGGTACAGCGAATCGGATGGTATTGTGAAAATTCTTTCTGTAAACACTATTTCGATTCATTGTAACATCGCAGTAGGGTCTTATGTCAATGGAGATCCGGATCATAGCATACACCAATTCTTTCCGGCTGTAGAACCAGGATATAAAATAATAGAAACCCCGAATCCTGTCATTTACTTTCCTACTAACGTGAGGACTGTTGACAATATTACCGTTCGGTTAGTGGATCAAGACGGAGAACTTATTGACTTTAGGGGAGAAACTGTTACATTGAGAATACATTTGAAGAAAAATGGGGATTGATTTTACGATGGATGGTGTCCAGAATAATAGTGTAGCTCGTTATAAAAGGAGAGAGCAAGCCATGTTAAGAATTAGTAATCCTAAATTGACGAGACAGTTAACAACTGCAAACGCTAACTTTTTGAAACAGTGCGGTTTTCGGTTACAAAATAAGAAAAAATGAATAACATACTCAACATTACATCAGATATAAAATTTGATGATTCCCTTACGCAATTCCAGTATCATTCACATCAGCCGTATGCGGGGAACACCTTTAACAGGTCCGACGAAATCAGAATACCTATACATCAACAAGATGTCTACACGTTTCCTTCATTAAGTTATGTTTATCTTGAAGGACGAATTTTAAAAAAAGATGGTACTCCTGGAGCTACTTCAAAATTGACTAATAACGCATTTGCGTTTTTGTTTGACGAGATTAGATATGAATTGAATGGCATTGAAGTTGATAGAGTGAGAAATCCTGGAATAACTACAACGCTTAAAGGTCATGCATCATTTTCACCTACTCATGTCAAAGGGCTAGAAAATGCGGGATGGACGATGCCCGGTGTTAACAATACTCTTTCCTTAGACAAAAACGGATTTTTCAGCGCATGCCTGCCCCTGGATATTCTTTTAGGAATATGTGAGGACTATAGAAAAATTTTAATAAATCTTAAGCAGGAACTCGTTTTGATTCGATCTAGTACGGACTTGAACTGTGTGAAGGGTAACGATGATAACGTCCAAATAAAATTGGACAAAGTGGTTTGGAGGATGCCTCATATTCGTGTTTCTGATCAAGAACGTCTTAGATTGCTGAAGATGGTTGACAAAAACAAGGTCATATCAATTCCGTTTCGATCATGGGATCTTTACGAATACCCTAGTTTGCCTGCAACACAGCAGGAAAATTGGACTGTCAAAACATCGACAAATTTAGAAAAGCCGCGGTATGTTATTATCGCATTCCAGACTGATCGAACGAGAAACGCTACCAAAGACAGCAGTCAGTTTGATAGTTGCAAATTGAAAAATTTGAAACTCTATCTGAATAGCGAACAATATCCTTATGACGATTTGAATTTAGATTTTGCACAAGGAAAAGTGGCTCTCCTCTACGAAATGTATGTAGAGTTTCAAGAGAGTTATTATAATAGGAGACATTCTCAGCCTCTACTGTCACGATCTGATTTTGAGACATTCGCACCTATAGCCATCATAGATTGTTCTAAACAATCTGAAGCAATACAAAGTACGACTATTGATATTCGTGTATTACTAGAGGCGAGTGAGAACTTTCCGCCAAATACTAAGGCATACTGTCTTATTCTTCACGATAAAATTGTAGAATATGAGGTGGGAACCGGTTTGGTCCGTAAAATGTACTGAAACAACATGTATATATAGAGCTTAGATCGACTGCAAAAAATATCACTTCACCGTAGGACATTGACTGAAGCATATAATGCGTTCGGCGGTCATTGATTTTCAGGGCTATCGCTCGGCTTCTAATTCATTGATCGTTAAAGAACTATCTGTAATCTCCATCAGCCATGGTTCATCGTGGCATTGGTTTTTCAAACCACCTCGAGATGTCGGAGAAGTGGGTGAGTCGAAAACAAATCTTTGGGTAAAGAAACATATTCACGGACTGGAATGGAACTATGGTGATGTACCATATGAGGATATGAGATATTTCTTACTATCCATCACGGAAGACTATGACACATTATGGGGAAAAGGAATGGAAAAATGCAATTTCATAGAAGAACTTATCGATAAACCAGTCTACGATCTTCATGATTTCGGCTGTCCAAACTTGAAAATTTTAGAAAATGATAAGATTGCATGTAGTTTTCATTTGAACACTTCCTTTGTCTGCTCATTAAATCAAGCCCATCGATTGGCTGCATGGGTCAGAAAAAATTCTGAGGCTTTAAATTTCAATAAAGAAGAGGTACGTAAGCAATCATTTAGAAACATTGACTCGCCTCATCATCTGCTGTCGTTTGCAGGATTTATACGCGGAGTCAAGGATAGTGTTAAATGTGTATACTGCGGACTGGTCTATGATTCCAAATCACTAATCAATCCTCTCAAGTACCATAAGGCGAGTCGTCCTCAGTGTTTGTGGTTTGAAAAGGAGTATTTATAAAAATGACAGGAAGGACCTTGTATCACTTTGATAATGGACAGAATGGAGGCTGTAATACGTCGCTTGGGAGAAGAAGGCATAGAAACTCTAACTACTGAAGAATTGAGAATTTTACCCCGCTCGTTGCTTTTGTACGTTTTGGACTGTACATTGGATTATATCTGGGACAACTTACCTGAGGAATGGCAACATGACGAGGAATTTATCCAGAAACGAAGACTTTCCTACATTGATGAAGACTCTACTTATTATTAATTGTACTATATGTATTTTTGAAATTTTGTTTTATTTGTTTACATTATTTTATTGTTATGAATAAACAATGCACATTTTATAAGTTGGTTTATTATTTTATTATACCTTATTTTTTTTTTTAATTTATAGGAAGGGTGTTGGGTAAAAATAAATGCAACGAAATATAGAAAACAATTATATATTTTTTCATATCGATACAATTACACTTTTTATTCCATTAATTATTATTACATATATCGTTAAGTTCGTTTAAATTATAAAAAAGGGTATTGGTATTAATACTAAAATCAATCGGCACACATTCCGCAGGTTCGGTGAGTTGACATTTTTCATTTTTCTGGTATAGATCGACCATCTTGGTTATCAAGACCAGCGAGTCATTGATTTTCTTAATGTTCGTACATAGCTTAGTCGTTTCTATCCTGTTAAAACATGCTGAAACAGACTCAAGAGTCGATGGACTTTGGTTAAACATTGATAAACAATGAAAAACCTGTTCTATTTTCATTACTCTGTTTCTACCCCTCGTAGAATATAAACAAAGTACATTTTTACATCTTACTCGCTCATCGGCATCCACCTTCTTGTTACGTCTGTTTTGTAATAGAGACAGCATCCTAGGAATCTGCGCTTCAACGAATTTCCACTCTTCTGCATCCATATAAACAACTGTTTTCTTATCCATAACGGCGATTGTAGGCACATAATCGCACACACCGACTCGAACTAGTTTGCTCCTAGTTATGGGATAATCAGTTACTAATTCCAATCGACGTGAAACAACCATCTCGCAAGGCTACAACGTCGACACTGAGAGATTTTAAACGTTGGAGGTGGGAAGATGAAGTTTTTCTAAATTTTTTATTAAATGATTTATCTCTAATTTTTTTTCATACAATGATATCCAGTTTTTCAAGTCGTTGAGTTGACGTAGAAAAATACATAGTCTCCTGCGAGTATCAGCAACACCCATATCTTTTTTCTTCTTCACCATCAATTACATCACCTATTTTTAACGGCAAGCTTTCCAGTTGATCCAAATACTTGATAAATGCACAATTTTCAGACCATTTCTTATGATCTAATAAAGGATCGTCAAACTCTTCCCATTCGTGCACTATTACTCCGCAAAATGGACACCTTGTTCGGTCAGAGACTTTTAAATAATAAAATCCCGCAGACGCTAACCTCAAAGGACTCACTGGTGACGTCCAGCCGACAAATGTCGACAGACGGTCTTTCTCATACCTCAAGTTCCTACTTGTCAAACGTCCCATGATAAACTAACAAGTAAGGGCAATTGACGAAGGAGCAAATTTATAATTACCTCGACACCCTGCGACGAACGGGTATGGATTAGCTCATTCAACTAAAACATGCCTAATTAATCGAAGCGACGATCTCACAGGCCGACAACCAGTTCACGTACAGGGTTCTATACCCCCACATCAATGTAAACAAAATACCCTAAGACACGGGAATACTTGTCAATGCGGCAGTAAATATACAAGGATAAGTGTTTTTTCTTTTAATGAAATTACGTCACACCCATCTCACAAGTACAAAGTTCAATCACCCCCACCATTGCAAACAAATGCACCAGGTTCATGCTCTGACGTCACACGGTCAATGCCCAGTTACGTCACAAGGTTATTTACACTCCTACTACAACTCAAATGTAAACAAAGCGACGATGTTTTAATGAAATTACGTCACACCCATCTCACAAGTACAAAGTTCAATCACCCCCACCAAACAAATGCAACAGGTTAACTACCGATGATAAATTATAAAAACCACTTAAAGCAGCCCTGAAGCTGATCTCACAGACGAAACCGGCCGCGTCGACGCGGAAGTAAACAAATATAAGACCAGACGTCATCAAAGGTCAAACCACCCATGAATGAAACGCAATGTAAACAAATGCGACGTTGCCAGATCTAATAAATTCCTTACACTGTTGCCACATTGTGCACACAAACACCAGCCACTAGCCCAAGGTCACCCCCTCCCGCCCTCACTAATCACCCCCCCGCCCTACAATGACCTTAGGTCATTGACCCCGTTTGCACAATCCGTCGTTTATAACTACTTACGAGAGTTACATAGCAGTCTAGTTGAATTCAGAATAATGAATTGAGAAGCCTGTATTTACATGGCATGTATCGTTTAGTAATCATACGCATATAACTATAGAGGATTAAATGAAAGCAATTGCCCCGAGCGAGGCGGGTCCGCCGCTTCCTCTTCGGCCACCGAGCGGAAATTTTCATGCAGGGGTTCCTCAAATTAGGCTCACTCCTTATAGGTTATATTCATGTCACGGTTCATCATAATTCTCATGCTTGGTTCCCCTTCCAATTTCAAGTATCCCCCGATACAGCTCAATTGTGGCACGCAACTATCCATGAGCTCTACCAATTTGCAAATGACATAATGACCTCTCTGCCACTGGATTGGATAATGGTCAATGGGCAAGTTAACACGGATACAGAATGTCTGGATATTGTATAGATCCCCTAAATGCATTGGTGCTAAACTCTGCCACCCTTCGTTAAAAGTATTCAGTAAAGTAATGCTCAACTAGATTATGCATAGTTTTAAATTATTCTGTAAAATCATATATTTAAATCTGTTTTTTCTTTTTTTTGTTCAATGTGCTTAAGCCTTTATTTGAACGCGTATGTGCGTTTATAGTATCTGGATGGCCCATTAGTCAGCAAGTGCAAAATTATCACATTGATCAAATCGTTATTAGGAATGTGGAAGGGAAGACCATCAGAAGCCAAGTTCGAAATAAAACAATAAGAATACGTTTCGAGACAGTTCCAGTTACTAATAGAATGGAACTGGCTCAAATGGTTTGGACATCTGTTCCTTATGGAGCCAAGCCGCATCGCAAAATGTACATACAACGCTAGAGTGGAGTGCGAGAGAGGGAGAAGAAGAACAAGTCTGAAGTGGGAAGACGGGGTGAAAGAAGCTTTCAGGAAAAGAGGAATAATTTGGAATGCAAGACATGAGCTGGTACGGGACATAAGCAGCTGGCTCAAGCTCTACAAAAGGTCTCCTCACACTGCTTAGGCGGTAGGCGAGGATAAAAGATTATGATAATGATGATCTAATCGTCCTTAGAAGTAACACCTTGTCTGAGATTTACATTCCGTAGTTGCCCTGGCCATGCATGTCAGTAGAATTAAGTTTACGCCACAATATAGATCTAAACATACCACTACCGTCATGTTTTACGGGAATTAAAAGAAATTTAAATCACAAAGTATTCCGAAGAACAGGAAAATCACATTCCTGCGTTTAAAAAATAAATTACATCTAGTGGAGAATTAAGCCCGAACTGTTGAAGTTAAATGATTCAACATGATTGTCAAGTTGTACTTAACAAGCATCACCTTAGCTACATCATTACGCAAATTTCATTCTTCTGAACTTATTAGTTCAGGATTTAGATTTATAAACTCAATGAAGAAAAGAGGATACAGGAAAATAATAGAACCTCAAAAATGACCATGTACTGGTACACTGAAGAAAGAAAAAGAAGAGGCCGACCAAGAATTTCATGGATGAACCAAATCCAGGAAGTCGTGGCAGTATATGGACCTGAAGGAAGAAGATGCACTTGACAGGAAGACCTGGAAAAAATGTACTAATATTGGGTAGGAGAAAACCTCAAACTTGAGGAAACACTCAATAATAAAAAAATAAATAAACAATTATAATATCACAAAAGACTTTGTTTATTTCTTCTGGTTTAGACCGTGTAGATAAATTTCTCGCCAACGTTTCGTCAACCATGCTGATGACTTCCCCAGGGGCTGAGAATGATGATGCTCATTCTCATCTCAGCCCTGAGGAAGTCAGCAGCGTGGTTGACGAAACGTTGTCGAGAAATTTATCTACACGGTCTAAACCAGAAGAAATAAACAAAGACTTTTGTAATAATAGTGGTCGTGGAAGGCTAAAAGAATAATTATAATATCCTTCGAAAGCATACTTGTCATGCATCACTTTTGGCTTTGGATTAAATCTTCAGGGAATATTCCTTTTTACAATATTCTAATATAATATTCCGTTTTATATCTAAGTATAGTTGTCAACGTAATATTAGGTAATGGAACCTTAACAAATGAATGTTTTGAATAAACGTCTTTATTTCCGCACATGCTAAACCTAAACAAGTTGTAGGATGGGTTATGTACACCAAATGAAAATTAGCAACACAGATCTCTTCTAACTCTTACTATTATGTTCCCTAGGGAACTGCAGACTAGCGCTCACAAACTACGAAGTTTGTCAGGACTATAAAGGGCAACTCTTACCAGTTCCGGACTTTCATTCAACGAGACGATGTACATTTTCCCAAAAAACGCACTTACTTCTCATTACGGCTCAAAAGCGTTTCAACAAGTCCAGATTAACAATACGCTAACTGGAGGATCGGAGAAAAATATGAACAATAGAAAATAATACTTGTTCAACACAATTATGAGAATGAAACGTGTGACTTGAAAAAATAAATCATACACAAAATAATCACTAATAAAATCGATTAAGTAATTATTACCGAGTAGGTTTAGTAATACTTTATTCCGCAGATATGTGTTTTGCTTGCTTTAATGAACACGTAATTGAAAATCAAATGGAAAAAGGTTACTAAATGTTACAGGTACTAGTATTGCTATAATATCTGTGGGGAGAAATAGTATGGCAATTAGGCTTTGTAGTCCTTTTTATTATGATTCAAATAGGTTTATTATTATCATATCATAGTAAGTTTGTATGTTTTATGAAAAAATATACCTCAACAAAAGTAAGTTTTTAACCTTTCCGTTATTTTAAATAATTAATAATCAGATTAATATCTTTTCACACCCTGTATTAAAACTGTAGGAAGTTATTTAGAAAAAAATTAGAAGAATAATATTCAACCGTCAACGTTGAACCGTTCAGATAAATTTGATAAATTTGTATAATCAGGAACACAATTAATATTTTTTATTTGCCCAGTGGTCATATCACCAGCTATGGAGTGATATATATATATATATATATATATATATATATATATATATATATATATATATATATATATAATATAATATTTAGATCTTGAGTTTCAGTCTTTTATTTCTTTATTAACTTCTTAGGCGACGTTTCGAGACTAGGTTAGTCTCATACTCATGCCCTGATAAAAGACTGAAACTCAAGATCTAAATATTATATTATTTCCATAGCAGTCAAGATAAGTAGAAACCAATATATATATATATTAAAATTTTAGGTTTTCAAGTGATAATTAAATCTATTCAAAAGGAAAATAGTTGACTGGGTAATTTTAAGAGTGGTTTAAATGACCAGGGGGTGCAGTCAATGATTACACAAAATAAGAATGACATATTTTATTGTGTATAGATTTCGACTCAGGATTTTGACCATCTTTAGAGCAGAGAAAAAAAAAACAACTAACGTAGGCACAATAAAATAAGTCATTCTTGTTTTGCTTAATCATTGACTGCACCCCCTGATCATTTTACACCACTCTGATAATTATATCGACTTTTTGACGTTTTGAAGAATTAACGATGTTCCTGATTTTTTTAATTGCAGGTTTTTGACAAAGACACGTCAAAGTCCTGTAATTTTCAAATAATTGTTAACTCCTTCCCTAGGTATGTTTATTGTAATTTTTTTTTTGGCAAAATCCATTTGGGGATCGGTTGAAGAGCAATTACATTGTTAGCGAGGATCTTCAAAGCCCGTGCCAATTAACCCCCCTTCAATCAGTACAAATTATATAGCGCGAGCCTTGCCCCGTAGCCATTACAGGTTTAGCGCTAGGGAGGAAATCGAAATCGTCTCTTCTAATGGATATGACAGGACCTAAACCTTAGATAGTAATCAGCATTCTGGTCTTAATGCTATTTAGCAGACTACTTGCTGTTCTCAACAGCCAATTGATAGATTAACCGAGGGTATTAGCATATAGTTGGATATGAAGCGGCGAGGATGGGCGTGGGAGTGGTTTGGCATGTAGCGTTCCCCATTTCCAGGGCTACTAGTGTCAACAGCTTTTAGCCCAGCTCTGGGGAAGATCAACAAAAAGTGGCCTGGGGGAGTAGGGACGATTTTGGAGGGAGAGAAGCTAATGGATATACTTGTGCACCTCCCTGCCCTTCTCACTCCGTAAATTGACGAATTCCTCCATTCAAAGGCAACCCTACCTCTGCTTCGTAATTTTACTACCCCAGATTCTAAAAATAATATGGCTTATAAGTCGTACCTTATCCTTTTCCTTATAGTATCCTAGCGTTTCTTTTTCTATATCCCGTCCTTTGTAAAATAAATAATATTTTAATTCGTGGATAAAGTCATCACTGAAAGAAAAATAAACGATTTATTTGGTACACAAGTAAATGATTGCAAAACCATATGAAGAATTGAAAAAATACATACTTTTGTAAATGATTGGTAAAACATCTGCCCACATTTGCTACAGTAATAAATCATA
Source organism: Arma custos (assembly GCA_037127475.1). Classification (NCBI taxonomy): domain Eukaryota; kingdom Metazoa; phylum Arthropoda; class Insecta; order Hemiptera; family Pentatomidae; genus Arma; species Arma custos. The sequence goes on from CM073761.1 coordinate 98,505,496, forward strand.
AATATATAAAGATTAAATTAAATTTCATACACTCTTAAATTGCCACGGCTAATATTTTTAATTTATTTATCAGGTGTTTCTACCGGTTTAGACCGTGTAGTCAAATTCTTTGCCGACGTTTCGCTGGCCATACTGCAAGTTTTCTCAGGGCTTAATCTGAGACTGAAAATGTTCTCCTCTACTTCGGTATTTATAGCTTCTGGGTCCGAGCGCGGAGCCGATTCTGATAAAATCATCTGATTGGCTAACCAGCGAACGTTGGCAATGAATTTGCCTATACGGTCAAAATCAGAAGTAACACCTGTTGAATGGATTAATACATTTCTTACATTAATTAACATTGTATCTATTTATTCGATATATTATAAACACGTTATTTATTACCCTTTCAATAGCTGAAATATACATGTTACACGGAATGTTACCTTCAACTCCACCCTTAAAATCTACAATACTAATTGATTCAGACTTAATCTTAATTGATATTCATATATAGTCCTGAGGCAGCTTTCTATATGTCTTGCGAAACGTTATTGAAGAATTTAAAAAGGGCCTGAGGCCGAAGAATCTATAGAAGAATCGTTTTAGAATATAGACCTTTGCAAATAAAGAAGGAAATAAAAGCTGTTAAACCCAAGCAATTAAAATTTATAAAAAAGCGGGAACAAGATCAGACCGACTTGACATAAGACGATGCTCTCAAATTTTGTTTGGTTTTGTAACAAATTGATAGTAATGAAATAATGTTTTTTAAAAAAAATATTATTTTTTAAAGGGCACTTAATCATAAATAATTATACCACATCGAGAATAATTATAATTTTATAAAAGTGTGTACGAGTGTGTGTTGTATGATTCATCAGTTGCCATCTGGGGGTTTTCAGATCTTATTTAGTTAATTGTTTTGTAACAGAAAATAGGTAAATAAATATATAACACATATGTCTACTATATACTTTAACATGAAGCATTATTTAATGATCCTCTGAATCAATCAATACCTATCTAAATAGGCAAATAACTTTTCAATCCCATGAGGACCAAAAATAATTAAATCGCTTTGAAGATTTTATGGTAATACTTCTTTATTTTAGTTTTGATTAGCCTTAGTTATACTATTAAAAAATGTATAATGTTTGTTTTGATGTTTCTACTAATAACTTCGTCATTGTACAAGAATGTTTAGATTAGTCAATCTAAAAAATGTGAATAAATATTTTTGTTGAATTACAAGTCAGGAAATTGATAGAGGATGTGTTCTAAATATAAATTACTTTATTCCAGGAACCAAGCCTCTCTTCTGAGCTTTATTTTTTATTTTTTGTGTATGTGTGTGTTCAAGGAATATATATCAAGGAAAACTAACAGGAAAAGTAGGAGGAAAACAGGATTATATTTGTTGAAAATATACTTTGGAAAATACCATAAAAAGTAAATAAATAATGAATTATTAATATTCCAATTTTTTAAATGATAATTATCATTTTTTGTTATTTTATTTTTATATATTCCCACATATTTACTTGATTATAAACAAAAACGGCTATCTGAATTATCTTTTTATTTCATTCAGTTTACTGTCAAACGATAAAGTCCGCCACAATCTGGGACCATTGTATAGTGATAAGTTCAAATAATAGTACACAAATTATAGAAATTAGTTTGTAGAAAAAAACAAAAGACAAATATGTAAAAATTAAGCAGTAAGTTAAACTAAATTATTTGAAGTTATATAAAGTATCGCCATTTAGTTAAAATACTTTCACATCAAACCTTACTTACATGCATGATTTTAATTCGAATAAAGTAATCATGATTCCACTTCTTCACCCACAAGTGAGGAGAAAAACGTTACTGCTTTGGATATTGGTTTCTTTATTCATGCGTCACTAGTACTGAAAGATAATGGAAGCTAGAGATGAGCGCTAGTAATTTTTGTTCATTTTATTAATTTTCACTTTAAAACCCTGTGTAATGAGAAAATACATATAACATGAATAAAATACAATATTATCGAATATAGAAGTTCAAAAAATTCCTCCCTCAATTGAACCCCATCAGTATCCAAACCCTCAAAATCGCATCTGGACCGATCTATAGACATATATTTCGACCAAACGGTAAGGGATATAACTTTAAATTATATACTGATAACTCATCCTTCTTTGGAACAATAAGTAAAATATATAATACAATAGGTGGGTAAAATTACTCCACACAACGAAATACCAAAATATAAATGACACATCAGTATTGAGTTAAAAACTAAATGTTTCCTTGAATACAGGGTGTCCCGAATTTAAATGGCAAAACTTCAGGAACTTATAGGGGACCGAAAAACTAAGACAAAAAGTCCTTTAGGGATTTGCTCGTTTTTGCTTAGTTTTAGAGAAAATCGCAAAAAAAGAAACAAAACAAAAATGTTACAGATAGTGATTATCACCTTTCAAAGTTCGTCAGGCTAGGCAGTGAGATATGGAAACACTTAATGTTATCCTTTATATTATTTTATTTGTTTACATTTTGGCTTCCTTCTAGGATTATAATTCCTAAATCAGTCTTCAGTCAGTTACTCAGATATTTTGTGTGGATAGCATCAGCCACAATGCCGCATACATCTGCAGTAAGAGCAGATTATCGGAGAAGAAATTGTGTCCAACGCCACTTCGATAACAATCCTGAGGCTAGCACCCGAAGAGCATCTTCTGCATTAGCAATATCGCGGCAAGCAATAAGGCGAACTTTGAAAGGTGATAATTTGCTATTAACGTTTGGCTTGGAATTTGGAACGGATTACTGGTGGGACCATATTTTTTACCTGGAAGATTGAATGGTATCACATTTACACATTTATTGGAGAACGACTTTTCTAATTATTTAGATGACATTCCCTTACAACAGCGGATTGAAATGTGGTTCCAACTCGATGGATGTCGAGCTCATTATAGCAGAGTCGCTCGAGCTTGGCTGAATATAAATTATCCACAACGATGGATTGGTCGTGGAGGAGTAGTACTTTGGCCACCCAGATCATCTGATATGACACCCATGGATTTCTTCGTATGGGGAACCTTGAAGCAGAAAGTTTATTCCGTGTCAATCAACTCAAGAGAGCAATTAAGAGACCGAATCATAGATGCAGTGCACCAAATATCATCAGAACAATGTTTAGCCGTAATTCATCAAGTGAATGCTAGATGTAATGCTTGCATTGGTGCAAGAGGACAACATTTTGAGCAATATTTACATTAAAAAGAAAATAACATAAATATAAATGTATATAAATAAGTATAAAAATGAAAACTTGTTTTGTTTCTTTTTTTGCGATTTTCTCTAAAACTAAACAGAAACGAGCAAATCTCTAAAGGACTTTTTGTCTAAGTTTGTCGGGCCGCTATAAGTTCCTGAAGTTTTGCCATTTAAATTTGGGACATACTTATTCCATGATCTGCCTAGAACCTTTTTTCGAGAAATGATTTGCTGCGTTTTATCTATCTAGTATCTAACATCGGATAGCCAGTTATTGTACCATGTTCCATATTCAATGCAATATGGTGTACTATTATAGAGCCAGTTATAGTTTATTACAGCCTACACATCCGGGGACTGTAATAGTTAAATTACTGGTAAGAGGCATAGAATAGTGAGTGCAACGGCTGGCCTATCATGACCCTTCCGCATTTATCAGCACCTTTATGATAATGAGTTTATCGCGATCAACAATGTGTCATTTAATCTGGAATCTCTGCTTTAACGTTATATGGATAGCGAGTTACAGAAGGACGAAAGGTAGATGCCAGTGTAAACAATAATGTACCTCTTAGAGTGGAAAACCAATCATGCACCCAAGCCTATTTTTATTACTTTAAGGAATAAATTAGTAAAATGAGCCAACAAAAATACTCTAAAAATTTAAAATTAGTTGTCATACATATAAGAAAAACAGTCGGTACATTGCGCACGTTAAAACATTTCAAGCCACTTTCAATTTTCTTTTTAACATTTATAGACATATTTTCCATAGAACCATTAATATTTTATTAAATAAAAACAATAAAATATATGAACTTCGAAAATCACTTAAATTCATGCGTGTATTACCCCCATCCTCAATAGATCATCTTAACTGATTTATATTTATTGTCATAGAGATTGTTTTTGTCTCAAATATTTAGATTTCCAACGGCCTATTATACATTTAAAACACTCTAAATTTCTAGACATTTCTTTTTATCGTTGGATAATGTTTCTCCATTATTTGATTATCAAACTCCTTAGTTTATATTTATCCCACTAACTACGATATGACCTATAAGATATAACGAACCTGGCCAGAGAAATCCACCAATAAACATCCCTTTAATCATTACGCCTTCCTTATTTACCTTATAGTATTATCAGGTTTTTTCATTTTGATTTCATGTGTTTTTTAGTTTAAATCCTCCCACCATTATTTGTAGTATACATGCACTACAGACTATTTCATCAGAAATCGAATACTACGGATAGTGAGGAACATATTTAAAATAATAACATAGAACCCTCACCGTAAAAAATTTGTGGCTACCGTAAAATGCACGGACGGTGATATCCAAGAGGGACAAAAAAAAAGTTAAATCAGCGTTAGACAACTATTGAGCTTTGAATTGAATGGCAAGTTATTGAAAATTGGAAAACATCTAGAGGGGCAAACTAAGCATCTATAACATACATTAGCTGAGAATAAAGCCCTCAAAGCCCGTTTGGGGGAATTAGAAGTCCGGCACAAACGGAACAGAGTCTATTATCTAGATCACTGGGGATCCTCGGGATCCCAGTTGGAGCCAGTGAAACCCCAACAGCTTAGTGAAGAGTATATAAGCGGCACTAGGCTTCAAGCTCATTGTTGAGGACCTCTACTAAGTGCAACGCCGGAGAACTAGAAAATATGACTATCAACCACCGCTAGTCATAGCGCGCTCGTCAGGCAGGCATTGACTAACCACTTGAACTCCTGATCCCGTCCACTCTACAATGATGAATTTCTTCAAAACTTCTATCATATTATATTCCTACATCCTCTCCTATGCCTGGCTACACCTCATGGTCTAACCGATGACGATATAGCTATCCATATTCACCCACAAGTTTAGTTCCTTATCATCGAAATTTCTTTTAAGGTTTCACCTCTCGCAATATTTCGACCTCCAAAAGTTCCATTTGATCCTCTTTTTTAGTCATCTCAGTTCATTCTCACACTATTCTCCAAAATAATCATGTCCGGTGATCTGAACACCAATAACCTCTCCAGTTCCAGTATCAAATTCCAACTAGAAAACCTACCTATTTTTTCCCAAGACCTCTTCATCGTCCCGTTTTCCTCGCCTATCGCTCTTTCAGATCCGACATCAGGATGAATCAATTTATTCTCGACTTCGTACAGAAATTTTTTCCATCGTCCCTAATGCCAAATATCTTAACGCCACCTATTCAACCAAGAATCATAAATTCCCCTTCAACCGTGAAAAAAATTTACCTGGTCTTGAAATTCTGGATTGGAATGAAGTATATTCCTCTACCGCTATCAATTCCATGGTCGAAAGACTCATATCAAACCTCCTTAACACCCTTAATAACCTCTACCTTTCTACGTCAGCCTCCTCCTTGAATGGCTCGTGAAAGAACTACAGAAGCGACGTGATGCTCGTAGACTTTTTAGACGTAGTAGGCTCCCAAATGACTATGAAACGTTCAGGATGCTCCGTAAAATAACTGAGACAAGCTCATTCATCAGCTCTTCATTCTAATAAAAATTATAACCTTCTCTTCTAGATGCCCTCCTTTACAAGTTGTTCAATTCTCACCTGATGATTTAAATTTACATTTTGCACCTCAACGATGGATTTATTTTCTTTTCCTACATTTCTTCCATTTAACTACATCTTATTGGCTATCCTAATAGCATATACTGATGCAACTGGTGCAGAGGTTATTCCTGTTAAATTATCTATCCAACAAATTCTTCCGGTTCTCCCATTCATTTACAATTTTTCCCTCCAGAACTCGGTATCCTGGAAAAAAATCATTTCTTCCTTTGAATAAAAATTCTAAACCTTCTTTTCCCGATGATTTCCGACCAATTTCCATCCTTTCCGATCCTTAAAATCACTTGAAAGATCAATTCAATCTAAAGGTTCATATTTCCTTGAAGAGTCTAATCAACTTGATCCTTTCCAATGTTGTTTTAAACCCGGCTATTCCATACAACCAGCCCTAATTAAAACTACAAACGATGTTGAGGCAGCTATGAATTCTGAAAAAATAACCGTTCTTGTTCTCCCTGCCTTCTTCAAAGCGATTGATTCCATTTACCATTCTATTCTGTATTCCAAATTAAAATCACAATTTTTTTTCATAAGATCTATTGTTTGGTTTCAATCATTCCTCTCACAACCTACCCAAGCAGTTGCCATACCTAATCAGTTGCCATCATCTTATCTTCCCCAGTCCTTAGGAGTTACTTAAGGCTTCAATATGTCTCATTTTCTTTTCAACAACATCCATAAATTAATTATCTATAGTTCTCATCACATATATTCAGACGACACCAAAATATATTATCCTTTCTCATTTTGAGTTATGTGTGTAGTCTTTCTTGATTCAAGAAGGTCCAGATCGGATCGGAGTTGGGGAGACATAAATGGATTAAGCCAAAACGCTGCTAATACGCAGGCTATTGCCATTGGGTCCAAACCCTTCTCGTGATAAATCAATAAGTTTCCTAACCTATACCTTAATGACCAATGCATTACTTCCTGCACCTCTTTTAAATGCCTAGACATCATCTTTGACCAGCCTCTCTCCCAGAATATTTCCCTGTTCTCTCTACTTTTACCTTTTATCTTTTTCATCGTTTCTCCGAACTCCCTCCCAACTCTACATGTAGACTTCTAGTGACCTCCCTCATATTTCGAATATGGCTGTGTGCTTTATGATGACCTCTCGTTCTTAGTGATAGATTGAGAAGAATATTGAATATTTTTGTAAGATTTTTTACTTGGACTATGAAACGTTCCCCGGTTTCCCATTACAATGTCGATTTAGGATGTAGCTCTTCCACTTTTCAAATTTCAATTTTCTAGACAAATTCATTTTCCTATCAGTGGTAATATCCAGTTCATACCCACGATATACTTTCAGAACACAGGATATAGACCCTCTTATTTGTATACACCTTTCCATAGATCTGCTTCTTCCCATAATTTCTTTATAGTCCGTTCTGCTACTCCCTCGAATTTGCTCCTCCCAAATTATTAACAAATTATTTTTTTTATTGTTCAGTATATTTGTGATGTATTGTAATGTACGTCTTTCGGGCTAGAAAATTGTTTTGTTTTTTTATTGTAATAAAATATTGGTATTCTTTCGGGGTAGTGTCCCAGAATAAATATTTTATTCAATTCTTGTCTATGCTAAAATATAACAGAATTAAACGCTTAATATTCCCATGTAAACAACACTAAAGGTAGTGTAGCCCTTTCTCGCTTCCTTAATTATGAAACACCAACTTTGATTTTTCCATTTTAACTAATTAAAATTAATTTCTTAAATCGCAGTTGATACCAACTGGAAAGTAGCAAAATTTCTCCAATAATAAAAAACCGTATTAGGATTTTTTGAGATGGAATTTTTTGCTGTTTAACTAATCGCTAAATTATGTAATTTAAAAAAATTATTTTTAGGTTTCATATCACTTAAGCATGAAAATGACAGACTGCAAATTCAAATTATTTATTAAGAAACAACAACCTAAAAGATATCGTTGTCAATATGTCACATATTTTTTATGCGTGACATGAATATTTTTAGTCAAACTTAAACAAATTAATTACTATTTCTCCCCTTCTTTTTAGGTACAAAAACGAACTACAAAAAAAAATTTGTATATATTTTCCCATGAGAACGCCCAAACAAATCTTTCTTATGAAGTTATTTAAACATTTATGGTGTAAATAAACTATAATAATGAAGAATATTCCAGAGAAAACTCTAGTTAGTAAATTGGTTGATGCAATTCCTTTTAGGAGACAACGGCTACTTTAGAATTCCTATTCTATTCAACTTTTTTTTCTCATGGCGCTACGTCCCGAGTTAAACCTCGGCCTGCTCCACCATCGACCGCCGGTCTTAGCCATCCAATTTGTGTGCCAAGTTCCGTAATGGCACCCTTAGCAACTAAATTCTCCCATCTACGCTTTGGTCGAAGAACTCTAGGAATGAAGTATGCAATATCAAATCAAAAAAACAAAAAAAATAATACGTTATCTCGAAAAATTCATGTATATAGCCTATATTGTAGTATTCCTCAATAATTAAAAAAAAAACTGTGCTACTACAACTCTTGAAGAGTCTGGGGTTCAGTACATGGTAACTGTACAGTTGATTAGGAAGATGATTCATCCTAGATCACGCTCAACAGCCAGGTTATTTTCCCTTACTTTAGCTACCAACTTTATAGAGGTTGGGTGAGCCCCAGGAGGGTCCATAAGATCCATCTCCGGCCACTAATAGCTTAAATAAAAATTTTCCAGCGAGCGGTATTTGAATCCAGAGCCTTCAACACGGCAGCTCAGCGCTCCACCAATGAACCCCTCCCCTCCCTAGAGTATTCAATAATACTTTCTGAAAGTTATATAGATAGAACCTACCAACATTTATAAACAGTCGAAACATGGAAAACAATTTTAAAAATTAAACTTAATGGATCCATGCCATTTTTTTTAGTATTGTTCACCAGTTGGCTAAAGGAAAGCTTAATTTGATTTTTAAAAATATCACTTAAATATTAAAGTTTTGCAGCGTTCGCTTCTCTTCATCACTTAGTGTGAACTTCAATTTCAAAACAAATTTGAACAATAAAAACTTTGTAGTTTTTTAAATAGATGTGCACAAATAACCAATGGTTTTTAAAAAAATCATCACCACATAGTGATTTTCTAGTCTGAGAAAAGCTACGGTTTAAATCAACAGAGTTTATAATATGGGTTCTACTGGACTATAATTGATAACATTTAATTATGAAGCAAAAAACCATTCTCCAGTCAAGTTTTTATTTTTTTATTTACTATAAATACGTTTCGACCCCCTAGGTCATTTTCAATTTCTTAAATGTTTATCAGGATTCACATAATGTGTCTCTTATGGACATCTATAATTTAAAAATTACTAGAAGATACATTTTTCTCCATGGTCATTATTGTTTTGCATTATACTTTGGACTGTACTTATTTTTAAATACCTTGATATTGTCTGAAAAATTAAAATGTAAATTTATAAGAGTTTAACATTAAATTGTTTTGATTTATTTAGGGAAACGTATTTATAGTAAATAAAAAAATAAAAACTTGACTGGAGAATGGTTTTTTTGCTTCATAATTAAATATTATCAACAGTGTTTTTGACATTTTAGTAGGCCCATCATCTTCATTAAGTATATATAGATGTATACAAAACGCCTAGTTACTATAATTAATAATTATTAATTAATTATACAAAACTGTTTTCAATCGCTTCTGTTACATCCCAGAATAATAAACAATACTAAATTACATCACTATACATTCATCTTTGTAAAAATAATTATTTGAGAGGTGTAAAGACCCTTTATGTAGGGGTGTTAACACTTTGCTGACACGATGTGTTGACATGTCGTTTAATAAAAAATAAAAAAGTAAATATTCATGTGACGAGTGAAGACATTAAGCTGTTCTGTCATGTTGACACTTCATTTTGTTTGAAAACTATCTGGCACGTTAGTTACAAATCAGAACTGCCCCCGTCAGTTCAAGCTGTCAACCATGAACGTAAAAAAAATTATTAAACTTGAAAAGCAGTTTATTAAAAGAAAAACACGTTGTTGTTTCATACAAGTATGAACGAATATAGGAATGCAAATTTCCATATTGAAGCATTGTAAGAAATACAACAAATCTTACATTAACCAAAAATAATTACATCCAAACATATATTTGATTTATTTATATACATATTCAGGGCGTGGATAGCCGTTTTGATACTATCAAACACTTTACTAATCTATTTAATTAAAAATAAGTATGTATATGGTGGAACGACATTCTATTTAATTGTTGAACTTCCATACAAGAACCTTACTGGAGCCTAAGAGGCTGTTAAGGACTCTTCTCTGAGATAGAAGATAACACGGTTATAAAAGCGATGACGTAGGCTGTGTGTATGACGTTGCAACTTATTTATTTGAAAAAAGAGTGCATACATAATAATAAATAAATTAGTTTTGACGATGGGGGTGGTGTCCTGAAATGTTATCGATTTAAAATTGAATTATATAGCTAAGTATTGAGAACATATAATATATGTTCTCAATACTTAGCTCTTATATTATGAAAGAATTTCGGGTGCGATAATACTAAGATTTCTCATATATTGATAAACTTATTAAAAATTCTTGATTTTTAATATTATAATTAATTAGATATAGATTATATTTTATTAAATGGAAAATATCGGATTTAGGTCTCCAGGCTGCAACATTCCCCTTTTTACGACATCACCTTCAACGAATCACCTCGAAAGTATTTCCTCAGACCACAGTAACATTTTTTAGCCCCACTGTTGTGGGTGGGGAGGGGTCCTCTTACCATCTTGAGATATTGCTACGATAAATTTTATTTTAGTATTAAATAAGATTTACTTTCGAGCACTTTTGTCGTATTTGTATTCTTTAGGAAAAGCTATTGGGTTCGTGACATTACACCATATTAAATTATAAAACGAATAGTTATATACAGTTGCAATCAGAAAACCCATAATTATCTGTCTCACTGGTTCATTAATTAGCCACGTATTACATTGTTGTACTGAAAGTTAAAAACAGTACAAAAACATGTTTTTTGGGCTCAATTAATTACGAACAAAGTACGTTTTTTCTCCCTGTGCATTAGAAATTTAGTCAAAAAGTTAACTTTATTCCCTAGGGAATAAAGTAAAAAGATGAAAATTCGTCTAAATAATGTAGGTTTTGTCAGGGTTAGGTCGGTACACCTGTCACACCGGCCATTAAAATCAGCTGTTGTTTCAAAATACCAAAACTGATAAACAGAAGCTCATTTATGTTCAGGTATTGTAAGTTATGGATCCACCACATATTGTACAAGAAGCAAATAATGTTATTTCAAATTTATTTGATTTAATTTTAGTTTTTTAATTTATTGTTAAATATAACATAATATAAAATGTTATAGCGTATAGTTTGCCTTTTTACATACCATCTGGAGATAAAATCTTGTATGCCCCTCCGGTCTAAATTGATCATTATTCCCAGCATTACTTTGGGAATACTCTCATTCGCTCGGAAATAAACTCCATTGTTCCCTCGCATTCGTTCGGGAACAAACTCGAATTGTACACTCGCATTCGCTCGGGTACAAATTTACAGCTGAGGGAATAACGATCTTCTTTAGTTCGTAGGTGCATAAATAATTATATTTTAAAGAGAAAAGATATGCCCCCAGCCGGGATTCGAACCCGGATCCTCTGTCTCTCCGTGGCAGCGCTCTAATAAAAATATTTAATATTTATTTTTTATATTATATTTAATATTAATATAATATTAAAAAAAAATATTTAAAAATCAAAACAATTGACAAATAATTAGAAATAAAATATAATTTTATAACTGGAATTGAGAAAAAGATTTTAGGAATACTGGCAGAAGTAAAAAATCATAGTAACGAAATATGATGTTTTAATGTATGTTGGCGTCGGGGGCGTTCAACAGAACATAGTAAAACAAGATTCAATAATAGTGTATAAAATATAAATACTCCATGCTGAATTACAAGGGAGAATATTAAAAAAATAAACTATATGAAAGTATGAAATACATAAAAATGAAATACAACAAAGTATCAAAAACATGTATACCTGAAATAAGAAAAAGTAAAAATACAATTTTCACAATAATAATAATAGCAAATTAAATACTCTCTTAAATTGTCATGGTCAATCTTTTTAATCCATTCATAAATTATTTCTTCTGGTTCCGACCGCGTCGGCCAATCTCAGCTTATAAACTCCCATCCATTTACAAACGCAACTTCCTTGCGTTAATAAAAAGAAAGAAAACTGTTATCAAATAAATAATTTTTTTTTATCTGTTTTTTTTCACAAAAATGAACATCATTCCATCAGTCCATCGCTAAATCTCTTGACCTATCTTCCTTCAAGAACCCGAAACTTTCGTTCATCCCGTGAACTATGTTGATAGTTTTGTATTTGATCTTCATTGAGGGGAACTGGTTTTGGTGTATTTTCCGACGATGTCTCATTTGGCGAAACGTATATTGATTAGTTTTTTTTTTTCAGTATTTTAGATTTGGAGTTTTTTGGAGGCATTCTAGTTAATAATTCATTATTTAATTATCAGTTATAACTGATAGGCCATTTTGAGACCTGCTAAGCATTATGGAAGGTTTTAGTTTTGGCCGGGTTTTCCCCGTGTTCGTGCGTGAGGTCCAGATCTCCCAGGTTCTCAGGATGTCAGCAACCATAGTGTCGGGGCCACAGAGTTGGAATGCTGGAGGTGGGAGGATAGTCATTTCCGGTTTTCTATCTGAGTTGTCCGCTATTAGTAATGATAATGACTCATATTAATAACAATAATATACCTATATTCAATCAAACAAAGGTGATTTATAAAATGTCATATTAATAACGTATATATTTATAATTATAATAAATCTCTAATTAGAGATTTTCCCTTAATTTGTTAAAAGAAAACAATAACAAGTAATACGAATTTCATAAACCAATAATAATCCTAAATACAAGAGATTTGTTTATATTTTATACATTTTTAAGTTATTTTATACATTTCTAAATCTTCAGTTAGGCAAATGATTTCTGTGTTCTGTATGTGTTTGCTTTTAGTGTTGTTGTTTTTTTGCATGTTTTTATTAATTGTGTTATACACAAAGTTTTTAATGTTGTAATGATGCATGCATCTGATACCGCATGTTAAATACGTAAATTGACATCACTTGCCTTTAACCTAGCTCCACCACCAAGCCGACAATCTACGGAATAAGTACCTATGATTTCGCTTTCAGTTTAATTATTGGCATTTGCTATTTAAAAAAAAACATATATTTAACTGTTGCATTATTATTCGATGTTTATGTCATTTTGTAGGTCAGATGGTCAGAAATGCTTTATGAATGTTTTGAAAAACATCTTGTAAAATTGGGTTTTCTTTTTTCTACAGAAGCATGAGTGTTGATTGTTTCAAAGTCATTATTAATGTGAAGTTGTTTCTATTCTGGGGAGCAGAGTGCCTGTGGCAGTGCCCAAGCTCCTGGATTCAAATCTGGCGGTGGCAGATTTTATTTAATCTGTTAAACGCCGGGGATGAATCCTTTGGGACTTGGTACCTCCCCCCCCCCCCTTGAGACTCACCCAGACTCTATAAGTGCCCAAAATATGAGGGGGAATGTGGAGTTGATTGTGATCTAGGACAAACCACCTCCCTGCACAACCGTTGCCCAAGAGTACAGTATCTCCCAAGTACTAAACCGGGTCTTGGGATGGTAGTCGTGAAGGTTTTTTTATTTATTCCGAATGTGTATCGGATAGAAAAACATTAGATCCGGTAAAGAAATGAGCAAGCTGTATTATCAGGTGAGGGGTGGGGGTGAATAGGTGAGGGGTGGGGGTAGATATCTCCCTCCCTACCCCCACCACTCCTGCTTCCCCCTCGGAGAGTTAGTTCGTGGCCAAGCCTGCTTTAATAACAATTCTGTCTCCAGCATCCTCACATATATCGACACTGAACTAGTCGTGTCATTTCCAATGGATCCATCATGAAGAATCTCTAGCATCAGTGCTATAAGAATATATATTCAATCTAAAAGTTCTGTTCGTGAAAAAAAAATCAAACTTTATAGTTTTTTGTTAAAACACAAGAGCTTTGGAAGAGATCATCCACCATCACTATCACCGAAGACATGGATGGACATTTTCTTGTGCTCAGCTGTGAACATTGACCCCTTTTCGTCTACGAATCGTGTATGCTGTTGACATTACAAAATACAAGAGTGTTGACAAGGCAGACGTGTTACTGATTCTACTCAAAAAACTTAGGTATGTGACTTTATGCATTCATGTTTTGTATGTTATCTTTGCATAATTTTGGATATACCCGGCCCTAATCGTGACAGCTAAACAAACAACTTTTTTGTTTCCAATTTTACATACATCTTATCTACTGAACCTCTTGTATGGTTCACCTTGTCTGATTATTTTTTCTTGGCCGAAATCAGCCGAATTAACTAGTCCTTGGATATGACGGACTAGACACAGCTGCAATCCTTGACTTGGAGATTTGGCACTCTATAGGCGACCGTCAGAGCAACCTAGAGACATCCTCCCTATCTATAGAAGCAAAAGCCAATGTACCGACAATCTCTTTGATTCTAGTTTTATTCACCTCCATGGACCGTCTTTCACTCTAAAGTAATCTTAGGATTTTCTATTGTTTTTTTTATTTTGAAAACGATTAATTAATCCTTTACTAACGGTACGATATTAGTTTAATTATAATCTCCTTATCTGTCATATAAAACGTTTTTTGTACCTATCCACACTTGATGATCCAGTAAAATATAGAGTAATTTTAAATTAAAACATTATCAAACCTTAAGGTAATCGTTTTTGTTTGTTTTTTCGCGGTATTTCAATAAGTGAGGTCTGTCCTTCAGTAGTTTCATGTTTCTCTTAATTAGTTATGATGCAGTGATAGTATATTTTCTCATACTAGAGGGGTGTGTTTAAGGGGTTGCATAGTATTAGCATCTGTTGCCTGGACCGACAGGAGGGGAAACCGTGTTTTTTTCAGACCCGGAGAATATCTTTCCGGCTTGGAAGAGCGGCACCCCCTAAAACTTGTTTTACTCTTCACAACTGCTCAAATATTTTTTAAATACTTATAGTTTTAAGACCTTTTATAGGTCTCTTTTTCCGAAAACAGGAGTTTTGATAGTGAATAAGGTCACCTCAGTTCAAAATTATCTTCTGAAAAAATATAGGAATTTAATATAACTAGCAATAAATTAAAATAAATTTTCAATTTTATGAAATCTTGCTATAGATGCAAATTATGGTTATATTTAACTCAGCTATTGTAAAAGAAACATATGAAATTTAAACCATCAACACTGTATACAACACCCTGTCACGAAACCAAAACTGCATTATATCTTTTTTTTTATGTTTAAACGTAATTGGATATTACTTTTTTACAATAACAGAAGTTTAATTATAAGAAAGTAATATAACAATTTAATTATCATTATAACTTAAATTTTCTGTCCTTAGAAAAAATAACTATCAAATTCTACAATTCTAAGAGGTTAGCTAACATAATTATGTATGCATGTCTCTGTAATTATACATATGCATTTTATTTATACTTAGCATAAATAATCACATAATCATTAAACAATAACTCAATCTTAAATATAATATAAATTTATTTCCACTCATATCACTATGGAGGATATATTTCTCTTACTTCTGTAATTTTATTTCAATGAGTTTGCGTAAAGTTTATTCCATACTGATTGTTTAAGTCTGAAGTATTGTAAATTGAACTGACCATCGCGTTACTATTGTTTAAGTATTTTTAAATAGTTCTACAGCTTCATTTTTTTTACGAAACGTGACATAGTAGTAGGTATTGATCCTCATCAGTACTAATAAAAGGATTTTTATATTTTATTCGAAATTTATCAAAAAAGCAGACAGAGAAAAAATATATAACAAATCTTTGATCTCTTGTCAGCATTCCAAATATAAACTCAACAATAATTAATTTATGATCAACATCATGTTAAAGTAAAATATATTTGAGGTACTTCTAGACATGATGTTAAGAGTTTATGCTTTAGTTCATAAATAAAAGAAATAATTTGTACAAATTTAATTTTTTCACAATAATCCATGAGAGTAATCTTCATCATCTATTCTAGAAACTTATTTATTTTTAAATTAATTTTTTATTATTGTAATATTTTATAGAAATAAATCTGAATGCGATGCCTGTCATGCTCTTTTTTTTTTAGTTAATTTACGTTTAAAAACTTTTAAATTAGTTAGTGATAAATTTATTATAATAAATTGTTTAGAATAGTAAGCTAGTAAGGAAAGAATGCATTTAATTTTTTATAGCCCAGCAATCTGGTCAGTGAATATGGCCGCAGACCAAAGCCTTTTAGAGGTCTCGTGAAAATTACAGTGGAGATTTCAGAGTTCCGTTT
Source organism: Arma custos (assembly GCA_037127475.1). Taxonomy (NCBI): domain Eukaryota; kingdom Metazoa; phylum Arthropoda; class Insecta; order Hemiptera; family Pentatomidae; genus Arma; species Arma custos. The sequence continues at coordinate 98,521,827 of CM073761.1, forward strand.
TTATTTTTATTAAAACATATTTGTATTTGCAACTAATAAAACACATTCTCTATTTAGGCGAAATTTACGATATGTATTTTATGCTATAAATTTTTACTATCGTAACAGTTGCAAACTCAGGTTTATCGAAAACCGGCATGTTAGGTGAGCTGTTTGAAAAACAAACAGATCGGAATACATTTGTTAACGTATACAGATTAGTACCAGTAATGAGCTTCTGTTCTTAATATGTTTATATTAAGTTTATATGAGCAACCGTTTATATGTTTATTAAACACGCACACATGCATGCACACCGCTTTCTCTCCCTTTCTCTAGAGTTGGAATGTATCGGATTTTGATTAAATAATATGTTTGCCTTGAAAATGAAGAAATAAAAATAGGTTTCAGTGGTAACAAAGCACCTCGGATCACTATCAAAGAACTGATTAGGAATTTATTAAAAATTCTAAAAGATTCTAAAGAAATCACTAGTGCAACGGATAATATTAAGGGATTGAATTAATTATGAATTTGTAGAAAAATTACGTAAATATTCAATATAAAGATATTCCTATTGAAATATTGAGGATTAGTCTTCAATTATTTTTTAAATTAATGTTTTAGTTAATTGCCGACACAAAAACTTAATAAAAAGATTTTAAATTCATGTTTTTAATTTTAAAAATCTAAAAACGTGGGAAAAATATTGGAATTGATTAAATAATTGAATGCTCTAAAAATACGTGATCCTTTGATTGTTATACTAACAATTTCAATAGGTAAACACGTAAAAATCATTCATACAACAGCTATTAATTTCTCATTTTATTTCTTTATTCCTTAATTGTTGGGTACATTAGGTTAATAGTTAGATTCGATGTTTTTTTTTTGTATTGTTTTTCTTTTACAATAATGACTTGCCCCTTATTTATAAAAGCTATGTATAATGGCTTTATAATATTATTTTAAACTTAAAGTAATTTTTTTTATAGCCTTTATATCCAGATCGGCTATTCCTAGCCTTACATGTTTTTTTTAAATAATGAATTTTAAAACTGTGGGTTTCGTCTCATACAAGAGACACCCCTAACTGTACATTATCAGTCTATTAGCAAGATAAATTATAAATATATAATAGTTTTTTTTTCATATAAAATAATTACAATGTAATAACAAACAGAACTAGAGTACTATAAAATGGAAAACTATAAGGAAACAGGAATATATTACAATTTGTTAAAACGATTGGTGAGAAAGGTAATAGAGTTCACATCAGAATATCTTTCAAGAGTCTCGGTTTTAGTCTTGGGGATGAAATAGTTTCGCCTATGATGAATGCTCCAACTTAAAGTATTATTTGTTTATACTTTTCTACGCATTAATGTGCTTCAGAAAGTTTTAAGAGAGACTTGCCGTTAATAAAACATAAAGGGATTTTTATGTTTCATTTTCTGGATGTCAACTCATTACTTAGTCCAACGATGAAAAAAAAACTTTTGTACTGAAAATACCCTTTTCCTGTAGTTTTTGGGGTGCTGAATCCAAATGATATTAAAAAGGCTGTATCACCCACAATTTCTTCACATTCTATAGCTAAATTTATTAAATTAACCGATTTTTAAAGAATTGAACAGCTTTAATATTTAAAATAAATAACTGAAAAACTAGGTCTATTGGATGAAGTTGGTAGCACTTCTCAAACACATTTGCTGGACGAAAAAGGTTGATTCTTTTTTTTTCCTGTTAACAGCTGATATTTTGTTTACTGTCAATCTAACCTCACTTTCACGTTTCCTGTACATGTGCTCAGTGCAATGTCTAATCGCGGTTGTAAAAACTCTGCTTACATTTATTTTATATTTGCGTTGAGTGTGTGATTAAAAAACACCAAAGAAGACTTTGTTAAAAAGGTTTATCTATCACACTTTGGAACTAAACTTGGTGATCAGGATAAATCTTGGGCCCCCCATAAGGTATGGTATGTATGTGTCGAAGATCTAAGAAAATGGTCGAAAATAGAGACAATACCCTTTAACTTTGCTGTTCCTATGATATGGAGTGAGCCGAGAAATCATTCCGATGATTGCTACTTTTGCAGTGTCGATATTACTGGTCATAACTCAAAAAACAAGAAAACAAGTTGCTAGGGATCCACATTTGTGCAGAAAGAACGGGCCCGTGAGGAAGTCTTTAAGACCTGGTGAGAAGAACATTCTACGCAAAAACCTTGTAGATCGAAAAAACGTGCTTCTACCAACTCTACATATAAAGTTAGGCCTCATGAAACAATTTGTAAAGGCTTTGCCTAAAGATGGACCATGTTTCAAGTATCTCTGCCAAAAGTTTCCACGCCTTTCAGAAGCTAAACTAAAAGAAGGCGTCTTTGTCGGACCTGACTTTAGAAAATTATGTTTGATGTTAACTTTGAATCCACAATGACCTTAAATGAGAAAGAAGCATGGGTATCATTCAAGCAAGTCGTTACAAAGTTGGAAATGAAAAAGACCCAGAGTATGTAATGTTTTCTATTGTAGTTAACATGTTACAGAAGTTTAAAAAGTTAGGATGTTTGATGAGCCTAAAAGTTCACTTTTTGAACAGCCACCTTGATTACTTCCCGAACGATTTGGGAGATGTTAGTGAGGAGCAAGGTGAGCGTTTTCACCAGGACGTTAAACTGATGGAAAAACGCTACCTGGGCCGCTGGAACACCAACATGATGGTGGACTGACTACTGTTGGTCACTTCACCGAGAAGTTCAACAAGCGACTCATCGTAGAAAAAGCTACACAATAAGCTTCAAAGAAAAAGAGAAAGAAAGTATATATCAATTCCAGTTGACAAGTGAAACCTGTATTAGCACATTATATCACTGTTTTAAGTAGCCATACGTAAATACATACCATGCTTTTGATGTAACATAGTGTTTCATTAATTCCCCCATACACCGTATAGGGGTTTATACTATATAATACAAAGCATATTGCTGAAAAACTATAGGTGATACAAAAAAACTAAGGCCAATTTAGATTCAGCACATAAAAATCTATAAAGATCAACTATTATAGTTTAAAAAGTTTTCAAAAAAAAAATTTTTGTTGGCCTATATCAGACCAGAATGTAAGGAAGTTGGACAAAATCCAGTTGGAACGGCATTCATTGGATCCCAACTGGCAAAAGAAACGTTTTTAGATAAACAAATTATAAAGTATTAATATTATGTAACAAAATTGTTGAAATGTTACATATGATGAACCTGATTAACAGAATAAAATGTATTTCGATCCTAATTCCTCGTAAACGGATTGGATTCGTACTTGTAGGCCCTTGGAGAGGCAGACATTTCTATGGGCGGCTCAGCTTATTATCAGCGAACATTTGGCTTGAAAGCATTGTAATAATAATGGCCTTCAATGGAAGTTCGTGGAACAATTGTTGCTGCTCCTGCATCATACATAGTTATAAACATTACGGATAATTATGGATTAAATTTGGAGGAGCTTTATCCGGGATTAATCTGATGGTTTCCTGAAGCTTCAATTTTCATTGGCATTAGCGCAAATCACCATTACTGTTTTTAATCTTCTAATTGAATGCTGTTAACCTCCTTTAAAGCAATAATTTTAATTATATATATTTAATTCTTAAATTTACTTCTTATTATTTTTCAATTTTCTCTACTTTTGATGTTCCTTTCTAAGAGCACATGTGCTTGTAAAATTTATTCAGTTTTTGTTCGTCTCTTCTAGATTCACATAAAAGATTTCGACTTATTAAATTATCTGTGGATTTGCGAGTTATGTCCAGTTCTGAGGTTTTATTTTCGGGAATGAACCTCGGAAAACCTTCATTCCGGAGCTCTGGTTTATACGTGTGCTTGAGCTACAATTTCTATAGGATCCTGGTAACATTTATAGTCAAAGGGAAGGTTCCTCATTTTTCCGATTTCATCTCCATTCATCGAGGTATGAACATGATTTGAAACCTTTGTAAGTTCACCAGCCAGTTCAATCCATGATATCCCTCTGAGGTCAGGGATCTACTGCAGAGTTCCTTTTTCTGTGACGCGTTCCAACTCAATGGGTGTCAACCCCGGTTTTCACTTGGTCCTTAGGTTAAACAGATTTTCCAACTGTGTCGGTAAGGAATATAGTTTTTGATTTCGGAGGCTTTTGAGGTCTATTTTCGTGGGTATCAGCAATGAATATTGCACTCATTCCTGGTCTCTATATTTTGTAGTGTCGAAACCAGTGGGAATCGGTTTCTCAATTATGCTGCATAGAAAATTCCACGAATAGCGATTTCGGCTTAGCCATTATTGCAAATTCTGTCTCAAATTCTTTTTTTGTTAATGGAGCTCTTGTATAGGAGTGCTTGAGCTACAATTTCTATTGGATCCTGGTAACATTTCCTTTTGCTTGCTAAAATAAATGAAAATAAAGAGAGTCAGCGAGGACATGACTATAGTGGGGAGTCGCCTGCTGCCTTCTTTATGTCGGGTAAGATTTTTGCTAAGTAAAGTTCTGCTTTTATTGAGCGCGTTTTATGTAGGAACCTCTGCCTTTTGATACGGTTTCGTTTCCTTTGACCTACACCAGCCTTCAGCGAGTGGTTAGGACTACGTTCCGCTTTTGAAACTAAATTAAGTATTTGTATATCCTCCTATCCTCTAGTCTGAGAAGGGCTTTAATGGACTCCATTTTGTTTATTGGGGTAGATGTTAGAACTTCGGTAATCATCGTAAGTTCCTGATTTTCGACAGAGGCTTTTTGGAGATTGAAGTTGCATCTCCCCTACTGGATGTACCATGCTGTAACATCGGTCTGAAGGGTCGTGCATATAGAGATTTAAGTCTTACCAAATTTTCTGCTTTTTAATTTAAGCCACACAATGCCCTCAAATTTATTAGTTTTACCACATTACTAAAGACACAAAACAAATCAAGAAAATGTTTAAGATAAATTTAAAATACTGCAACATATTTATAGCACATAATATATATATATATGAAAATAAAAATAATTTGTAAATTTGATGACAGAACATTATGAAATGCATTTCGTTTAAGTATAATATAACAAAAACCGTAGGCCTACATGAAAGCATCAATAATTATTGATTTAATAAAGCAGAAAGGCTATCTATTTTTGACAAAATAGTAAGTTTTCCCTTTTTCTCTTGTCAAAATGATATCTATACTTATTTTATATTTTTTACAACCGGCATTCAGCCTGTTGACAAAAGTAGGAAAGCCTCTAGACCAACTTAGATAAGGATTTAGGCTTCCGAATCGGTATAGCGGTCAGCCAATAATCCCCTACTTAACTTACTGAACTAAAGTGCTTTTCATTGACGCCTATTGTCAATTTTAAATTAAGTATTATGAGATTTAGATAAATAGGTTCTACATATACATGTATGTTGTATATGTATTTCTTGAATTAAGATTGAATGTTAAATAATGACCATTATTAAAAGTGAATAATTATTAAAAAATAATTTGTTAATAGAAGGTTCTGTGATGTGTAAACTACAATATTTAAAAATAAAACCTTTCGAAGTGATCCAACATGTATAACCTTGCATTGTCTAAATCTTCCATCGTTATGGCGAGTCCCACTCATCAAATCCATCAAATATATTTTCGAGAAATCAATGATTGTTTTTATTAATTATAAGCCACTGGTATCGGTATGAGTGTGAGGGGGAGGGAACTTGAAGAGCTTGTGGGCCATGTGGTATTTTTTGCCAACCCCTGACGGCGAAGTATAGTCTGCTGTGTGACACACTAAAGTGGATATGTCAAGATTCATTACATGAGATCACCGCAAAATAAATATTTACTTACCCAGGTCAGAATAACTGATCAGTAAGTTCCAAACCTGACTCCCTTGAACCCTCGCCCCAATCATGTGTCATATCACAATCGCAATATATATCACCGAAGTCCTTGTCTATTTCATTGAGATATTTTTATTTTAAAAATATATATTCTGCGAATAAGCAGATTATTTTCTTACTTTAATAAACAATTGTTTTAATTGAATCAATTTACAGTAGTTGCGATATCCTTAGGAAATTATTACATCATTGATTCCATGATATATTCAGGAATTATTAAATAATTTATCTATTATTGGTTTTATTCACTATAACTTATAAATCCTTCTTTTATTCGATTAGATACCCTTCATTAGCTGATTCCTTCATTTTGGTAATCTTATTTTGGATCAGAATTCCATCCTGGTCTCTCAAAGAGCAAGTGGCATCTTGAATGCTCTCCTAGATCGATTACCTGCTATAAAATAAGTAGTTACATTATTTAACAGTTAACGATGTCGTGATATACTCCTGTGTATTTAGGGCCGATCCCTTGTACACGTGTAGGGTGTACTAGGCCCCTCAAGTTCTCCCCTAATCATTACCGGCCCAACTCCTAACTGCACCCTTTCAGGTACCTTCCTCCGCACGCCTACTCCTCTCTCCAAATCGTCCGCCTCAGGAGTAAAGACCGAACTTGAGCTCATCGCGAAACTCCACACGTGCCCAATCATCTCCTGAGTCCATAGCCTAGCGGGTCAATGTTGGAGGCTCAAATTAATGTAGATTTGGAAGCATAGCGCCTCCCGCCTAGGCATAATATGGCGTCGATTTATATATATATATATATATATAAAATGTTGGTGGAATTAATGAGTTAAATTTGTTAAGTACCGATAAGATATATTGTGTTTGGGCGCCATTATTTTATAACTCTTTTTTCCCTCTCTGACGCAGCCTTGCAAAATTTCAACATTTAATGTTAATTTTCAGCATACATAAATGGCTTACCTCATACTAGTCTCAATTATTTTTGCTAATGCCTAATATTTAATTTAGATAACATGGTAATTAGATGACATGGCGGCCGTACGCGCTGGGGCGAGGGTCCAAGATCCGGGTTTGATACTATTTCATCAATTACTCCGATCTAGGTCTAGATTCTTCATCGTTCTTTGAAACTAGCCTATTGTGTAGGAGTACTTTTTTTTTTTTTAACTTTCGGGCTATAAAAGATGTTTTGCTTGATACACTAATACACTTCACTATTTAGTATGAAATAAATATTTCGATATTTCCTTTTTTAATCTAAAGAAATATTTTTGATTATGCAACCAAAGCGGTAAGGATAAGTGTGTGAGCGGACACATGGGGTATTATTAATTTTTTAATATAAGGGACAGCGTAATTTTTTAACTTATTTATCATTTTGCACAGAATTGTTTCATATTACGTCCATTGCGGTTCATTTCTGTAAATTAATTTTTTCTCGTCTTTCTATCCAGGATCAAATCCTGGCGGGAGTGGTAGCTCATTGGTGGATGACTGATTTGCCGATGGTCCTGTGTTCGAATCCCGCCGTGGTAGATAGCTTATTTAATATTTTAACAGCCAGGGATGGTTCCTGTTGGACCTGGAAACCCTCTGATACTCACCCAGCCTCTATAAAGTAGGCACCCTCAATAGGGGAAAACCTGGTGATTGAATGTGAACTGGTAGAAATCGCCTCTATGCATAACCTTTTTCCTAGAAACAGTACAGTGTATACCAAGGTCACCTTTGGTCTAGTGGTTAGCGTAACAAACTAATAAGCCCAAGATCGCGGGTTCGTAGCCCGGCAGGTGGCCCTAGGATTTTCTTAAGGGAGTAAAAAATCCTTAGTTACGCCGTCCTTCGGAAGGGACGTTAAACGGGGGTCCCGAGCCTGTACGATGGCAGGTACTCGTTAAAAATCCCTATCCTAATTAAACCTGGATAGGCAAAATTTAGAGCTCCTACCGTAGCATCGTCCGATTAGCCATAGCAGCATAAAGTGACGTTAAATGAACTAACTAACTAACAGTGTATACCACGTACTGAACCGAAGACCCTTCACGGGTTGTAGTGAACATTTTTTATTTCTGTTTGGTAATTGTAGTTTTATTTAAACCATTATTGCTACGTTTTGGATTACTTTTCAATTAAAAATTATTTTACATGTATACTTTTCTATCGATTATTATTCGTGCTGCTTGCACTATTCACAAACATATTAGTCACTCTTTTTGAAGGAGAAGGTACCTTTGAAAACAATAAAAATATGATTTTGAGAACAGTAATACCTCTTTAGAAATTAAAAAAAAAATACATAATTAGCAAGCATTTAATAACCTACACGAAAAATCGAAATAGTCATTACAAAAATAGTATGATTTTATTTTTAAAGATAGGCCCTCGGCCGGGATTCGAACCCGGAACCTTTGTCTTTCCGTGAAAGCGCTCTACCAAGGCCGCCTGCCGGCAGAGGACAAATCTTTTCTCTTATCCGATCCCATGACCTCGTGCTCCCGCAATTTTTGCGATGAATACACTAGAACGAAGTTCTTTGAACATTAATTTAATTTTAGGATCTTATTATTTATTATTATATATTACTATTTTTACATATATTTTTTAATTATCGGTCAATTTCTTGAGTTTTAAATATTTTTATTTTTAAAGAGAAAAGATAGGCCTTCGGCCGGGATTCGAACCCGGAACCTTTGTCTTTCCGTGACAGCTCTACCAATTGAGCCACCAAGGCCGCCTGCCGGCAGAGGAAAAATCAAAAAATCAGAAAAAAATGTTCCGGGTTCGAATCCCGGCCGAGGGCCTACCTCTTCTCTTTAAAAATAGAAATATTTAATACTCAAAAAATTGACCAATAATTATTTAAAAAAATTATAGTATGATTTTAGTTTGATCTCTATTCTAGTATAATAATAGTATAACCTAAACTATAATTTTAGGATGTAAATGAAGTTCGTTTAATTGATAATACAAATAATATGAATTAATAAAATTATCAATGTTGAATTAATTGTTATGAATAATAACTAAACATCCAGGAAAGGGAATTGTAATAGTTAAATAGAGATTAGTACAACGCATAATAATTAAATTAATTTGTTGTATGTGCACTGCATGTTCAGAATGAAATATAAATGTAGCACTGTTCATACATCTTATTAAAAAACAGTATCAACTAAAGTTAACACGAAATATTAGTCAGTTTAGATGCATACTGTTATAAATAGTTCTAGAACTGTTTTATTTTGTCTATTTCTATTTACGTAATTCGATGATGGTGATAAAAAAAAATTGAAATAATATCCAACATGCCTGCATAGATTACATGATATGCTCTCCTTTTTTCTGATATGATAGTCATGAATTAGTTAGTTTTAATTAATGACCTATTAAAAATCTTCCCACATTGCTTACGATTTCATGTTTAAAAGCGAACAATAAAATACTTCATGTAAATGAAGATTAAGTTCTGTTAGAAGGTCCCGAAACAACACGGTATACGATTATTAAAGGAAACTTCTTCTAAAGTGGGAATTCGGACAGTTAACAGTAAGAGAATAACAAAGGACGATATACAAATAAAAATATTGTATATATTACTGTCGTACCGAACCTCCTCATTTATACCTTGTTTATTGCTAATACAGCAGTTTCAGATTATTGAAATAAAAAATAAAAATAATATTTAAATGGTTTGTAGTTTTATATGTATGGATATTGTATATGTATGGATATTGTGTAGGTTTAAATTATGGTAGGACTGCCACTGTGTGGGCAATTTCAAGTGCGACCTAAGCTCCAGGTCACCCGCTTTCTGATTATTGATTAATTCCGTGATTAGTTATGATGTGGTCTGTATGTATATCACAGCTAAACCCATCATAACTCTTGGTATATTAATTGGAAAAAGATTTTTTTAAAATAAAATGAGAACATCTTCTTTTCTGACTTCTCTTGACTATGTAGAGCTGTGAGCTGTTAATTTGAATATTGCAGGTCCAAATCCAGCTAGGTAGATAAGTTTTTTGAGTTTTTAACAGTCGCGAATCGACCCTGTGGGATCTGCAGACCATCCTGGGGCTCACCCAGCCTCTATAAAATGTACCCTTAATTGATCTCGTACTAATCACCTCCCTGCACAACCCGTCCCTAGATACAGTAGCATGTACCAAGCACAAGACCTTTCATAAGTTGTTGTGGAAGTTACTGGTAGCATGTAATAGTGTTGCACTATGTAATGTGATAGCCGATCAGATACCTGATACCATTTTTAATAGTTCTCGAAGGGTGTTCGCAGCAGATGTTTTACAAGGAATAGGGATACCCTACCCGTAGATTATTCAGATATGTAGTCATGCGCTGTTTTTTTTTTTAATTCTCATGACAGTTGGTTGCTAAAACCATCGACTATTTCCATATAAAAATTCACTACTGTAGGCAGTTAATCGAGTCATGAGTTAATGAAACTTTTATATTAATATACACGAAACATATGAAATGTTTTACGGAGCCATGTCATTCCATGGGGCCGATGTGAGGGTTTATATTGATTTAAATTTGGAATAGAGTTGAAGTGATATTATTTGGTCAGTGTTTATGTGACCATCTATTCATCTGTTGTAAGATACCAGAACATTATCTACTGGTGTTTAAGACGGTTGAGAGTTTCTTTAAGCTTTCGGTCATATTCTTAATGATTAAGAATAACTTAAAATGTATCGGTCCAATAAATACATTATCACTGTCTAGAATGGTTGTCTAACACACAACTTTTATTCTTGTAGTTTTTCTAATAAATATCAAATCGATATGATTTATTTAATTATCAGTGTTTTTCTCAAGTTTTGAATTTTATGGATGTATAAAATAAATATGGAAATGTTTGGTCGGGTTTTCTCGAAAGAGGAATAATATTTAAAAAAAGAAAAACTGAAATAATAATTCCACTACTCATTGACACAAATAAGGAAAAAAATAATTTTTCATATTACATAAATGGACACATATTTTTTTAATGCTATCCTCCTGTATACTTATCGGTCTTCTACTTGAGCATTTACTCGCCGACTTATGGTTGATAACCTTTTTACTGATTTGTCTGTTATCTGACCCAACAATCTTTTCACGCCCCTTTCAATCGCCGTGACGTCATTCCATTAATTATATTTAACGGTCACAAGACATGCGATTCCGCCTTCCTTAGTCGTCTATTTTATAGCCAGTCAACGTTAGAAAATCGAGAACGAAAATGTAAATTTTTTAACAGTAGTAAAATATGATGTATAACACAAATATACTGAAGCGATTACAAAAAGAATACTGAATTATTCAAAAATATAATATTTTATCTAATTTATACAATTATCAGTTGAAAAAAGATTCAACTTATTTAGCATTAAGAGGGCTGTCAGTTTCCGTTGTTTGATTATGAATAATAGAGTATATTTTTTTATATTTATTTTCTTAAAGTAACTAAACTGTGGAACCAAGGGAAAAAAAATTTAACATTTTTTTTGTCGGTTTACTATTTATGGAAGAATAAATCAAATTAAATATATAAAGCAAAACATTCCCTAACAGTATGTTTAAATTAGACCTATCGTTCCAAAAATGCAGCTAAAATGAAAAATAACAAATAATTACGACTTCATTATCCTACATTATTTATAGTAATATTACGTTGGAGCCAATCATGATAATGATTATATAATTAGAATTAACAACAAAATTTGAACAATTAAATTTCGTGAGTATGACATCCCCTGGGGGCGGTTAATTAACTATGTCGATTAACGGTTCGTTTTTTGTTTTTTATTATTTTCTAGTATCTTAATCGATCCCAAATTGATTATAAAATGGTGTTAATGGAATATATTAAAAGTGTATTGACATATCATTGAATGATAAATCGATGCTGTAATACAATCATATATTATAATTCTTAATAAATCGGGCGTCATTCATATTAACTTAAGCTCAAAGCATAAGTGCTTCAGTGCCTCTGATCAGGAATCATTTTCAGATCAACACATTCGATTTAATAGAAATGCAAATACAATTTCTGTGGTAAAGTATATAAAGGCAAAACTTAGGTTTGAGCAACTTCAATTTTACACTATCGATGAAGTAATATCACTATAATATTAGGGACAACTTGGAAGGTCTCAATTCATCATTAATTAGAGCAATAATGATATCATTTCCTGTTAACAATGGCCTCTGAACCATGGATGGCTGTACCAGGAGGAAGGAATAATGGCATGCTGATAACCCTCACACAAACACACACACACACATATATATATATATATATATATATATATATATATATATATATATATATATATATATATATATATATATATATACATATTCCTCCCCCTGAGAGAGAGCCGTTCCATTGAAATTTAGGTAGAGTCGGCAAATATCGATTTCTACTCCGAATACAAAACTATTACCAAAACCAGAATGTATAAAAATTCTTTAATACTGAAGAAGATCTAAATATTTTTTAAAAACAGGAGCAAGTATTTGAGTTGCGTTATTGGAAAAGGGGTATTAACTAATTTAAGTCCTTCCTTTGGGAAAGTTCGCAGCTGTAGGTGCTACAAACTGGATCGAGATCTTGAACAGTTTTTCAAGCGAGCGCCTACTCTTTTATTTATGTATACCTCTAACTTTTCCTGACGTGTTTTTACCTCGTTTTAGCCCTGGTCTTCTATCGGATATAACGGGACCTAAGTTCTTTGTCAAATATGTAATACCTTCCATTATCTAGAACCGGGTTATATAATATTTGTGGCATTACCAATGTTTTCAAAGGGTAATAACTTCATTTGATAATTATTGATTAATTATTGATAACTATAATTATAATTATTTGATTAGATTCCAGATAAAAATATCATCAAATGTGTTAAGGATGTTCCTTGATTTAAGATCAGCCATTTGAACAGTTAAAAGAAAGAAAAAAGATAGAGCTGGAATAATATAAATTGACCTTACACACACGCGTGTGTGTGTTTGTGTATGGGGAAGAAAATTGTCCGAGAAATAATTTCGTAAATAGGGTTGAACTATTTATTTGAAAGCCTACCTTTCGACCCTCATTGAAAGTCATCTCCAGGTTTAATTATTCAAGTTACAATCAAATTATAATGATACATAAAAATTGTAAAGGATAAAATCATTACCCATATCCCATTGTTCTAGTCCATATATTTTTAAACATCCTTTCTCTTTTATAAATCTTAAATTTATATTTATTTATAGAGCAATACATATATTATATTATCTATTGTACCCTTAACAAAACAAAAGTGTTCTATATATAAGTAATTTTGTTTTCTAAATCATTAATATTCCTCAGTACATTCCACCATCTCTCTGTATTTCGAATACCACTTATTAGATTAACTTGTATTACTTTCTTAATTACTTATCAGATAATACTCTATAATTATTCTCTCTGTTTGTATGTTTATCTAAATGTTTCCACATAATTACTGTCATTGCTCTTATCCCATTGTTGTAGTTCATATAATAGTTTAAATCATCCCCATTTTTTTGAAAATTTTGGTTTGCTTTTTCTCCATTATCATGATTTCTATATTTCGTTTATATTCTTTACAGTTTTTATGAATCATTTTATCTTGTATATCTACATCTGAAAGGAATCTGCAATGTGAGCCGAAACGTTGGCATTCAAATAAATAATCCAACCCTTTTTAAGAAATTATCTCTCTGACCTCCACCCGGACTATTTTCTTTTCCAAAAAAGATAGAGATATAACTAAGTAAAAAAAATATTAAAATTACTGGAGATTACATAATACTAAGAACGGTTTCTAAAATTATAAGTATAGTAGAATTGATATATTATAAAATATACATATTAGACTTTAGAGTTTTATTAATTCAATAGCATAGTTTTATTTTGAAATGCATACAATATTTTACTTTTTTGTAAACGGGTGAATTCTAAGATTGAGGATAAAATTAGATTTCAAAATATATTTTCAAATAAGGATTACAGCTATAATACGCCTGTATGATATTTATCTTTATCGAATACCTGATAGTTACACTCATAGGCGTAACGGGGGGGGGGGTTATTGTGAATGTAACCCCTCCCATTACTTAAAAGAAATTAAAAAAAAAATTGTAACAATTTTAAAAAAATAAAACATTGAAGGATTTTACTTTTTCAAAGTTATTATTGTGGGATTACAGAAGTAAGGGTCAATAATCACAAAAAAACAACAAAGAAAGTGCAAACACAGTTATTTTCATGAATAAAAGGTACACTAAAATGACAAACCAAAACTGTTTATTTACAATTAATTATATTATTACAGCGGCAGTAGTGGCATCTAGCCGGCAGTAGTCGCAAATGTGAGAACAGTTAAGACAATTCTTAGAATCTAGAAGTAAAGTCTGGATGCGTCTAGAAAGATCCCTATGCAATTAAGAATAGCTAGTTATTGTAACCAATAAATAGGGTTACTTGTATTTAAAAGCTACTTCTTGATCGCCCTTCCAAAAATAACATTTATTACTTACAAAATAACATTTTTAAAAATGATAATCTGTTTTTTTTTTTAATTTGAAGCTATATGATTACAGTATTACACTTTTTATACCTGTATGAGACATCTTTTTTGAAGGGAGTAATATGTTGGAGTGGTTGACTGGTGGGGGTTAACCCCCCATTAGTCAACCCTAGTTACGCCAATGGTTACACTAATTAATACTAATGAACACATAGTTTTAGTTATGCATAATGTAGCTCATTGATATTAATTAGTATTATTTAAAATATATTTGGAGTATCCAATTTATCCATAGTATCCAATTTTTTTTTTTATTCTTGATCGACTGTGGTCGTATTCTTGTTCTGTACATAATAAAAATTGTCTGGTATATTTTGGAACAATCAATATCCCAACACAATTTTTCTTATCACAAGTTATTTTAAAACAAAAAAATAATTAACAATTTTGTTATAAAAGCATTTTGTTTATCAAACCAGTGGGTTTTACAAGACTTCAGTCTTTGTGCAATATGTAAAAGAATTATGATAACCAACTCATTGAATTTGTTACTGATGGTTTTATGAAAAATAAAATGTTAGTATTTTTTCTTTTCAATAATATATACGTATGTATGAGTAAGTTATCCTCAGCTTTTACAAAAGCTGGATTTTTGCATCATCCAACTATGAAAGGAGAGATCAATATTCGGGAAAATGTTGTAACCTACAGATTAATGTCGAAGGGTTAGATTTCACCCAATTATAGATTAGACCTTACACGGCAGAATGATGCAAAAATCCTATTAAAAAAAAATCAAAGTTTAAGTCGCATTACCTTATAACTCGCACCCTTTATATAAAAAATTCATCAATAAACGAGTATTTATTTTTAGCACCCACCGGATCACGAATATGCTAAGTTTATTTTAAATAATATTGAACTTATTTTGTTATAAAACATGATATCATTTTACTTAAAATTGTTTCTATATATATCTTTTTTAGTTTGATCTTCAAAATTCCGATGTTGAGTTAATGATATCTTATTTTGTTTTGTATTTTTTATCTTATATGTTTTTATAATCTATATGCTTTTCTTTTATGTATGCAACATAAACTTAAGTTTATAAACACACGAACCTTCCATATTAACGGACGAGGATAAAAATGCTAATGTTAACTGAAGCTATTGAAACTTTTATGATTACAGGTTTTAATTTTTATGGTTTAGGGGTTGATGTTTCTAAATCTAAAATATTATTATTATAATATAATATTTTAGATTCTATAATAATATTATTAATACTATTAGACAATCCAATTTAAATAATATTTTCAGTGAATTTTTTTATATAGTTACTTTTCGACTTTGTTATTTTAACGATGCGATACAACACGAATGCTACGTGTTTTTATATGTTTTAAATATTCAAATGGCTGAAAACAAAAACAGTTTCTGTACATCAATTTTTGTATATACATATAATATGAACCTAGTTAAGAAACTACTCTAACAACGATGCAATCAACTATCAGATCATTTCTCAGTCTTTTTCGGTTCGGAAAACAGCAAAAACTAGTGTTCTATTCTGTACAGGTCAATTATCTGTTCAATGCCTGTAAGTTCTTCTTTAGCTATTGAGAACTAAGTTGGAGTGTTGCCAGAACCGAAGAAAGATTTGTTTTCCCATTTCGAAAGGAAATAGCCTTTATTTCGGAAAGCTGCTATTATTCTATACTTTTTGTTCTCATATTAAGATATTTTTTCAACAAATATAGGTTTGATTTTTTCACAGGTGGAAACCATCGAAAAATAACTTTTAACCGTTATTATGTGCTTTATTTTATATAATCAATAAACTTAATAATAATTTTTACCACCTTTTTGGCTTTTCTGCTACTTTTATTCCTTATTTTTACATACCTTTATAACTTCATAAAATTAACTATATTTCATTTTTTTTTACGTAAATTTTATCCCATTGTTCCCTTCAAATTTTTTAAATCAAATTTCATATTGCAGAATTAATTCAGAAAATAACAAGACTTTGATATTATTACAGAACTATCAAATGTACAGAAACACATAAAAAAACTTCTCAATTTCTTTTAAATTATACAAGTTATAATAAATTAACAAGCCTACTACCTGACTTATGATCTTCAAATTATTTAACATTAAAAAAAATGCAAGAATATTACAGAACTATCAAATGTACATAAACTCTTTTAAATTTTTTTTATGACACAAGTTATTATAAATTAACACCCCTACTACCTGATTTATGATTTTAAATTTCTTTAAATTAAAAAAAAGTGTTGCAACATAGTTATATCTAGATGTTAGTTACTGGTGTTTAATTAATATTATGTCCTGTTATTGCGGTATTGATAATAACAGACTACTATGATCATTTTATATTACATTGTCTTTTTTTCAATTTCACTTTGACTCAACACTTGACCCCATTATAAGCCCTGAAGAAGACCTGCAATGTCGATCGAAACGTTGGCTTTCCAATTAACAGTTCTCCCCATTTAAGAAAAAACAACTTTTTTACCTCTAGCAGGACCATCTTCTTCCTCATATACTAATATTATTATTCAAGTTTTTTTTTTATTTAGCATCATCAACCTAAATGTAAAATCACACTTTGGAAAAACATAATGAAATAAATCGCTTTGGCTATCCTCTTATTATAATATGCCTCGTGCAAGGGATGGATTATTTTCTTGCCGTGGAATCCTCGGAGGTAGGTTGGAATAAGCGGAGGGGCAGGACCCCCGCCTTCCCCCTATCGACTAAACTCAATCCAATGGGTGTGGAGATGCTCAATTCAAATCCTTCGGTTCCATCCAGAGGTTTTAAAGAAAAAAATATATTTCTCCCCGTAATAGATTTGTCAAAGATGAGATAGATGGTAATCGAATTCCAGAAATATGGTTTTATATCGATATATACTTCCCTTTATCGTAAATGGGCTCCAAAACGACAACAATAAAGAATATTTGACTGTATTTTGCTAAGGCAACTAACAAGCAACATATAAAAAAAACCGATCCCTATAGTTTTTGAGGTGATTACGCGTTACTATTGGTTACTATATTGTTGTAATTAATTTTTAATAAAATCGAAGGTCTCACACTAAACTAGTAAAAAAATTAACGGCTTTTTCACAGCTGGTAAGGGATGACAACGTTCTTTTTAAGTAACCGTTCTTTTCGGGATAGTAATTCTCAAAGAACTAGTTTAAATGAACTACATGGCTCATTTTAATTTTTTGCAACCAATTAATAGATAAGAAGGCTCGATGCCGATACCACCAATCTCTACAATCCTCTATCAGCGGACCACTACCCAAACCCAAATCCTTCAGATCACTCTTAACGCAATCCTCCCAGCTACGTCTCGATCTATCCCTCAGGCGTTTCCCAGTAAGCACAACGCTTATCAAACTTTTAGGAATTCGTTCGTTACTAAGGCCAGCAACATTACAAGCCCATCTTAACCGGGTCCGTGCTTTGCAATTCCGCGTTCTGTAATCATCATCACTAATAAATAAGTGTACTTTTAATAATCCTTAATTAAATGAACAGTTTTTATATTTTTTAAGTCGAAATATTGAATTTTGATGGAACAATTTATAATTGTTTTAAAGTAAAACAGTAAACCTGTATTAACTCGGTTCATGTTTTCTCGAATTGAAACACAAGTTCCCTCCAATTCTTCAAGAAAATTCTGTTTTAAAGTCAAAACAAATGTTAATAAATTAATAACATAAAGCTATAAATGGGACAAATTTTCAAAATGATTGAGATATAATACAATGAAAACCGTAAAAAATATCATCTGTGTTTCATAATAATTATTCCTGTAAAACAAATTGAAGGTACATCTTTAAATTAAAAAAAAAAAAAAACTACCAGTATTACAGGGTATGCTTATTTGAAAGCAAATTAGTTTTTTTTTTTTTGTTTTTTTTTTATATATTAACACTTTATTGAAATATTACAATCTGCCACTTGTGGGTAATAAGTAATAGTGCTATGTAGCTTACAGTCATTCCTTAACAAAACAATAATATAAACAAAATAAAATAAATAAATATATACATGCGGAAAAATATATACATGCGGTAACAGAAAGAAATTAATTAGGTGGTTTTAAAAGCTAAATATAAACCAAAGAACTTTATCTGGCCACTGATAACAAATGTACTGAACGATTTTTGTATTGGATGCCAAAACAATTAGTAAAGTTGTGAGAGAGAGCACACCTGATATTTACCAAAAATACCGATGTTGACAAAACGATGTTGACCATTAAGGGTTGTTTTACAGACGAGTCATATAAACCTAAACCCACTCATTAATCCCTGTAGTCACCAAAACAGTAAATAACTCAAGATTAAGTCGCAGATACGCGGGCGGCCCGGGTTCGAATCCCGGCCTGGACAAATCTTTTCTCTTCAAAATAAATAAATAAATATATATATATATATATATATATATATATATATATATATATATATATATAATCTTTCTATTCCTTTATTTTTATAATATAGTTGAATGATGTTTTTTTTTTATTTAATTTTTAATCAATAAATGAATACTGTTTATTGTATGTATAAAGCCCCGTTAAGATGGTTTTGTTGACCTGTAAACCCCTGATCAATCATATAAATCTGATATTGCTAAGTTTTATAGGGAAATAAAAATAATTCATAAAGGATTATATCACTAGTTGATTCATCTATATATATAAAAGAGTTCGTCCTGACTGAAAAGACCATCGCAGAGCCAAAACGGTATAAGCTACAGGCATCAAATTCGGGCAGTAGGTATAGGTATGGCCAACGCGCAATAAGAAAGGATTTTGGAAAATTCGTCCCCTAAGAGGGTGAAAAGGGTGAAAAACCTTTAAAAATACAAAAAAAGGCAATGTAATTTTTAAAACTAGCACCATGAAATTTTAGATTTAGCTTCTTCATTAAAAATAAAGAATTACATAATTTTTTTTTTTTGGAAATCGGTCCGTAAAAAAAGAAAATATGGGATATTGTATCATGTTATCTATAAGTTCGTCCTGAATGACTGACTGACTGACTGACTGGCGGATCAACGCACAGCCTAAACCGCTGATCGTAGAGACCTGAAACTTGGAGGGTTTGTTCTTTGTAAGACGTAGGCATCCGATAAGAAAGGGCTTTCCGAAATTCTATCCCTAAGGGGACGAAGAGGGCGGCAAAGATTGTATGCTTGCTCACGTGTTTCTTACTCGCAAAATCTGAATATTTTAGCTGTGCAAAACAAATCGAGTAAAAAAATTCACTTCTCGCTGCTGCCGTACGACAACTAAAACCGTAATACTAATTAACCCCTTTCAATATATTCAATAACATTACATACTAATTTTTTATTGATACGAACAACAGTAATCTTCTGTCCGTCCCGTTTGTTAATCAGTGTCAATGTATGTTTCAAGGCTGTGCTGATCCGTCTGTGATGAAATTTGATATGGATAATCTCAAGCCTGGGGATGGACATAGGCTACTTTTTATTAATACACCACAGAGGTGAAGTTTATATAAAACCGTAATCTGATTGACTAACACACCCAGCGGTCAACGTACAGCAAAAGCCACTGAACTTAGCATCTTAAAATTCGCATATAGGTTCTTTGTACAGCTTAAATACGCACTTTGAAAGGACTTTGGACAATTCCACCCCCAAGGGTTTCCACCTTAATATAATAGGCGTTCAACTATTGTATGGAATCCGTCAGTTATGAAGTTAGGCATCTGAAATTTCGGATGTACGAGTAAATTATGGTTTAAAAAAATTAAATTATTTATTTAAAATGACCTGTCACGAAACTTTATGTGGCAGACCAAATTCCACGCGAGCGAAGCCGTGGGCAAAAGCTAGTATTTAAATAAATAAAATTAACCCTATTATAATTATTTCTATAATAATAACCAGTACTAATGGGTCCAGGGATTCCATCACTAATGACTTCCATTTATTATTAGGTTGTTTTTTTTATTTGAACATGTACTTTCAATAGATTAATAGAATGAAGCTTTAAATACCTTTTTAAACGTTTCCATTAAATTAAACATTAAACATTATTTACAACAGCAATACTTAAATTTGTGTACTTTTCGTTACGCCCCATTATCATAAACTTTTTATGTAATATAATAAATTATATTTTTTCAAATGTATTTAGCATTCCTCTGATATCGGATATAAACATTTTACTACACTTATTTCTGAAAATATGTTTTCATAATTATATTTCTCATTTGATCTTCTTTAATTAACTCTAATATTTTATATGTATTTTTTTTATGAGTACTTACATAGGTAAACTTTTAATTTTTCAAATAAGCTTTAACGGAAGAAATTTACTGGGTCATTGTCAAACGTTTTGTTTGAGCTTTTTATAGAAGTTCAATATTCAACATAATTTAGTTTTTTACTATTTGAATTCTTTGTACGGTTTCGATAGCTTTCGTAAATACTGTCTTATTACTACATGTTATATTATTTGATGTAATCATCTGAGGTCAATTTATAAAATATGCCAACGAAATTGCTGGAAAATTTAAATATGGAATTAACCAGATTACTATTCATTAAATATTTACATTTAGAAAAAAATCTTGATGTATTAATGTACTGTATAAGGTGGTAGTTTACTAGTTCTGAAATAATTTTAAAAGGACTAAGGTTCATTCTGTCAGACGTTTATCATTACTGAAATAACCAATTTGATCAACTACGTATATGGAAAATATTTTGGAATCGATATTTTTACCAAAGTGGTTAAACTCTGGGAAGTGATATAGTAAAGACTATATTATAGCGAATTTTTGGTCTTTTTAGGAAATATATGGGCAATTATATTAGATCAATTGAAACAGTTAATATCAAAATGCCGTATCTAGTAAATTTATTTTTTCGACTTGAAAACATTCTATATAATATTTAAAAAGAAATAGTACCTCTGAAATTAATTGAATTGTATAATCAGGCTTAGAGGAGTTTCACATTGATAAGACCCTTTGACATTAATCCCTCGGATGTTAAGTTGATGGTTGAAAAGCCTCCGATATAATTCATATTATTAGCTATTAATTTTAACACTATGTTGCCTGCTGCCAGTTGCCTGGGACATCTGTAGTCTAGTCTAAAATTCCCAACCCCTGACGTCAGTAATGTTTACTTTAGTCTATTTCGGCCTCATCCTTATATTCCTTCCCGTCTTTCTATTCTTATTCATTGTTGTACTGTTTTTAATTTGAGTATATTTATTTTTAATAATTTAGTTCATTTAATTTAAATGTTTATTGCACAAGGACAATCCTCTTCTGTAACTTGAAATGCCTAAAGTAAACGTTTAAATCTTCTAAAAAGTATAATTTTAAAAATATATCAGCGATGTTGTACTATAAATGAAACAAAGAAAATTATCGAATTTTTTATAAATGATTTCAGAATCTGATCTGCTCTCTTAATATTTCGATATTAGGAAACTTTTCTTGAATTCGAAAAAGCAATACAGTCTCTATTATGTACCGAACCCAAGACACTCCTTAGATTGTAGTTGTACAGGTTATTATACATATATATATATATATATATATATATATATATATATATATATATATATATATATGTATAAATAGGTTATTATACATATATATATATATATATATATAAAAAAAAAATATATATATATATATATATATATACATATTAGGGTGTCCCAGGCTACAAGGGGTGAACAATTTTTTTTCTAATTTCAATATTCATACCCTCTCAACTTTTTTTCATTTCAATCCAAAACCTTAAATATTAAATATTATTGCGATCGGATTACGATGACCCGTGCCGACTTGACGTCAAAGTTTAAATATAAAAGTTAGTGTGGAAGCTGTAGGGAGATCATATAGTTTATTGTTTAAAATCAGTAAATAAAACACTTAATATTATTTAATATTTATTTATTGTAAAAGACAAATTAATCATGAAATTTTCTTTTCAAAGTTAGTTTTTTACAGTCAGGATATACCTTTCTGTGTTCTTGTACGCACCGTAATAAAAATTGCTTTTGCTCCTCTTCAACAGTGATTAAACCATGAAAGCCTTGCATTAATTTACCCGCTCTTTCTGCCGTATCATTTACTGCTTTCAGTGTCAGAAGCTTCTTTTTAGCTTGTTGGAACGAATTACCATTTGACCATGAAGAAGGGCTCTTGTTCAGAAAACTGTCATCAATTTTGAGTCGATTAAATAAGAACTTGCTTTTGACAGAGACGAAGTCATCGATGTTTTTCTCTGAAATTAAAATAGAGGTTAACAATTGTATAGTAAACTTTAAAATAAAATCAAAGCATAATTCACATGTAATACATACCAAAAAGTGGGCTACACAGTTCTTCTTTGGATGCGATGTAACATTTATCATGGGCTGATGGGTTTTCTTTAGCTAAGTTAGCAACCATTTTTACTTTAGTTTCTTGATGGACTTCACCGTCAAATACAGACAAAACAGACACTTCATCTGTCAAATACCATAAATGATGGCAAAACTTCTGTAAAGCTGCTTTGGAAATGCTTTTGTCTACCGTCTCATGAGCTTTCTTAGACTTTAAAAAGCACAAATCCTGATAAGGTGCTTTTACTGCTAAAATGCATTGGAGCCAGGGTTTGACGTAGGATGTCAAGATAAAGAGACAGACATCCAGCAGTGCTGGCTTATACTTGTTTGAAATTCTGAATTGGGAGCTTCGTAATGATATTTTAATGAATAAATGGCTCTCGCCATCCACCAAGCTTGGGGGCCGAATCTTAAATTTCTTCTCTGTATCACCTCCAAGAAATATTATTGACAGCTCAATTAATTCGCGATAGTCATCTCTAGCTATTTATTTCTTTAGTTAATTCACATCGGTAGGATTCTAGCAGTTTATCAATTTCTGAAACATGCAAACAAGATAACTTCTCTCTACAGACTTGTATTTTCTCGGCATCGATATTTTTTTCAGTTTTCTCGGAACTTTTTGAACAACGGAATGTCTAGGCTTGTAGTTACTTGACTAATTTTGGCTTCAAGCACACTTTTTAATACCAATACGTAGACGTGATGAGGGCAAGCAAAACTAAGCATTTCTCTACCCAGTTATTGTTGCAGAAGCACGCATGCACCATTAATACGGCCTGTGTTTGAAGCAGTAGTATCACAACAGAGAATCTACACTCAGTCCTCAAGATTCCAGTCGAAAATGGCGTTCCAAACTGCCTGTGCCTATTCGCCTCCTGATGAGTTGCCCAGTTTTGATATAGCGATACGTTGTAGGAAACAACTATCGGTAGGCGTTCTACTTTAGATTTACGCGGATCTAGAGCCGGCAACAGTTTGCCATCCCAGTGGACAGTTACCGTATCCGGTACCTTGTTATGGATATTAACCTTTATAGCTTCAGCCCGCTCTCTTCGCATTTCTGTTCGAATTCTATGGTTTGAAGACTTGCTTTTAGCTAATTCGTCCGTATTTTGCCCTACTGCTTCAATAGTAGCTTCAATTATAAATACAGAATCTCTCACACTTAACTGACACCTATCTAATGCGGCAACTTTAAATTAAATTAAATTTTTTCCGCATAGAAGTTTTATCGGGCTGAGAGGAAGGACTAGGCCTGTTTTCTTGTAAATCTATTATTTCAGAATCAGAAGATGAGTTTTCTTGTAGTGGTTCATAAGATGACGTCGATGGAGCTAACGACGAAAAATATTTAGCACGTCGCTTTTCCTCCTCAATGTTTCTAAGGCGCGCCTTTTCTTCTTTCTCTGTTAGGTTTTGTCCACTCTGGCTAAGTGACCAAGCCGACCTGGTTCTCTTTGGCGCTGCAAGAAGATCCTATCTTCATTTATTTTAAATAGCTGAAGCGCATCGGCATGAGCAATGTCAAACAAATTGTTCATGTTGGAAAGAAACTTTTGTCGGCGCTTTTCAAACACGCTTTTGTCACGCGCTTTTAAAACACTTTTTTTGCAAATCAATAAAGCACTCACGAATAGTAAGATTTGCACTTTCATTGACACTTAAATTCACTTCACGAACATTGTAGAACAGAACTGCTAGTACTTCTAAGTACTTGTCCATTAGAGGGAAGTTTCGTACCAGTAATTTGATGTTTTACTTCCCCTATTATAAATATCTCCTTTTTGGAACTTTGGAACTCCACTGACATGTTGGCTACTCATAAGTAATGAGTTTACTAATAAAACAAACAAGCAATCAATGTGAGATTTCCGTCTCCTAATACTGTGTAAGTACAGACACTTTTCGATGCATGTCGGCACAGGTTGTCGTGATCCTAAGTTCCTAAAACTTTAATTTTAAATGATTTGAGACCATTCAAACAGAATTAGAGGGTATGCGTTAAAAAATATCACTTTATTTTTTTATGGGACACCCAAATATATATATATATATATATATATATATATATATATATATATATATATATATATATATATATATATTGCTTATTAGATTATTACATTATAGTTTAAAATTTACTTGAGGTTTAATTTTTTTACCTTATGGGTGAATCATTGATGGGTTCATGCGACCCTCAGCCTCTCGCTCACCAATACCCTCGTTTGCTATTGAGGTCAGTTCATTAATCAACTAAATGAAAGTAATCTCAACTTTGGGAAGGTTGACAGGGGCCGCAATTTCATAAAACTTGTGAGCCGGGCTTTTCTCCTCCTATAATTGATGCTCAACTCCCAACGGAAGATGTTCACCAGAACATGAAATTTCCCAGTTAAGATGTTAATACCCTCCCCGAGTCTTTTCAGATGAAAAGGGCTTTTTAATTTTCAGCAGATTAAATAATTAGCCATCTCAGTTCGGCAGATCTCATTTTAAGTTTTAATTGATTTCGGACGCGTTAATACCTATGCCTCAAGAACTGAGCAATGCACGATGTCTATGGAAAATGGGCGGCCACTTCACTCCTCTTAAAACTTTTCGGTTTCACGACCTTGCTCCTGACAGCAGTTTTGATTCGTCTGACGAAATTGTTTACCTTTCCTTTTACCTCAAATATACATTTATCCACTTCAGTTAATAATCTAATGAAGTATAATTTCAAACCTACATTTCGATCATTGATTAAAAAATATCAGTTTTAAAACAGTTAAAATATTATCGGATAGGCGTAGGGAGTTCGCGGTCCTATCGCCCAGTCATCTGACTGCAATCAGCCACTGGTCCTCCAGGTTGGGGGAAACTCAGTACTGAATTGTATTGCCCGGTAACCCTTTCTCCTGAGGGGACATAAATATTCAGGAGACCAGTTGTCCCGAGGATACGGGGCCTCCATCACTGGGCTAATAACCCGCATGGTAGTCAATTCTATTCAAAAGAAAAAAAATTAAATAAAAAAAAAGAATAATGAACTAAAATAAATAAATTTAAAAAAAAAATTAAGTCCTCGACGCTAGCAATGGCATAAGAGGAAGTCAAAGAAGAAGAAGAAGAAAATATTATCGGGAAATTCCAAAATTACACCTTTCAAATTGGTATATGCTGAACGTAATGGTTTACCTTGGCTAGTCAGGGGTTACCTGTGGTGTTGTGGTTAACTTAACTGCCTACCATGCCCAAGATCTTTTGTAGCCAATAAGGTGGCCCTAGGATATTTTTAAACGGGAGTAAAAATTCCTCGGTTATGCCGTCCTTCGGAAAGGACGTCAAATGGGGCACCCGAGCATGTAAGATGTTAGGCACTCGTTAAAAATCCCTATCCTAATTAAACCATAGGGAAATTTAGAGCTTCCGCTATATCATCATTCGATTAGCCATAGCAAAATAAATAAATTAATAGCGTTAAATAAGTAAACAAACAAATTTTAGTCAGTCATTTTATTTCATTTATTTTTTTTTTTTTAATTCTTGAATTAGTGAAAACTCGGTTGATGGGTGATGCACTTGTTTTCAAGGGTTTATTCTTGTCTTAACAATGCCTTGTTTTAGAATCATCCGTTAAGGCGGTAATTTCCATCTTTTCTTTATTAATTAATAAAAATTGATACAATAATTTCTTTATTCAAACTTTTATCAATCAATAGAGTTTTATCTTAACAGATTTTGAACAAAAATCCATAGTTAATGAAACCGGGATGTTTTTATAGCATTTAGTAAATTTATTTTTATTTTCCAAATTTTATTCGAGAAAATAATAGAATCTGCTAAATTTAACTATGAGTAATAG
The DNA here is from genome assembly GCA_037127475.1 of Arma custos. Taxonomy (NCBI): domain Eukaryota; kingdom Metazoa; phylum Arthropoda; class Insecta; order Hemiptera; family Pentatomidae; genus Arma; species Arma custos. The sequence continues at coordinate 98,548,509 of CM073761.1, forward strand.
CGATGAATTAAGAAAAATTACTGAAAACTGAATAATAATTGTCAGATAAACGAAAATATTATAATTTATATATTTTATTTTATTGTTAGATATTATAATTTTTTAAATAATTTATTTATATTTATAATATATGACCAGGACTCAAACCCGGGTCTCTCACGTGTCCGTCGTAGTGCTTAGCCACCTCAGCCTCCTGGTTTGCTTCTCGGTTAGACATATCCCTTCTTTTCACTGATCCTACATCTGCGTGTTCTCGCAATTTGCGATGTATACACGGGGAGAATATTAATTCAAATAAAATATTTATTTTATTAAAGTATTATTAACTTATTAAAGTAAGAAATGTGAGCCGCAAATACTTAAAATCCCACAAGAATGCTTCGAGCTATCTTATTATTGCTCATATATTTGGAAGGGTCATTATTTTAAAAACATATTTCAAAACTAATCACTGGGGGTTATTTTAATTATTTTTTATAGCTCTGTGCTCATATTTTATTAGAAGGGATAGCAGTTAAGTAGGGGGCAGAGGCGAGGGAAGAAGGTCGCGGTATCAACAGAAGGGATCGATCCCCGTCGGTGATGAAGATGTACTTTTCGTGAGAAGCTTATTTATATTAATGAGTTCCTTATCAGAAAAGCTTTTAAACAACGATAAAAGTCCTGGATTTTCTTCCTTAATGCAATCAGATCTCGAGACAGTTTATAAACTAAGTTATCATTTCTTATTGCATTAAGAGGTTCACTGTTGTCGACCATCGATTCGAATACAAACCTTATTATTGCTAATGAAGAAAACTCAAACGTTATGAATCAGCGAACTTTATGCGCATGTGAACTTAAACTTTTTAAGCTAACAAAGTTTTAATTATGATGATCAGCAAATATTTAAGTACATGCTACGGATACTAATGCCTTGTGTCTCTCCTTCTTGATTTTAGGACTTTCCGTCAAATATCATAAGGCACTGATCTCCTTATTAATTTTGTCTCACAATTTGACAAACTTTACAACACTCCGAGTTAAAAAAACAACTTTAATTCCAGAAAACTTTTATATTACACGCCTCATCTGCATCATAGCTAAGGGCAGAGATCATCAACATTTACTAATTTTTCAATCAGGCGTCATGCACCACGAATATTTTCATTTTTTTTAGCCCTTCGTGATTGAATATTGCTTATAATATTTTTTTTTTAAACTAGAAAGAAGAGATAGCAAAAGTATTTAAAATAATCACTATGCGAACAGCCAGAATCGTCAGTAAAATGTAGAGGAATTTAGAGATTACCCTGAACCTGAATCCGTAGGGATTATTTATAGAGAAGATAGACTTACATGGGGAGTAGAAGACTATATGCCCCCAGGTTGTTATCAGTAGAAATGGAAGAATTGAAAAAGAAACATCTAACAGAAAAAAATAATCAAACAACATATATCACAAATTCTGTAATGCTGTTGTTCGAAAACGTGAAGTTGAATCGCGCATTCAACACCCTTCCCATCCTCCTAAAGGAGAATATTTCAGCTGGATTCTTCTTCGTAGATGTTTAAGCAGAGTCAACACAACAGGGATGAAATATCTCGGACGATTAGATGCTGGAGAACTCGGAGGGATCTCATCAGAAATCATAGAACAAGAGAGGAGTTAGGGGATGAAACCTTAATTGCTTCTCCAATATGACCCCATTGAAGAAGCAATTAAAGTGGTTCGGCCATTTGTGACGAATGAGCGAAGAAACCATGCAAGTTCCTCGTAGCTATACTAACAGACAAAAGACCAAGAGGCGAACAGAGGGCGTCGTGGGTGTATTGAATGGGTCGATTAAGGTGGAAGAGGGGTAAGCGGATGGATTCCATGGAGGCGTTAATCATATTGTTCCTGTTCTTCCTTCTCTTACTCAGTAATATTGGATCAAATAGGAATTTAAAATATGTTATCTTCTTTATTATTATTGTTTATTATCTCTAAGGAACGGAGTGGCTCATTGGGAGAGCGCTGAGTTGCCATGCTCCCATCAAAACCCGCTCGCTGGCAGACTTTAATTTAATCTGTCAGCGGCCGGAGATGGATCCTGTAGGATCTAGGAACCCCCATGGGGCTCACCCACCCACTATACAGTGTGTACCCAAAATAAGGGGGGGAAATGTGGACGTTGAGAGTGATCTAGAACAAATCATCTCACTGCTCAACCGTTGTCTAAGAAACAGTGCAGTCTATTCTATCTACTGAACCCCAGACCCTTCACGGGATGAAGTGTTGCATGTTTTTTTAAATTTTTTTAATAATTTTATTTTTCTCGAAGGTTAAGAGGGATTAATAAACAATTCCAGTTGTCGAAATGCAGTTCTTTTTACTTCATTTAGGAATTGGGCTATGACAATTTATTCTCTTCGAGAAGAAAAACTAACGTTTTACTTTGGTCTCTTTAAAAATGTATTTTTTTTTAGACGTATTTTACTCCAGTTCGTTGGTTTTATTTTCGGTACAGGAAGATAGCGTTACAAAGCTGTATTTACCTTATCTGCAGGATCTAGCTTTCTGGCGACCATGATTAAAAATTAAGTTGCTCATTTGACATGTAGAGCTCTCTAGCCTAGGAGGGAAAAAACGTCAGCTTAAAAATTCATGTTCAAATTAAAATTAAGCGATGTTATCTCATACATAGACATATCACAGATGTAGGCCTGAGGAAAAAGTAAACAAACCACAAATGCGTTTCGTGACCTATATTTTTAGGGAGAATGCAAAGTATTTTCTCTGATGTTATGAAAAACCGTTTTTCCTCTTTATTCATAATTAAATATTATTATACGATGGTACCACGCCAGGTACTTATTTAATGTAGCAATAATATCGTTTTATCCTTTAAATAAAAGGAATATACAAAATATTCCTTCCGTGTCCTTAGAATGTATTTCATAAGAAATAGATACAGGGATGTACTTTTAATAAACAAGATAATATTAATACTTTGGATAAATTGAAAAAAAATAGGGTTACAAATCAGGATTCGAACCTCATCTGGCAAAGAAAACCTCTCAAGTCTATAAGAAGGAGCGTTAATTATATCTAGTCATTTGTTTTCTCAATAGTTGAAAAGCTCATAGCTCTTCTTAGGCAGGGATTTATAAATAGAGATTTGCTTACAGATGTTCAACTCTATCCTTGGATTAGCGGTATTTGTTTTTTTATATCTATTTCTATCGATTATTTACAGCATCTTAAGGAAAGTGTATATGGTTCGGTTATAGAAACAAACGTTCAGGATCATCTAAGATTTCTAATCGTCTATGTGCATCTAATATTCCTTTCCGTTCATTCAAACAAGAATTTTCAGCTTTAACCATTTTTTTATAATTTAAGTATTTAATACATATTTATTATTTTACTATGTTATAAAATTCACAAAAATACATATACACGAAACTTTTGCTAAATAAATGTTAAACGCGATTTTTATTTATCATCATAATGATAATAACTGTGTTCAATTGTTTTCCTTATTATTAGTCTAAGAATATTAATTTTTACAACAGTAAATGGCAGAACCTTGCAGTTAATAATCATGGATTTGTATTCGTTATATCACTAAAACATCAGTATTTTTAAAAGAAATTTGTAGAGTTCTTACGTTTTAAGGTCTATCAGCTATCCAAAAAATGGAAAGCAATAGAAAAATGTATCAATAATTAGGCTAATTTTATGAAGATTGTATATCGCATATATTATTATATGTACGGAACGGAGTGGCTCAGTAGTAGAGTGCTGAGTTTCAAAGCCCATGGTCCTGGGTTCAAATCCCGCTCCTGTCAAGACTTTTATTTTTCTGTTAGCAGCCAGGATATGGGATTTAGGACAGTCCTGAGGTTCACCAAGCCCCATAAAGTGGGTTCTGGGTTCTGCACAACCGTTATCCAAGAATCAATACAGTCTCTACCATGTACTACCCCAGACCCTTCACGAGTTGTAGTGGTACAGGTTGTATATTATGCAAAGAAGCTGTTTGGTTTTTTTAAAGTTAGTAAATTCCTGTTTTGCCGTGATAATATTAATTCATATTTGAGTACTTTTAGATTAATAAAGTTAAAACATAGGATTATCAGTCAGCTCATATTTTTCCATGGAATTAGAAATGGTTCAACAAAGTCGGGATTATATAAATGCTTTCGGAGGAAATCTGTCGCTTTTTTGGGAAGGAATTCCCACAGCCTCCTGGTTTAGGTTATTTTCGCTTGAGAATGGAGCGAGGGAGACTTTTCATCTGATAAAGTTTCTTCAATCCACCTTCTTGCTTTCAGACCCTTTCCGGGCTCCGCTACTTTTATAATCAAACCTATCAGAGTAGAAGGCCTTATGCGCTTATGTACGTGGTGCAGGGGTGGCCGCGATTGTTAAAGATCGTAAGAACTCTTTTCCTTCGATATTGTTAAGTATCGTAAGAATTTCTTTCGTATGAAGTTTTTACAACTACTGAGCAGAACTTCCTGTTAAAGGGATGACATATTTTATGGAAAGTTGCAGAAATATCGATACATATGAAACAATTATATAAACAAAATTATAAAACCGGTTTGGACATACAAAAATGTAATAGGTTTCATTCATTATTCGTTTGATTTTAAGTTTCTTTATTGACAATTTATTTATTTTTTGTGTTTAATTCTTCATCTCTTACTACTTATAAGTAGTAATAGACTCTATTCCAAAAAAAAAAAAAATAATTTGTACATTGGAATGTTTTTAGTATTATGTTCAAACTTGGATTTCATCCACTTTTATTTAGTTTTATTTGTAAACAATTTTAATAATTACAAAAGACTTTGTTGATTTCTTCTGGCTTAGTTCGTGTTCATAAATATTTCGCCAACGTTTCGCCAGCCATGCCGCTGACTTCTTCAGGGCTGAAATGAATGAGAAACTCATTCATTTCAGCCCTGAAGAAGTAAGCAGCATGGCTGGCGAAACGTTGGCGAAATATTTATGAACACGATCTAAACCAGAAGAAATCAACAAAGTCTTTCTTAATAATAGTGGCCATGGAAACCTAAAAGAGTAATTTTAATAATGTTTTCCATGATTCAAAAAATCCACTTTATATTTACTGGCAAATGTTAAATTATTTCTGTTTGTGTTTAGCTAAATAAATTTATATTTTTTGCTATTAAAACTGTGATGATGTATTTTTTAAATACCGATATTTTTTTAAATGTCCCTTGTCCCTTGACATTCATGATGACATCCATCCATGATCCACTCCTGCTCAGGTTATGACCAGCATTCCGATTACACTGTATGCAATTTATCGTATAATAACATCTATAGTACTCGATATATATTATATAACTAACACTCGATATATATATATATATATATATATATATATATATACACATAAAACTCGACTATAAATTATATATAAACACTCGCCTTCAAGCACTAGTTTCGTGGCTAAATCGAGTTTGGATGGACATTGTTGAATTTCCGACACACATGTCCCCTTTTCACCGGAGTGAAATGCGGGTCTAGGAGATGTTAAACAAAATTTATATTATTTTTCAAATGATTATTATTTATCTGGGAATGGGAAAAAAATAGTATGTTATTAGGACCTCATAGATGTGAGTGTTATAGCCATATGTTTAACAATTATTATCATGTAACAGGCTGCAATTGTTCTTAGTATGTATGGTTACTAACTCCTTAGTTATGTTCTTAGGTTTAATTTCATTCTATTTGGTTCCAATGACAAAATAAATCTTTAAGAAGAGGAAGCCAAATGAGATGATCCATTCTCAGTTTCCAATCTAGAACAAGAATATAACCTCTACACAAAGTAAAGGGGATGAATGAAACGAACTTAGGATTAATATGTTGATTAATTATTAACCTATAATATACTCCAACTGTATAAGTTGTTTGTTAAATTAAGCCTTACATATTGTTTTAGTTTAATTGCATTTTGGATCATCTGCTGCAACCATATTTCTAATAGCATCCAGAGTCAAGTATTGTTCTATTAAGGTAATTGTTGGAAATGTGAAAATGCTTATAATTACTGGACTCTATTCCTTTTGCTTTCCGTACGGCATGACAGTATGGCAATATGCTAACGATTCATCTTATATGGATGATATCATCCAACCCTCTTTCATTAGAAGTAACATTTCCCTCTCCGGCTTGGAACATCTGTGCTAAGTTCCTTCCGCACAGCCAGGGCTAGATTAAAGTGACATGGCATACTCTCTTATTGGATAAACTCCATTCAGTCCTGCAATTATCTTATAATTAAATGCATCCGACCATATATTTGTCCAAGTATTATTGGAAATATTTGACTTTATTGCGTTGAATAAAACCCAACGCAGTTATCTGTGGCAGTGGTATGATATTAAACGTTGTTTTTGTAAACACCTACGATATGTGAAAGTTAGTATGTTTTGTGGTATCAAACTATATTGTTATTTTCATCAACCACTAGTAATGAATTAATTTGATAATAAAATAATAAATTGCTCCAGCCAAATTTTGGTGGAGTGATAACCCCCTGTGGGATGCCAAAATCAAAGACGTCTTATTTAATGTTGGTTTCCTAAAATAAATCTTTACATATAGGTGTATTTATTTTTTTATATATTTTGGTTACCGAGTAAGTGACATAGTTCTTGGCATCAAGCTTTGACACCGAATACGGCATTTTCATGTAGCATATTAATTTAAAAATTAAATAAATAATGTTAAAACTAATGATATAAATATATAAGTAATGATAAAATTTAATCGCAATAATAAATAACTTTTTCTTGCAGTTTTTGCCCTCATTCTTTGAGTATGTTTGACCGAATCAAGAAGTTTCAGCTTAGCAATTTTATTATTTAGGGTTTTGCCCCAGAATCCTGTTTACTTTTAATCTTTTCTTCTTAGTTACACCCCGTTTCAGAAGCTTATAAACTCTCGTCTTGTCTTTCGAAAAACGCACCTCTTATGATAACATTGATGGAATTAGTTCTGCGTTAATTTTTTTCTAATAAACCTGACGGGTGAGAGAGAGAGAGAGTGAGAGAGAGAGAGAGAGAGAGAGAGAGAGAGAGAGAGAGAATAGTTTTAGCATGCTAAAAACGCGACTTAATGAATACATTTTATTAGAATTTTGGTTTTTACAAAATTTAATCCATTAAAATGATAACCATACACTTTTCATAGTTAATTTTTTCTAATTCTTCTTTTTTTGGATTAATAATATATAATATTTTAAAAGTTGAATCAGGATGCCTAACAATCTTCATACTTAAAAATATGAAATTCCACCTCAGACGTTGTATGTCAGAGCAACTGATATATAGGAGGTCGATTACCTTTATATATCCAACGAGTTTTGATCGAATTCCCCATGTCTCGCGAGGAGTCAAGATCCCCAGTAGTCTGAGTGGAACTATCTTGTTTCCAAACCTAACCTTATGGTGTGGATGTATTTCCTAGGAGTGGCTCCTTTCTGAGTCGTCACACACCATCGGTCCAATTTTTCAAGAGATTTTTTTTGGATTAACCTTGGATTAGCTCCTTATAAGAGCGTAAAAGATTTATTTGATCATCACTTTTAGCCAAGAATATTTAAGCAGTCCTCTATCAGAAGGAGGTTAAGAGGATCATCTCTTGTTAGTACTTAACATCTCGCCTCATGAGTATGTCCAGTGTACCCTGCTGTCCTGCAGTGAAGCCACTTCATGCCGACTTGATTTTCTGCCACCGAGATTCAAGTTTTAGATTGGGGAAACATCTACAAGATATCCTAAACTACAGAGAGTAGATGTATTTTATTCCTGGGTATTTTAAGCGACTCAGTGCGTGCAGGGTCATAATACAATTCCCAGTTTCGTGCTAATTCATAAGTAGTTCATAACGTTTCCAAATTTTTATGATAAGGTGGACGTAAACATTTCTGGGATGTATCCTTTCACCTTCTATACTCGGTGTAATAGGGTGGGAACTAGTGTACCTCATGAATCTGGATTGTAGCGTAGTAATTTTCAGTTTCTTTTCAGTTTCTCGCGCCATCTTCAACTCCAAACATCCAATCCGCCTTCAGTGTTTGACGCCATCAAGGGAGCCAGATCATCTACAAAGGCTTTGACAAGAGAATGCTCGTCCTCCGGGAATTCGTCCAAAACCAGGGCGGGGGATCAAGGACTGAGACCTTTGGAAAATCTAATCCTCTCAAGAAGTTACGTTGAATCATAAATATCCGCTTCTGAAGATTACTTCCCGACTTGGCAGACGAGTTGCTGCGTTTTTTTTAATTACAATGTTAATTTCGACCATCTTATACAAAAAATAGATTAGAGAAGAAGCTTGTGAGAAACAATAGAAGCATAATATACGTCTCCTACCTTCTTCTACAAATGCAAAATCCTTATAGCACCCGTGTCCCTCTGAATTATAAGTAGATATTGGATATCTATTAGATAAATAGCTATTGCCTATGGAAGGTTAAAATGAAAAATAAACTATATTATTTATATATCTAAGATAAATTCATATTATCTAGCGGAGATTCCATGCCGAAGGTCCTAGATTCAAATCCCGCTCGCAAACAGATTACCATGTACTGAACTCCAAACCCTTCACGAGTTGTAGTGGGACAGGTTAATTCATATTATCTAATTAAATCCAAGCAGTATTCATATCTATAACACTAACAAGTAATATGTAAATGCATTTGTAATATAATTTTTAAAAATAAAAAGGTAGTCGAAATATAAGATTTGCATTCACATAAGATGTATAATATTAATTGTATGAAATGAAGATAATTTTAATCAATTATCAAAAATCCATGGTAGTTCCATCAAATACAATACTAATTTTAATGAAAAAAATATTTTTCATTCAACCATACTGAAGTCTACATACTCCTGCCTCTCCGGTATATCCTTTCTGTGCATAATCTGTAAAAAAACTGTTAAAGGTTCCACATGTTTATGCACGTTCGTTTAGGTACTTCCCTTCTGCATTATTCAGTCGGTCGCACCGTGAGCAATTTGCTCACACTCCTGGTTTTCGGTACTCGAAGTTTTTCAAGCACGAGACAGATCGAAAACATTCTACCTAATTTAAATAAATTAATAATAATTAAATAAATAATAAAAGATTCTTTCTCGGAAACATAATACCTAATTTTTTTAATCTACAAATATAAATAAATACAAAACAATAAAAACGTACAGAATTTTTATCAGAATTTATTTCATAATATCAATAAAACATTTTATATTTTTAATATTATCCTATTATATAACGATCGATATATTAATGATTTTAATTTAAATTACTTTAGTTATTGCATTAAGAAACACTATATACATATAAGGTGTAGGAGGATGTAATAATGGATCATACACGACCTAAAATCAAAATTACTCCACATTTTTTAAATAGAAATTGCACTCCTTTTGGACTAAATAGGAAAATATTTATTGACATATTTTATGCAATTATATTTAACTTGTTTTAGAGTTAGCAAATTCATGCAGGTACGAGTAAATGATGTTTCGATCGCTTTTCTGCAATTATACCAGAATATATTATTATTCAAATTTTATCAGAAACAATAAAAATTGTAGAAATACATATAGATTATTTTAAGGAATTTAAGGATGAAAATAAAACTCCTAAATCAGTAATTTAGGAATGCTGGTGTTGATGATGGTTATTTAAAAAAAAAGTATTAAAAAAGGAACCTAATCATATAAAATCATAACGTTGGATTTTATTTTATTCAGTTTTAGCACTCACAAATTAAATCGTACGAAATTAGTATTTTAATTCAAGATTTAAATATAATGTTCCTCACTGAGTGAATTTCCGGACAGAATAAAGTGGAAAATCCACGACCAGTTGACTTGAAGTTGTTATCAGCAGCTCGCGATAATTACTAAACCTCAATAATTATTTAAAATATTACTTATAAATATATAATTTAAGAAGAAACATTCTTATAATTGCAAACCTTGTATATGTTTGATTTTAAAAAAGATATTCCTTATTGATAATCTAATAAGAAATATTACTGTACATTAAGTCTAATAAATTTTAATTAATTAAAAGCGATTAAAATAATTAAAAGTAACTATTATTCGGATAGGTTTGGATCTAGGACAATTGTATGAATGTTAATAGGCTTTATTATATTAATACTATGTTTTAGTAATTGCCATATTGTAGATACGATCATAGATTAGATAGAATGCATCTGCTAGTCAATGATCTGATAATAATACGAGTAGAAGTGCTTTTATAAATGATAATGTTTGTAAGTGACAATCATTCTCTCAAACATGATACAAAAAGTGTAGGGTTATTATACAATTCGACGAAAATTGATAACCCGTTTCGAGATAACAGAGGTTACTAATTTATAATTCACTGCCCGATTTAAGCATTAAATTGGATTGTCAGTAACATCATCATTTATTTAATTTAATGGTTGTATATTGTAGCAACTATCTCGATTTTATGCACTAATTATTCACGTCTAGTTTTATTTACGTTGCGTTTTTATGATTTTTCAGCATGATTTTTCTGAATGTCGAACCATTTAGGGACAACAGCATGATTGATTTTGCTAGTCTGATGGTTTGGATGACGAAGTAAAAGGAAGTTTTTCCAGTCATCCTCCTGGAAGATACTCGCACAAGTTTACGACTGATGAGCCTACACCGTGAATCTTAATCAGCATTCGTGATGTGGTTTCTAATAGCCGGCTGGAAATTTAGAACACGGAAAGGATACCATATGGAAAATTTAGGTCCTTGAAGAACTGCCCAAATGTATTTTAATCGGATTCTATTGGTTTTATGCATGTAACTGAAGCAAACAGTTCTGTTAACACCTTTTAAAAATATATCTGATGACAAAGATATTTAAAAATATCTGTTTTCTATGCTCTAGGTGGAAAAATACTATCGGCCAAAAATCTATTTCAATATTCATTTTTTTAATTTGATATATCCTTTATTGCACTTCGTGGTACAAAGTGGTACAAATATTACGATATTTTAGGGCAGGATATCGCCCGATTGTTATCGCATGCTTTAGCCCAGCCATAACCTGGGGTAAGTTATTCCTTACTGGAACTTTGTATAATCAAGAATAAACAATACTCGAATATTCGCTGTTCAACTCTACCACTATTGAGCTCTCAAACTGCTCAGTATACTTAATCAGTTCGGCGGACAGTGTTAAAACAAAGAATACATAGAGATCGTTCAATCAGAAATGTTATATTATATATTAATGTTCACAGGAAATTGTATCATAACTTAAAAAAAAAGAAAAAAAGCTATGCCTTATTTACGATTTCTAGGAGGGTTTGCCAAAAGCGTTTTTTTTATTTTCTTGAGGATCATTGGCTCGTTAGCTTAGCGTGGGAATTGCTCGTGCTTACCTTCTTGTCTCATTAGATGCCACAATTATATTATACTTTTTATATACAAAAAGTATGTCTATTATAATATATGCCAGAGATAAGGAGTGTACTATTTGGCATTTATTTCATACTTAGAGAGGCTAAGATATAGTTCAAGAAAAATGATTAGGAATTCTTTTTTCCTACTATTATTTTGTTTTGTTTTCGCCAAAGTTGATAAGGATTTATAAATTAAATCAATATAAGAATAAATTAAAGATGCTTATTTGTTTACTGCCACTATTTGTTACTTTTCAGACCCCACTTCCTCGGTGGATTAATTGATTGCTACATAGAATTTATATAGTTGCAAGATTACGAATTCTATGAGAGGATCTTAAACGTTGTTTTTCATATGTCTTTTATAGCACTGAAGTATTAATTAATGATTATTTCTCAAGTTTTAATGCCCTATATAAATCTAAGATGCACTATGGGTCGAAATGTTCATTTCAAGTAGATTGCAAACTTTCCTTTCATCGTAGGCTATTATGCACTTGCATACATTGAAGGAAAGGTAATATTGCTAATGCCGAGGCCGCTCATGAATGTTGAGTATTCTATTTTTGTAAACTTCCGGGGGTTAGCAAAAAGTTTGAATAGGGGTAGGCTGAGTGTAACACTTTGACCATGAAGGCAAACAAATCGATCGGCGGAGCGCAGGTACACCAGAGGGGGTGAAGAAAAATTCCATCAAACCAGCCTTTGTTCCACCGTCCGGCAAATTTTCACTATAGGCATCATCCATTATTTATTTCATCCTTTTATCTAAAAATTACTTTAGGAGTATGGTACTGTTTACTGAAATAGTTTACAGTATCATGCTTTTGCTGCAGAAAAAGTTCAATGGTTTCGCTTACCTCCTGACTACTATCAGAATGTAAGACTTTTAATTATGTTGAAATTAAAGTTTTCTTTTATGATCTCGTTATTAAAAAAAATAATTAAAATGGCAAGCAAAGTATGAGAAGAAAAGTACAAGAACATTATAAGGCTTCTTAAACGTGCACAAATCGTTCAAATAAAACTTTTCTGATCAAGATGTGATGAAGAAAAAGTTCATCCTGATATAATAAACCCAGCCCACCTTCAATACACAAAAGACAAATTAAATGTTCCGCTCCAAATGACCCTTCCTACCAAAGCATTCCATCCTCCAGAAATATCTAGTATTATTCACAGATTACCTTCTTGCAAAGCTCCTGGACACGACCTCATCACGATCCACATCTTAAAGCATCTTCCCAGAAAGCTATCATATTCCTCAACTACATATATAATGTACTCCGAACTACATATTTTCCTAACCTTTGGAAATTATCCGGTGTAAAAATGATACCAAAACCTAGAAAAAACAACGGAAAACCCTTCCTCTTACCGTCATATCTCTCTTTTACCATGTATGGGTAAAATCCTGGAAAATCTCATCCTGAAACGATTATACCCCATCCTGGATGCAAACCACATTATACCAGATCACCAGTTTGGATTCCAAACATCCCACTCCACTCTCCAGCTATGTCATCGTGTGGTGGATGTTGTTTCCTCTGCATTGGAACGTAGATTATATTCTACGGCGGTATTTCTTGACGTGGAACAGGATTTGACCGAGTCGGGCACCCGGGATTGCTTTACAAACTCCGCCAATTCCTACCTCCTACATATTTTCTCATTATTCCATCTTATCATTCAAAGTAAATTAAAATGGTGTATATTCATCCCGATTTTCTCAATCTGCTGGTGTTCCTCAAGGCAGTATCCTCGACCCAATCCTCTACACAGCTTATACAGCTGACATCCCAACTCATCCTAATACTATCCTTAACACATATGCAGATGACACATGGCTATTATCACTCAACACTGATCCAGTTATAGCATCCCACACTCCTCAGTCTCGTATCACTGAACTTGAAAAATGTTGTAAAAACTGGAGGATTAAAATAAATTCCCACAAATCCCGTCAAATCACTTTTACCCTCCGTCGTAAACCAAAGACTTCCTGTCCTCCTGTATCGTTTAATAACATCCCACTGATCCCTGTCGAACAGATCCGGTACTTAGGACTACACCTTGACAAAAGATTAACTTGGAATTCTCATACTAGACTGAAACGACAAGAAACAGCAGGCCGTATCAGGCTACTTCAATATTTACTCGACAAACGCTCTAAACTCTCAATTAATTACAAAAGACTCGTATGCATGACAATCATTAGACCAATCTGGACTTACGGAACAGAGCTTTGGGGCTCCAATAAACCATCGGATTCCTCTCGTATTCAATCCTTATCAACGTTACGAACAAAGTGATCCATTATGACCTTAACGTCCCATTTGTTGCTGACCTGGCCCGAATCCGATATCAATTTTTTCATGACAAACTACATTCCCACTCAAGCCCACTAATTTCAAACCTAGCAACATCTTCAATTCCTGATAATCCTCCGAGGCGTCTGAAAAGAAGATGGCCTCGTGATCTTCTAAGTTGAACTTGCTAATTGAGTAGCACTGTGTAGTTTCTCTACTTGTCTTTTTATGTCAATGTATACATTCATTATATTTAATTGATGTATTCTGTTATACAGTTGTAAATTTCATTAAATAACTTAAAAAAAAAAAGTTATCTAAATTACATATGATAAGTTTTATCAGTTAACATAATACACGGGGATTTTATAAATTAGTCATACCATTGCGGGGGAAATTTTCTTCTTGTGCCAACTTATATTACTTGTAACAATTTGTACAAATGTTGGTATGTGTGGCACTGCGGTGCTTGATCGCGGCTACCATTTTCATATCGTTGTCTTTTCTTTATTCGACATAACTACCGCTAAGTTTTGAGGTGTGCTTTGTGTCTTTACCTTGTGTAATAACAAAAATTAATATTTGCACTACATCGTTGGTGAAACTTTTAATATTATTTCTTCATTTAAAACCCATAAATTTCCTACGAGGTCTCAAAACTGTTGGTTTCTTTTCATAATTAGGTAATATATTTATCCTCTGAACATGATAAATTCTTCCATCTTTCAAAAACTGGCCTTTCGTTTCTAATTGCATTTTATACAACGAGAATCCGATGCAATTTCATACAAGACGAACTTCTTTAAATGTCATAATCCTTCTTTCATATTGTAATGTTAAGAACTCAAGTCAACACACTTCAAGTTTTCAAATTTTTATTGAAAAAATCTCAGCAGGTTGACAAACATTTTATCGTCGCATATAGGGATGAAACGGGTAATTTAGAAAATGTAATATAACAATTTTTAGTACATTTGTGTGGGTGCTAACATGGATTTAACTATTCGTAGTTGTTTTGCATGTTATCTCTGGTTGGAACAACAGTTGAAACTTTTTTAATTAATACAAACTTTCACACAGTATCCAGTGGAATTTCTGGGAAGAGTTCGCTTTGTATGCGTTATTTTTTTATATCAACAACTAAAATTTTTAAAAAATATGATTTAAATTCGAAGTTTTTTTTCATAAAAGTTTACATTTATTTATGGGTTTGCTTCAATATAGTTAACCTATAATATCAGTTTACATTTTCTCTGAAATTCCTTCTGAGCATTCAGTAACAACTCGAATCTGCAGTTTACAGTTTTATGTAAACATCTTTCAATTCAGTTTACATTGCAAACTTGTAATAACAATGTCATCAATAATTGTGGATCACACTATCGAAAAACAACTCAACAATTGAGATTTCAAAGAAATATCACAGGTAATCATAAAATCCATTCTTCAATTGATGAATGTTTTAGTCGTGTCATCTGCTGAAAATAACAGACATTTGCTCTGTCTCTGAGATTCTTTATTAGTTCCATAAGATTCTTAATTTTAAATACATTTAATATTCCCCTTAACTCCACATGGCACGTTCTGAATATTTCATCTATATATCATTTTAAATTTTAGCGGCTCCTATTGGATTAAATAAGGTGAAGCCCCGTCATACTAGTTCGTTTTGTGGCTAAAGGCTATAAAATTAGAAAAATCTCAGTCGAAACTTCGGCCACCATTAGGGTTTGGGTATCCAATTCCAGACAATCAGGCATGTCACTCGAGGAACTCTCCCAAAGAAGTTTATTGAACTGATGTACAGCGACATGCTTTAATTCAATTAAAGATACTGAGGTTGGAAAAGAGGTGGTTGAGTTGCTGATTGGTTGCCATCAATGAAGACTGGCAGGAAACAAGTCTTCTCCATCAGGTTATTTTCGAAGTTGGATTTGGATTCCGCATTTCCTTCAATACATACTCGAACACACACAAAGAAAGAAACTGGAGAAGATGTATTTGCTGTGTTACTTACTTTATAATTAAAGAATAATTATAAGGATTATTTCTAGTGTTCTTGTGATAGTCATTATAATCACCATCATAAAAAGTTAAAATCGTTAGATAAATTATTCGATATGAAAAAAAATTCATATGTGTTTATTAGTATCACTTTGTACTTTAAAAATGTGTTTTGTTCTTTTTTGTTACAAATACATCCGAACTCTTGATACTTTCTTGTGAATATTTTTTTTTTTGTAGTTGTTTATAATTTTCTCAGTAAGCTTAAAAGAAGTATTTTATTATTTTTTCACTCACCATTACCGAAAACTGCACTAACCAAATGTTTTTGATATATCACTACATTCTTTTAGTTTGTCTTTGTTTCTATTCTCAATACATTACGAATGAAATTATAAAAGTTAATTGTAGACTTCCTTTAAATTATAATAAAACAATATAGTGCATAAAGTAAATGATTATTTATTTTAAATTTCAAACTGATACTTATTATGTAGAGGATATTGTTATCTTGCTAACAATTTTCTTGAAAAAGAAACACACATCCACACACACACACACACACACACACACACACACACATACATATATATATATATATATATATACATACATATATACATGTATATATATATATATATATATATATATATATATATATATATATATATATTCTATTGTTAAAAGTGGAGCATGGGTGTTAGGTAGAAAAGCGTTCCATAATAGGATCTTACTTACTAATTACAGATCTTATGATATGAATAAAAATCTTTCCTTTCCACTGTGTTTTTTTCTTCAAAGAGTTAAGGACACAGTATATTTCTGTCAGTATTACTATTATGTATAATGTGCATTGTTTTTTCAACTTATTTTTGTATTAAGTAAAGGATGTGTATGGTATAAGTAATCCATGATATCATGGGTAAGGAAGATAGTAGTTACTTATAATGGTTAAATACATTAATTTAATTCAAGTTATTCGATTTAGTTTCACCTCGTAATCACCAATAAACGTGGTCCTAATTTATATCGTATGAAAAAAAAAGCTTCCTGATTTTGACCTAGTTTGTTTCGGATTAATCTCGCAGACTTGTGCAGTGCACCAAACCATGAAAAGATTCAAGAACTGAAGCATGGGCCGACCGAGAACCGAGGACAGGAAGGCCCCGTGCAATTTCTCAACAGCAAGGCAAGCTAATTATACATCAAAGCTAGAGTAGCTCCACTCCTTCGAAAAAAGACAAAATTTAAATTAGGTGGCGAAGGAAACTGCTTTCTTGAACAAGTATCAAAAGACTCCTTAGAGAACTCAATCCAATTAACCGAGAAGCATTGCTTCAACATCTAAAGGCTAAATGTCAAAGATAGGATCATCTAGGGGTGAACAATTTTTCTCATTTTTTACCTTAAATAAAAAGAATGTTTATCATGGAGGGTTGAGGGCACTTACATTAAAATGTTCAGTTTTAAATACAAGACCTTTCGATCTTAACATGTGGTCTTGTCATAAAAAAAAAATTGAAAACTACAGAGGAAAAATGAAATATCTCACTTCTTCCTAAATGCTCAGTACTGCACTTTTACTACGGAATCGGTATCATTATTTTTGTTAAAATCCATGTGGATTGCTGGTCCTCAATATAACAATGAAAATGATGTCTGATGGGCTTAAAGCTCAACTCGTGGAAGTCAACTTACTTCGTTTTCCCCAGGCAGTTCTTAGATGAACTAGTTATTCCAATTTACGAACATACTTTTTCAGCCGTTTTGAGTCTTATGAACGCGTTTTTCTGTTGTTTTTTTACCACATCATCAAAAGTTCTAGAATAAACAGGCGTTAACAAATTTTTATTTAAAAAAATATAATTACCTCCTTTTTCACTTGCAGACTTCAATTATATTAGCTGACCTCGTTCCTGTGGCTGTTATAATAGTTTTTTTTTTAATATTTCGTTAAAATTTGAATTTTAAAGAAATAATGAATGAGTGAATTAAATATATTTTTGATTTTACATTTTATTCATCTTATGCCTAAGTATGGTATATAATAAATTAATAATAAACAAAATTCTTTACTAATTAGTTTAATTAATGAGGTATATCATGGTTGATTTTTAATCATGACTAATAATATTATTTTAAATTATGACTATTTATTTCTATTTAATTGAGCGCTAATCGATGAACAATATTTTTTGTTAATCTGTCCTTTGCTAATACAAATCGATTAGATGGTTTCCAACACGTGAGCATGCTACATATAATTGCCCATGGGAGAAACATGGATGTTCTAGATCCAAACCGTAAATGGACATTGTCTGGCCTTGAGACTTGTTGATGGTCATAGCAAAACCAAGCGTATAGCAAGTTGTAGTATTTTGAACGGTATTGTGGGTTCTAATGGTATCATTGGACTACGTGGCAACGGGACGATTTCTCCTTTAAAGATTCCAGTCAACATGGCTGCTTCAATAACATTTCCAGTTATATTTTTAATGACCAAACGTGTACCACTGCATGATTTAGGTGGATTCAAATTATGCAGAAGAAAAACAGGAGAACCAATCTTCAAACGAAGATATATCAAGGGAATTTTAAAATTCAGTTGTATAATTTACGGCTTGATTTTCATTAACAATTGTATCGATTGATTAGATTATCTGGTAACAACATTTGCATTTGAAAATTAATTTTGTCAAAATCAGCATTTTTCGCTGCCAAAATAATACGATTACTGAGCCGATTATGGTCCATGTAATTATCTATTACATCCCGGAAGACACTCCTAATTAATTCATTTTTTGTCTTAACTACAATGCTAAAATTTTCCGGCAATTTAATGGATTATGTAATTGAATGCAGTTCTATTCCACCGATTCCAATCTAGTTTCCAATAGTTTAGAAAATATTTGTGCTGATGGATAATTTTGTAATTGTATTCGCATGTTTATGATCAATCGAAGTGTTTCGATATTTCGCCATGAAAACGATAGTTTAAAACATGCGTTAATCTCTTCGTCAAAAGTAGAGCGAGGAATGACTAGCAATGTCTGTCGGAAATCACCCGATAGTAACAGAACAGCACCACTGAATAGGTCGTCGTTGTTCAATTCTTTCATAGTTCTATTTTAATTAATTAATTAATAATAATTATTAATTACATATCATCATTGCATTACAATAAAATAATTAATATTAAATTTAAAAAAAGTAAATAAACGCTTCTATAGCGTATATACGTATATGTGTGAATAATGAACAATTGTAAAATAAATTGTAGCATCATGGTTAAGAAAAAAATTAATTTTGCATTAAAAATATCGCGGTCATTAATCGAAATAAAATATAGCCTATATTTTAAGTTGGACAATGTTACATATCTGAGCGAAATTTCATTTAAATCGGTCAAGTAGCTTCGGAGATTTGCCCGGGCAAACATCGTGACATGAGATTTTTATATATTAAGATATACTATATAAATAATAAATATATATATATATATATATATATATATAAAAAAACCCTGCATCATAGTTGCGTAGTCTTTTATGGCTGTTTTGCGTCAAATAAATAAATAAATATATATATATATATATATATATATATATATATATATATATATATATATATATATATATAAAGAAAACCATTTAAATATATAGTGAAGAGGCAATATGATACAATGAGAGAGAGTGCATACATAATTTATTGCATTGAAAATGGAAGATAATATAAACCCCAGCTAACAAAAATGATGTATCAGTAACGTAAATTTAATAATCGATAAATAAAATTGGATATGAACAAGATAATGAAACAATTAGATAAAGATATAGATCAGGCCAAATAAAATAATAGCTGAATTTTTCAATAAAATTTGTAATGAACAAGTGTTTACCTTTTATATTATTTTTACTGCATTGTGTTCATATAATCATATGTTACTCAGAGGACTCAAAAATAGACATATACAACGCTATTGTTATGCTTTTTTAAGTTGGAAAATATTTTGCGAATCATAAGGATATTAAAAATAAAACAAATTAGAAACACTTTAATTATAATATGTAGACTGAATGACAAAGATAAAAAAAAAAAATGATTTCATAACATCCTAAGTCTTACCTTCTATGAATAAAGACACTTTGTATGACCCAAACCCAAAAAAAAAAAAAAAAAACGAAATTGTTAACTTAATGAAATTATAAAATAATCATCTCAACATATCATTTATCTTATTTATTGTTTTAAAAAGAGACCAAACTCATTATCAAAAACAAAAAAAAATATTTGTATTTGATGTGTAGTGCAAACAATTTTTTTTTTATAATGCAGCGCTAGGGAAGCTAAAAGGTTGAACGCCCCCGATCTAAACACTGAATGTCAAAGATAGGATCAACACGGGGTAGAAAATGTTTCATCAGATAGACGATTTTAACAAGACGTCTCTAGATCACATCTATAACAGTTCCCATTTAAATACTCTTTTAAGTTTCCACGGCCACTATTTTTACAAAAGGCTTCAGTGGTTTATTCTGGTTTAGACCGTGTAGTTACATTTTCCGCAAACGTTTCGCCAGACATGTTGCTTCCTCAAGGCTTGGTTGAGACTCTAAGGACTCTTTGACTCTCTTTGCGGCAATCAGAAAAAAAAAATAATATATATATATTATTATATATTATTTTATAAAAAACATTTTTTGTTAACACACGGAAACAATTTCTGCAAAAATATATTGTCCAGCATGAGGATGAATTATCACTTCAAAATGTACTCACTATGGACAGCGTGGAAAAATTAAACAACATTTTTTTCTATCTTCAGTTTATATGTAAAAATTCGGAATCCGGGCTTTAATTGTGGTTTATGATTTCGGATACTTCTACAATACCTTGATTGTAATGTATAGAAAGAATAACTGTTACAATAAAGTATCAGCGGGTTAGTACCTAAATACTTTAATTCCATTGTATTTTATTTATCTATTTCCTTAGGTATATGCCTTATTTGCGTTATTTCTTTGGAATATTGTTATTCTTTTGTTATAATTGATACTGTTCTGTTCTGACTAAAAAATTTTGTTTATTTATTTATTAAACGAGTGTTGATTATTTAATTATTGTAAAATATTTACATATTGTAGATAGTGTATAACTGTAAATAGAAATAACTGTAATTAACTAACGATGTACTAATTACTAAAAATTAACACTAAGTGGGCCAGACTCAATGGCTACAATGTTATACATTAAAGCCAATAAAGAATTTATTATTATTATTATATATATATATATTGCATGTGTGTGTGTATGTGTCTTTACCATTATATTTATTATTTTTGTTCATTTTTGCTTTACTAACTATTCATCTTAATTTTCAGGTAAGAAAACTTCCTGCTTCGACGCTTTTTGTTAATAAAGGTAATGAGTTTTAACATATTTTTTTACGCTAATGCTTTTCAATTCCGATTAATTGAAGTTTGTTAAGCTGTTTATATGTTACTAACGGACTGAAATAAATCTGCTTAATATAGAGAGAACCAAATGGCTAAACAAGACTACACTGAGATTAAAATGTGTAAAATCTCTCTCTCTCTCTCTCCCTCCCTCTCTCTCTCTCTCTCTCTCTCTCTCTCTCTCTCTCTCTCTCTCTCTCTCCCTCCCTCTCTCTCTCTCTCTCTCTGTCTCTCAGACAACCCATGAAGGGTCCCTAGTTCAGTACTTGGTAGAGACTGTATACTAGGACAACGGTTGTGCAGGGAGGTAATTTTTACAAGATCACGTCCAACCTCCAGGTTGTTCCTCAATTGACCATACTTTATAAAGACTGGGTGAGCCCTGGAATGGTCTCTAAATTCCACAGATCCCACATCAGTTCTAATTATATTGTGTATGTATGTATTCAAACAACTCTTAAATTCTTTTCAAGAAATTTAGAATTTTTAAGTATTCATAAGAATTAATTCGGTGAATGTTGAGCAGTATCACTGAATAGTTAATTAACGATAGATTTTTTAATGGTGGATGATTGATTTGTGTTATTTTTCGATTTCTGCTTATATTCTTGAATCCTTCAAAAATATACAACTATATAATCGCATCATTATATTTGTTATCAGTAGAATATTTTATTTCTAGGAAATGTGATTTCGGTATACGATTAAGTTCAATTTCTTCTTTTATTCTGATGATTTATCATTATCATTTATCGTGCACTTTTTAAGCATTAAAATGTAATAAAAAGGTGACTCATGAAAAAATGTATTACATACCTCGTGCTAATTCCCAACGAAGGCATACATGACCCGGAACAAGGGAACACATTAAAGGAGAATATTCGCTTACATGTAAACAGATATGTTTCTCTCATAACCTCAGCCTCAACCATCTTTTCCTTATTAAATTGCATTAATTTACTGGGTTGTGAATATTTTATTTCAAACGTTCATTTTCTTTTTTACCTATCACCTTTGTAGGATATTGAAAAATAGTAAGACAAGTTGTTATTTAAAACAATACCATTAGCACAAAATATCACCATTCAATCTCGTTTCATAAATAACTAAGCATTCAGTTCCATTTCAGACTTTATCAAATACTCAATTCTAGTTATAAATTGGAAAAAGGGCTATAGAAGGGTAGCCAAACCTAAAGATAGAAAATGGCCCATCAAATATTAACGAAGTCCACGTCCACGTCCCACTATTAATTGGTAATGATCTCCTCTAAATAGAAAAGCTATGAAAAATCGAGTGGCTCTCGGGAAATTTTCCTTCTGATACATTTAAAAAAAAAATCAATATTGTGCAATTTAAATGTTTTTGAATAACACTAGGAAATAAATTTGTTTTTCATAAAAATATGCAACTATTTTGACAAATTTTTCACAAAACATATTAGTAAGGTTACGATTTATGAAGTATGTATTTGCAAGAGAAGAGTAAAAGAAATTGTCTATGTATGTTTAAAAAGAAATCTCATTATATTTTCATGGAACCCTCTTCCATCCACATTAACCACTAATACTAAACAAATACTGTTTTATTTATCGATTACATCATTATCAATGCAATTAACGCTTGCATGCTTATTATTTAAACATTACCAATGCTGTATTATTAATGTATATCTACTTCTAAAGCTTACTATCGGCGGTTCTTATGAATGATGGTATTATTTTTCGTTTTGACTATTTCGGATCACGTTACAACTTAATTTTCTTCTGCTGAAGTTTTCTCTGTCTCTAATATTCATTCATGGGTTCATTAGCACATTTCTTTCAATCCTCGTCCAGGCTTTTTTGGCCTTTCTTCATCCTGAAATCCTTCCAGATTTTTCACTTTGATTTCAAATCCACTTCCTTCAAGAATCTGAAACTCTGTAATGTTCAACTCTTCAAAATCTTTTCTCACCTCTTTAGTCCACATTGTCGTGTATAAATATTTACTTTGTCATTCTTTGTTCATTCTGTACAACAGATGCCCGAGGAATGTCAGCCACATAGTATCTGAGATTCTTTCCATCTTATGGTAGAGTTCTTTTTTACTTCCCAGTTTCCATCCTTCCTCAGTTTGAACTGCACCCACAATTTTTCTCACAGTTCTTCTTTCCTTAGCTTCCAGTTTTTTGAGATCATTTCATCGAGTGGTCTTATTATAGCTTTCCAGGAGATGCACTTCTCGTTGCATATACTCTTTGTGAACCCGTTTTTATAATCCGATCTCCAACAGTTGATTTCTCTAATCCATTCTCCTGTACAGTCTCCCCAGTTAACTTAATATTTTTACTCTTTTAATCCGACCAATTTCCGTGTTTAAGAATTTCGGTCCATGTTTGTCATTTATCATAAATTAAGTCCTTTCGGCTTAAATCCTTAGCCCCCCCCCATTGGCTAGTGATTTTTTTTAAGAGATTGATTTGTATTATTGCTTCCACCGTGTTTTCTGATAGTACCGCAAAGTCGATGATTATTTTTATTTGTTTTTTGTAAGTACTGTTTAATTTGAAAGCCACCAGTTTTACCTTATTTCTTTATTACAAATATATCTCTACCTCATGGAACGTTTATCACAATGAGAAAAAAAAACTAATTGTTCATTCAATTCTTTTTAAATAGCATAAATGATAAAGAAAGAACTAATAGCAATATTTGAAATTTCATAACAAACTTACAATGCATTCAAGACTGAAATTTCTACTGGAAGCATAACCATGATAAATTATAAAAGGAAAAGAAAACCGAAATTGAACCTTCCCTTGCTTTTACTCAGCCAAACGTCTCGTTTTATGACAATTTTTTTTATTTTAAACCTTGTCTTATTACTTTTTTTTAAAAAAGTGAAGAGCACCTGTATCGAAATTTTAGATTTTTTTTTGTACCTGAAAAATTACCAGATTTAGAAACATGTCAAAAAAAAAAAAAAAATATATATATATATATATATATATATATATATATATATATATATATATATTCAGATACATGATGATCCCGATGGATATTTTAGCAACAGATTCTAAATTATTGAAAATATCTGGAAATGATCAAACTCGGAACATTGGCTATTCATAATGTATTGAGCCACCCAAACACACCATAATATTTAATGTGAAATAAATTAAAATTACTGGGTGTGAAATATAGTCTTTAAATAATTTTTTGGTGTAAGTTCGGAAGGTGTCGTTCAATTTGGACGGTGGAGGAGTGTCCCCTATCCTATCGATTTGCAGTGGCTTCACTGAGTTGCAACTTAAGTGCTCCCTGCTGCAGTCGTTCTGCATTGCGCTTGACACGTTTCTGCCTCTATCTTGTCAGTTTATCTTCGATGATCATTAAGTTGAATTGCCATGCGACTAGTCTGAATATACATAAACCTGGTCTATTATAAAAATCCGAGATAAATTTAAACTTCGTAACGTCAAATACATTCCTTTAATAGTTCATAGTAGTAATGTTTTTTTTTGCCCCGAAGGGTTTCCTCAGATTGAGCTTTCCTTTAATTCATTTTTTTCACTTTTGATTCACGACATTTTTTCTACCTTTTATGTCTTTCTCCCTAAACCATGACCGTGCATACTTTCCTCAATACCTTCTATCCATTTTTTTCGTGGTCTTCCATGCTGTTTCCTCTCTTCAGGAGTCCAGTTGAATATTAAATTGGTTAATGCCATTCCAATCTTTCTCTATATTTTGGAGGACGTTGCGTTGAGTTTGCATCCGCTCTCTAATTTAATAATTCTAATAAGGACAAACAATGTCACTAATAGAACATAAAAATGGAAAACTGGGACACGAGGGAACTTATGATAGCCATGACACAAAAAATATTGAGGCCTTCACCAGGGACGATAATAAAAAAATCTGTCAATGATTATTTCGTGTATTTATTGACCATAGCAATAAATACCCAAACTATTAACGGTTGTAAACATTTACTTGCCCCTTGCATGTGGTATGGATACAATACTGGAAGAACTATGTAACACTATTATGAAAATATTACTGAAATAATTCGAAGACTTACTTGTTTTTCAATGGTTACTTATCTTAGAATCTTCTGATAAGAAAAGTATCCAAGCTATACTCAATAGCGACAGTTTGGATAAGTTACATAAAGTGTATTATTACATGATGGGAGATCAAATAGTGCTAAATTGTTTATCATAGACCATTTTCTTTTTTTAAAGTGATATTTTGTTTATTTATTTGTATTGTTTCTATCATAGCACCAGTAATTGTTTATTCTTTAATCTGTTATTTATGTTTTGAAAACCAGAATGTGTTAGTAAATTTTATTTTTATTTTCGAAATGATATGTACATAAATTGTTAAAATCATAATATTGTCATCTGTAGCCAAGCTGGCCTCTATTTGTATGGGGAAGCCCCATACAAATAAAATTTCTATATATTAACCATAGCAGCATAAAGTGATGTTAAATGAACAAACAACAAAAACCTAATAAATTTTGCGCTTTCTAGTACATATGGATAATGGATCAAGGTCGCAGTTTTGCTTCTGAATTTATTTGAGAATATCTTTCTTTTATTTTATGGAGCTGTGAGTATTTGTATCTGATGATTAGAAAAATAAATTACAGCTTCTAATTTTTTTTAATAGTGCTTAAGATTAAGTGGAGATGCTATTCGATCAAAGCAGGATACTAAATGATGAGAATAAGAATACATTTACAAATCATTAAAAAATGTATCAATAAAATTTAATCTAAAATAGTGATTCACAATGTTAATAATGTACATTATTATTTATCAGTAGACTATTAATAAACTTAAAAAAATGTTATCACTTCTTTAATCTGAAAGGGATTTATACCGTCACTGCGGAAGAGCACTTGCAATCATCCGCTTCGACATGAGAAAATTCTTCAGTGAAAAATTGTCCTTAACCGAAGCTTAATATTGGCTACGAAGAAGCTCATAAGTTTATATTGGCAAGAGGAGCCTAACTCCTGCTCCATCTATTTATTACTGCTTTTAAGGGATACAAATTCTTAATTTTATTGAAAATATACCC
This sequence comes from Arma custos, assembly GCA_037127475.1. NCBI lineage: Eukaryota > Metazoa > Arthropoda > Insecta > Hemiptera > Pentatomidae > Arma > Arma custos. The sequence continues at coordinate 98,574,821 of CM073761.1, forward strand.
CTCGGACCATAAAACCATCCCTTAAATCCTCAATTAATGTTTAATTTTTTTAATATTAAATTAAGCTTTTTAAAATAAAAATAATTGAAGCTTTATATATGTGTCTTTGTCATTAAAATCTCTTTCTTAATAACGGTAAATATCAGTATTCCTAATGTCATTCCAATTACTTAAGGGGGTGTTTTATTAATATCACAAATTAAAACATTCTTACATCATAAAAAAAGGGTAAGGTATTCTCAATTTTAGAAGTAAAATTTAGGATGATGTGTATCAAAATTTATATAAATATAAGTAAACAATTTGTCTTAATTTATTTCAAAATCAATTAACAATTAATGATTTAACATGTAGATGATAATTGTGTTGTGAAGTAAGATTTTGTTGCTAATTTAATTCTCATAATATGGAACTAAGCGAAAGTGATTAAATGGTCAATTAATAGTGTTTTTAAGATATAAATAATATATAATTAAATAGCACTAAATTCGATAGCTTTAATTTTATGAATGCTTTAGGGTTTAGATTTTTTTTTCACGAAAAAAATATTCCTCAGTATGAGAGGTGTTGTGATATAAAAGTGCTCTAAAAGATATATCACATCTCACTTCAACAGTATAAAAAGCCGAGGGTAGACGGCTATAAAATAGTTTATTGTATCCTGAAATTAAACAAATATTACACTGGAGTTATTTTCTATATAAATTCTTATCCCATATTTAATTGGTTAGTCTTTTTTGTACTATATTTCTATACTATTATAACTTCTTATTATATTCTTGTAATAAAAAGTTGTGATAGTAAAATTAACTCATCATTATAACCTAGGAAAGCAGAGTGGCTCAGTGGTAGAGCGCTGAGTTGCCATGCTGATAGTCCTGGGTTCAAATCCTGCTGCTAGCAGACTTTTATTTAATCTTTTTTATAATTATTGGTCAGCTGTTTTGATTTTTAAATATTTTTATTTTAAAGATAATAAGATTTTTTTATTTCATTTACCGGGGGCACATTAAAAATCCTTATAGCACCCGCGTCCCTCTGACTTATAAGTAGATATTGGATATATATTAGATAAATAGCTATTGCCTATGGAAGGTTAAAATGGAAAATAAAATATATTATTAATATATCCTTAAATATGTTCGTCTTATATGTTGTTATTCTAAAGAGACCTGGTCCCAGACTAATATTATTTTTCTATTCTGTTCTATTTCTATTCTATTATTTATATATCTAAGATTAATTCATATTATCTAGCGGAGTTTCCATGCCGAAGGTCCTAGGTTCAAATCCCGCTCGCAAACTGATTTTATTTAATCTGTTTGCTGCCGGAGATGGATCCTAGGGGATCTAGGACTCTCCTGAGGATCACCCAACCTCTGTAAAGTGGGTACCCAAAGCAGGGGAGAAATCTGCCGTTTAGCGTGATCTAGGGCAAATCACCTCCCTGCACAACCTTTGTCCATGGGACAGTACAGTCTCTACAGTGTACTGCACCCCAGATCCTTCTGGGTTGCAGTAATACACTTTTTTAAATAATTTGTATACTGCTTTAAGTTATATGAGCTATATTTGGTCTCCTTTTATGTGATTTTATGTTTTTCAGTCCTTATGAAGCCTGAACAAGCGAAATGTTGATTAGTTTATTTCTTTGCTATTTGAAAGAGCATTGAAGATCCACAAGATTCTATCCTCAACTTTACTTTACCGATGCTTAAGTTTTTATTAAATTATATCCTAGCCACATGTGTCTTATAGCTCTTACAGTTATTGTCCTTAAGGTGATAAGTCCCAGTTTGGCGAGTGATTGTTAAGTGTGCTTTATGCGATCTCGTCCTGATGACGCCTGGCCTGATGGAATGTTGAAAATTTAGTCACACAAATTTATATCGTAATATTAAGTGAGTATGATTCTTCTTGTTCGCAATTGACTCTCCATAAGGTATGGCTCTAACGCAAATACCTTAGCTATCGATTCCCATTATAGTATATCCCAAGGCTTGCCTATTAAGAATGCAATTAGAATCCCAGATTGCTCTGATTACTCGAAACAGCTCACAATATTAGTCTGCCCTAGGAACCCCCCACTACCGACCTAATCTCCTCCACCAAATGAAAAGAAGGGATATATATATATACGCGTCAGCTGGTCCCCCTCTCTCCAGCCTGCGCCGACAGATGCTCACTATTTAGATTAAATTTTCTAACATTTAAACACAGCAGAAATCCTGGATTAAATCCTTCAGGTGCTTTGCCTGGCGGAAGATGATACGGGATATCCTTAACCTTTCCACAGTGGCCCCAAAACGGTTTATGCGCACAAAACCTTAATAATAGGCTCGATAATTATGAAAATGTTGGCATGGAGGCAAGGAAAGCTGTGATATAACTGTTTTTGTTACATTTTTCCGAAATACATTGCGTAACTTAAATGTAACGTAGCTTCAATGAGTTATGAATGTAAGCCATCGATGATTTTGTTTTACCTCTTTAATAAGTGGTATTGTAAGATCAATAATTTAAATAATAGTCTTTGTTTTACCTCAGATATTTACATACGTTCTATTTTCGATCCCTATCCTCTTTAATTTATAAACTCTACCGACTATTTGTCATAAATGTGAGTAATTGTCAACAAGTTATTCATATATGCCGATAGATTTGTCCATAGTAATTATGTATTCTTGGATAACAATGACACAAATGCTGCCAATGCTATGAATTTGAAATAATAACGGTTAGGTTACATTCAGTCCAAAAGCAGTCTTAACCTAAGTTAATTGGTCTCCTATGCAGTTAAAAATAAACACATTTTCAGCAGAACTCCTCAGTAATCGACGCTCTAAAAAAATCTAGTTATTTATTTCAGTGATAAAGTAACTTTTGATAACACAATATTTGTATTATTCTTTCAAAATCAAGATAATATTGTATTCCGTACATCATCCAAAATATCCACTTATCCGACTGTTCTCCCTATGGCCACATATTCTTTATTTCCATCACTGTAGGATTAAATATTTCCAGTTTAATTCACCTGTTTTGTCAATGTCAACTACATTGTTACTCTTGGTTTCGACACTTATTATCAGCAAACCACGCAGTCCTTTTTTTCGTATGAAGGAATTCGGTTAAATGAAAGACATGAAGGGTAAACAAATTCACACACGTACCCGATAAATTGCGTGACTAACCTGTACAAAGTGAGGACTTAAACGATTTTTTTTTTCCAATCTTACACCTGCTTCTGTGAAATATTTCTCTTGTGGGGTAACTCCGAGAAAGTAGAAAATCTCTTGGTGTCAAAGCTCTTTGAAACGTCCGGCTCCTCTGGAAACTCCTAAGCCAAGAATTTTCCACTTTCCCGAAGAAAGGAAGGAATTCTGCTCAGTTCAGAGTGGATTATTTATTGTTTCCCTTTGCCATGATAAAATAAAGAACGTTATCTGTAACATGAGCTTTTTTATCATCAGTTGACTAAATGAATCGTCACATAATTATTATAATTATGCTTTATATCAAATTCCAATAAAAAATTGAAAATATAATTTGTTATGTAGTTTGAGATGAGCCTAATAAAATTATTATATATATATATATGAAAATAAATATAAATAAAAATTACCAGACATAATATCCTCGTGCCCATTTTTATCGGTAAAATAAAGTGGACAGAATTGACCTGTAAAGTTTATAATAATTATTCCTTAAAATGTTCTAAGCTTCTTGTAAGATACTAAGCTGATTACAGCCCCCCCCCCCCATTTCGGATAACTGACCCTTTCCCACTCCCCCTCCTCTTTTCATATAAAAGAAATTACAAAACGATTTTACCCCATATTTTCTTCGGGAAATTATCAAGAACATACACTCATATATATGTATATATAAAAGATTTCGTCCTGAATGACTGACCGACTGACTGACGGATCTACGCACAGCCGAAACCGCTGATCGTAGAGACCTGAAACTTGGAGGGTGTGTTCTTTGTATGACGTAGGCATCCGATAAGAAAGGATTTTCCGAAATTCTACCCCTTAGGGGGTGAAAAGGAGGGGGGCAAAGTTTGTGGGATCTACGCACAGCCTAAACCGCTGATCTAAGAGACCTGAAACATAGAAGGTGTGTTCTATGTATGACGTAGGCATCCGATAAGAAAGGGTTTGCCGAAACTCTACCCCTAAGGGTTAGTGAAAAAAGGGGAAAAGTTTGTGGGATCTACGCATAGCCTAACCGCTGTTCGCAGAGACCTGAAACTTAGAGAGTGTGTTCTTTGTATGACGAAGGCATTTTATAAGAAAGGATTTTCCGAATGTCTACCTCTAAGGAGGGGGGTATGTATGGGACATGGTGATTCCTTGGTCCAATCTACTTCAAATTTTGCATAAACCTTTTTTGACAGAATTGATGGAAGACATTGTATTTTATTGAAATTTATCCCCTAACGGGGGCAAATAGAGGTAGAAAGTTATTTTGGCGGTGATTTTCTTTGAAGTTGATATCAACACTCCTTAGTGCTTTTGATTTAAATTTAATTTTATAAAGTCAAACTCTTAAGGTAGCGGGAATAGACTTGAGGAAATGCTACTTCTCTCACGGCCAGTTGTATGTGGTATGCTCCACAGTAAGCGCACAGAGTAGCCTGGTGATTCTAGCTCCCTAAGGAAAAACAAAAAATATTGTTTGCAAAGAAATACTGCGGTAGGTGTGCAGTGTTTCGATTTCGTTGTAAAAAGATAGTACCCCCATGTAACTTCCACCAGATGGAAGGCCGCGCTTCATGTTCATAAAATATACGTAACAAAATTTTATTTTATTTTCTTGTTTATTTAACCTTTAAATCCCTTTACTATAATAAAGATTAACTTTTTTTTAAATATTCATACATTAGAACATTGTAATTTATATGTTATAACAAAATTAATAACGTAAAAACTTAGAGCCATTTTCGTCTTCAATGCGAACGAAGTCGTGGGCAAAAGCTAGAATATATATGTATAAAGAGCGATGAAAAATAAAATCACTGATGGACATAAAATATTTGTTAGGAAAAATTTTAAAAACGACGATTCTTTAAAATGACAGAAAACAAAATTATCATCATATCACTCTCATCTCAACACCAAGGCCCAAAAAGTTAAATAAGAGACGGCACCCACGCTCTAGATTTATAAGGCAAAGCCTTAAACAAGGATATTGTCAGTTATACAAAATACTGAGTTGAGCATCTCATTTTTCAATTTAAACGAAACCATTAATCTACAAGAGAGTTCTAAAATATATTTGGACCTTAACTGATAAACTTAGAAAATCAAACTTACCCTATTCTTTCAATCCGAAATCCTCTGATCAGTGGTAATAGTTCATATACTTGCAAACTCAATACTCCATTTCACAATATGACCATACCCTTCGTAGTATATTTTTTAACATGTCTTAACATTGCAAAGGTATCCAAAATAACTCTTTTTATTTTTTATATATAAAATATGCAATTAACTCAAGAACCTTTCTCACCGCCCTAAATTATACCAACGTTGAACCTCTCCTCAAAAGTTAAAGCATCAGTGGTCCTGATACATTTTGTAAATATGTTTTTGTAGTCCTCGCAATGGTCATCTCAATTACTCCACCGGCTCCAATACCACTGATGCGATAATGAGAGAAGGACCTCCTGTTGTTATGGTCTCCCGGTGTCCTTCGACTTCGTCTTCTCTTACTTGTGGCTCTACAGCTTATCAATGAGCCTTGGTCTCCTTAATACGTTTCCACCAGTCCTCTCTATTTAGCACAGCTGCCTTCCTATTCCGGATGTTTAATAGACTCCTGGAGTCCTAACTGATCCCATCCAGCCATCGCTGCTTGTACGCTGTATCTTTTCTTCTATTATTCTTTTGGGTTCTTCTGCACTTGTCATTCTCGCCATATAGCCCACGCAGCATAACCTTCTAAGTTTTATCACTTTCACAACGTCCGGTGCCTGGAATAGATTTGCTAGTCTCGCTTTGTTATTTCCTCTCCATGCATCCTGCTCTCTACCATGTCCATATATTCGTCGTATAATCTTTCTTTCACAAGTTTTTTATTAGCCAGGATTCTAATCCGTATTGAAAGACAGGCAGAATAAGTGTTTTGTAGATATTCCTGGAGTTCTACTAGCTTGAACTGTAAATATTGCCTAGAGGTATAAATCTATTCACCATCCAATCTCAGGGTTTTTCAAAAGTAGATAATCTTAAACTGCTTGGAGTTGACTATTATAATTAGGTCAATCTGCAAGAGATAAAAACAGCGATAATAATGAACTCATTTTAATTTATCTAGGTCTATTTAGTCTAAGCGATCAATGGGAACTGTAATCTACACTTTGTATCTATGAAAATATTTCAGAGATAACATGATCCTCTAATATTTCAATCATCCAAATTTCATATTACTAAGTACTCCTTGTGTAAAAAAAAAAATATTATACAATTCTGTATAATTCAGAACTCAATCCATACTGACACACGATTTACGGTCACCATGTACTGAACTGCGGTTTTTGTTTTAACAGGGGATTGTGGGCGGATGTATTTAAGCTCCGATTGTTTTTTGGTATCAGTATCGAGCCTCGCTAAGCCTTTTATTATTATATATTTTTAACAGCATTTAGCATTTCAAAGGTATCTAAAATAAGAACTCCTTTTATTTTATTTTTTTAATATTAATTCATTCATTTATTCGTAAAGTCAATTTTTCCTTTAACAAAGGGATACGACTTTGTGTCGAAAGTGATATTAAAAGAAAGGAAAATTCCTCTGACTACTTAAGATAAAATATACGTTTTTTTAAATAAAAAAAAAAAAAAAGCATCGCCCATCTTAGAAGAATGTCATTTTTCGAACTGCTGCTTTCTTAATGGTGTATTGTGATTATTCACCCTCGACATTCTTAGGCCTCATCCGTTTCGCAAATAATAATTTTAAAATATGATGAGGATACTTACCCGTTTCATATTCAAATACGAGATGGTAACAATTATTTTCCACGTTTGGAGATTTCATTGTTTTCATATTCATGCTGTAACTGTGAAATTAGGCTGTTAGTGAATTACATTATATTTAACATAATGTTTAATTCAATATATATATATATATATATATATATATATATATATATATATATATTATTAAAAAAAATATAACTTAATAATATGTATAATATATATTAGATTGTTGGGTCACATTTTAAAATAGCCTATTATCTTTACAAGACTATCTCAAATATGTCCGACATCCTCGTAGAGTCTTTCTTCATTCATTATCAACGATTTCCCCTCATTCGTGGCATGTTGGTCGGAGAGCATCCTCTAGTTATCAACTCCCCTCCCCACTTATTTAGGTTTCTTCCTCTCCCTCTTCTCAGTTCCGTCTTAGCTATGTCCCTGTCGAGTCTTCGTTTTATTAGTCTTATTATCTCTTGAGATCGCATTTGGAATTTATATATTGGTGAGTATCTCACAAATTCTCATCTTCAGGCCTTGTTCTATTGATGGATCGGAAAAAGATAATCAGAACTCATTACAGTGTTATCAGACAATAGTATCTTTTGCTTGGAAAACTCCTCATTTATCAGGTGTATAGGTGCCCGATGTAGTGGTTTGTATGCAGCCTAAAAGCATTCCAATAATTAAATTAAATAACAATATAGCATCAAAAATAAATTAAATGCCTTAGACAAAATTACTATACGATTTCATCTACTTTATTTTATTCATTTATGCACAACATGTCTGCTATCTAAAACCGTTTTCGAGCTTATAGATTTCTTTTTCGGTTAATAGATTCAGCTACAGGATCGAGATTTTTTGAAGAAGGGGGGGACTGAATTTTGCCGCTTCTTGTTTCAACCACCAATCCCATCAACTGTCATATATTTTTTACTTAAATATTTAGGCAGTTTTATGTATAACTACCAGGTAGTTTAGTCAATTATGTCTGAAATGCACTTCTATTTCAAGCATGGCCACATTTATCAATTTTCTTAAATACATAATTGCTCCAAAAACCGCCTCTCCAAATAAAACATAAGAGGCGTAAACGTTTTATATTTTAATCATTGAGTACAAGTGGCATAGCATGTTCACTTATTTATTTATAAAATATATATGTTTTATAATAAAAAGTTTATTTTAGTTTTAATATTTTAGAGCGATAACCGAATGGGGATTTAACCCTCCAATTACTGCAATCGTTAATTGCTATGAAACAAGTGCTATCAGATTTAAGCACGAGAGAACTTGATACATTATTAAGTAGCAAAGGCAAATCGTTCTTTTATTTATAGATAGTTTTTTTATCCCTATAGATCAAATATGTTACCTTTATTAAAACAATAAGCTTTCAATTTTCAGGAGACAAAGTTTTTAAGATTTTTTGATATTCGAAAATCAAGAAGGATTATGAAGGATTAGGCAAACTTTTTTATTTCCATCATACTAAGCAGTATTTTGTTCTTTGAATAAATAGATTTCTTTGTGCGATGAGCAAGTTTCTCTTTTAATATAAATCATATCGTGTTGGTCTCCAAATGCATTTCAGGTCAAATTGGTCAAAATATTTCACAAGTTACGACTCTAGTTTACTTGTTATGGTTTTTTTTTATCTTGTTCAACATGAAATATCTCAAAATATATGTTGGGAGAAACTGAATGCTGATTGCAGTTTTGAAAAAAAATTCAATTCACTAAATTTAAACATTCAAAACACCGTCCCATAAATAAATAACCATATATTGGATCTTATCAACACTTGGACTAGATCGGAACTTCCAATGCTGAATATAGGTGTATACATACATACGAATATAGCGACACATTTCGATATGTGAATGACTCCCTAAACGTTGACAACTCGATTTTAGTCCAAACGGTCTACTTAAACTACTTCTTGATGGAATACTGAATAAAGCAAAACCTGTTAGGGCTTTTCTTAATGCTCCTCGGCGGAACGGCTGATTGAGGAAGAACAACCGGAGATGTAACATTTTCGAAAAAACAGTTCCTTGCCGTTGCAGGAAATCGAAAGGCGAAAGAAGATTGGGGTGAGGTTTAGTTTTGTTGTTTATAAGTTCCTTTGACGTTAAGTCTATTTGATAAACACATGAAGGAAAGAATAAATAAAATACACACATAATTAGTTTTCACGATTTCATTTTCGTAATAGTGTATTTGGTATTAATAATCATGTTGGTCTCATAGGGTTGAAGTGAATATATCTTCAAATAGGGGAAGTAGCTAAGATGATTTCTTTCTTTTTTCGTATAACCAGTGATGGAAATATAATGTTATATCTTAATTAAACAATTGGGTAGTGATACTAATATTACTTTCGTTAGTATAATTTTGATTTAAATATTCACATTACTACAAAACTGCCTATCAGTAATATATATGAGATGGATGAAAAAATTAAAAATAAAACCTATTAGCTTCCATTATCAATTCTTAAAAAAAAACATGTACCACTACAACCTTGAACGAGTCTGGGGTTCATTACACGGTTGAGACTGTACTGTTTCATGGTCAAAGGCTGCACAACCTTTGAGGTGATTTGTCCAAAATCACGCTCAATCGCCAGATTTTCCCCCTTATTTTGGGTACCCACTTTATAGAGGCTGGATGATCCGCACAAGGGTCCTACATCCTATATTTCCGGCCACTGATATACTAAATAAAATCCTTGCCTGCAGCGGGATTTGAACCAGGATTTTCGGCAAAGCAACTCCGCGCTCTTACCATTGAGCCACTCGGCTCCTTATTATTAATTCTTTGACCAGTTTTAAATTACAAATTATTTGGGGAGAGAGAGATAGAAAAAGTGGTAAAAAAGAGAGTGAGGTATAGTGCGTTATATATGTTAGGTGTGTGTATGTCTAGATTATGTAGATGTGTGTTTGTGTAATTTATCTACAAGTGAACCAAAATTTTAGAGTGAATCATAGGTGATACTGAACCATAGATGAGCTAACGGTTGAACACCTTTAATCACAAACAAGGAAACGAATAAAAATTCATTACGATACATAGTTGAATTACAAAAAAATAATAAAATGCTGCTTCGTTGTAACCAAGCGTATCCAGGCTGAAGGTTATGTAAATATAGCGCTTTAATTAATTAATTAAATTTTAATTGCTTCTTTATTCTTCAATATAATAGCTTATAAACTGCAATATAATATGATAGCTTATTTTCAATATAATATAAAATTTAACAACCGAAGAATAAACATATATTATGTGCAACCATTTTGGCCTTCTACTGATTTTTATTGATCCATCTTCTAATAAATACCGCAAGAGCTCTGAAACCTGTATGAAATATTCCAATATGGTTGATACTCACTGAAATTAATTTCTAATGAAGGTGTTGTTTCGTCGTAAAAACCTTATTAACATTTCCAATAAGTACAAATGATAATTAGCTGGTCCAGTTATTTTCAAAACCTTGTTTGGACAGAACCATCCATAAATAATAATATTTGATAGCAGACAACGGAGGTGAAAATCGCTTTTGAAATGATTGAATTATTGATTTTAGGGCGTACTACACATTATTTCATCATTTATTTACAGTCTGATTATTTATTTGTGCATGTATATTTAAGCGACATAACAAATACATTTAGCGCACTGAATAATTTCCAATTTAGGAGGTAAAGGTAATTCACTAATGAGATGTTTGCTTCAAAAATTTACCGTTAGTAAAGTTTTCTTTTGTTACGTGTTTTTTTCATGACTTTTTTCGAGTATTAACTGTTTATTTTTTTCATTTTTAATATTTTCCATAAAATATAATTTACCGTGAGCTTTAGTATGGAAAAGGGAATGTAATTATGGTTAATGAGTTGATTTCGATAATCATTTCAAAAAGAAATAAACGTTTCAACTAACATTCTAAAATATTGATGGTATATGTTTTTTGAATCTTTCATTACTAGATTAAATTATAACGGAGGTATAAACATTTTTTATAATTACATTACATACTAAAGCTTATGATAACTTGTATTTTTGAAAAAATATTAAAACTAAATTTTGAAAAGTTAAAACTTGTTGTGGCTCAACCTGCTGAATAATTGCTTGTATTTATTTATTTTACTAGAGATCAGAGTGCTAAGGGGGGCCTATAAGAGGGGAATGTTCAGTATTAAACAATTTAAAAAATATAAATTAATGATTTGCTTTACATAATGAATCTTATTGAATTGTACTCATTCAATTAAAGCTTCCAGAGTAGAACTTATTTCTCAATATAACTTATCAAAATTATTGTAATTTTTTAGTTTTGGTTTCATGTGAATCGTAAAAAATATTAATAAAATGTTGATTTGCCTTGCAACAATGCTCGTTGAATACAAAAGGGTTGAAATAAAAATTAAAAAGGCAAATACATGATGCATTGAATGCACCCCCCAACCACCCCTCACCCCTTCACCTTGTTAGCCATTCAATCGAACGAGGAGGGGACACGTGTCAAACATTTTCCGACCCAGAATCGCCAATAAAAGTTTCATCCACCATTCACATGATCTTCTCCACTCAAACTATTTGCCAATCACAATTTTATTTTGATTGGTCCTTTATTTTTTATTGAATACTCAACTCTCATAATGAAGATTGAATGCCCATTATCGAATTGTCCTCGCTTTTGATAGGCGAAACGTCGACGGGTAAGTTAAGTGTATTACTGGAGAAATTTGAAACATAAGGCCTTGCATTGTGGTTTTTCCCAATCGCGTTATAATAAAATGATTACCTAGAAACATCGCCTGCTACTATGATAAGAAACAGGATTCTATGCCATTAGGTAACATCTCTGACGATTTTTTTAGTCTAGAAAAAACATATTTGATACATTCTGGAGAGATACAGAATAAAGATCACATATGTTTTGTATTAGGTCATTTTATTTTTATTGTATTTCATTGAATGTACTAGACGGAGTTACCATAGAAAAGTTACCATCCTTTACTACAATTCACTAATAATGTGAACGACGGAAGTCAGGAAGTTGGGGATGTGGACTCAACAGAGCAGCTGAGAGATGGCTGGATTTCTCGATAAAAGTGTAATATCCTCGTAATTGGGTGGGGGATGATATCGTAATCGGATTCAAAGACTATAGTATATGTTTAACTCATTCACTACCCTCAGCTATAATAAAAATTGTTTTTTTTGGAATCACTAACCGAAACCAACTATTTTGTTTCTAGTACTTTAAAAATGATTAAATAGAAAACTGATTCTCGAAGACTTTATTCAATATCCTTAATCCCAAGGCATAAATGCCGCCGACGAAATATATTAGTTCCTAATTAAAACAATAAGCGGGTTGGTTTGAAAATAGTAATTTATATACTTTTTTAAAAATATTTCTCTTTATCTTCAACCTTTGTTTGTTGGTTCCCTTCATATATTAATTATTTTTTTATAATTATTTTATCACAACCCACTGTAAACAGAGATATTGGTCTTACCATTAAACAATAATTTGTTTAACCACCTCAAATTACATGAAAGCCCGATATTTATATTGTGTTCTAAAAGTTGAAATAAATCTATAAATCAGTCTAAGAAAAAAATAAATTTTGTCACTGAGATAACTCAAAAGATATCATTTATTTTTCTTTTCTTTTTTAATTGTTATGCCATTTAATTTTTTTAAATAAAACATATTTTTTATAAAGAACTTTTCATAGTTTTCATTTTTTATTGGGAATATTAGTCAATGAGTAGTGATGCACTAAATGGGACAGAATCCCTTTAGTAATCCAGTAATCCATAGTATCAACCACCTATATGTACTATAGATTACTATAAGTTATAAATATATACTTAAATATTTTAAACGATATACATATATGAACAAAATCTGAAACATGTTCCGATCTTATATCAACAATGGCTTTTTCTTCATAAAGCTTGCAGTAAATAATTGTATGATGATAATTGAATAATTTTTTTTAAATGGGTTTTTGTAACTACACTCGATCTAACTTAACAAATAGTCGGATTATTCATAGATTTAACACTCGATTACTAAATTTGAATCCAGGTGATAAACATTTTTTTTGTTGGAATTACTATACAATTTCCTATATCCTTCCTAAGTTGATTTATAGCGGGGTCACATGTGTCAGTGAAGATTTTTTCTTACAGCGGCACGAAGACGAGAGGTTTGTGAGTATTTTTAAATATTTTCCCAACAGATCCTGCACTAAATACTTCAGAAATACAAGTATATAATTGTGAAGTAATATTTTCACTGTTTATCATGAATTTTCTATAGTTATATCATTAAAATAGTTCTTTCGTTTTGTATTCAAATAAAATGAAACACAAAAGAACGTGTGTTTCTAAGCAACAGTCATTTATTTTGATGATTTACTTATTATATATGTAAACATTATTTCTTTAGCTCTTATTGCAATACAAGCTTATTGTTAGCTCTTGAATTATGTTAAAAAAAGATAAATTGTTTTACAAATTTCAATACTAATCCCTAATTAAATGCATAACAAGACGTCTTCTCTATATTTATAACCATTTTTCTCTGAGTAAAAGTTGAAAAAGTAATGACTTCATGTTATTTATCTCGCTAAATGACGACTATAATGATAAAAGTTTCTTCATGACGAGATCCGAGTGTTAATTTTGTCATCTAATATGGCAGAAGTTTTTGGTCCTTACGATATGAGTTTCTATGATAATTTTAGTTGCATTGTTATCTTCCCTAACAATGCATAGAATAAACTTGTTCACGCTTGTAATTGCTCAATTTAATAATCCCAGTTCCACTTAGCTATTGGGCCTTTTATGAAAGAGGGAGCACCATTTGGTTTGGAGAAACTCCACTGTCACTGGGAGTCCTTGCCTAATGAGTTGCCGAGTTCATTCCCACAGTTTCATCACGAGTTCTAACTCACACGAACATGTTTCTAATTTACCAGAGCATTTGGTAAAATATTATCTTCCATCGAATGATAAATTGGAGGATAACATTAATAATAAAACTTTCCAAATAATCTAAATTCGGCTTGTCTATTCTGATCATTCTTACGTGACTTTGGTTCTAGCGAATTATTCTGGGAATAACCACCTTCTGTATTATTGAATAGTGTGTATATTTTTATATACGTGATTCAGCAAAGACATATTTATGTAATACTAGCTTATGCCCGCGGCTTCGCTCGCGTGGAATTTGGTCTCCTACATAAAGTTTCGTGAAAGAGTATTTAAAACAAATAATTTAATTATTTTTTAAAAACATAAGTTACTCGTACATCCAAAATTTCAGGTTTCTAACTTCAAAACTGACGGATTCTATACAAACTTTGAACCCCTATTATATTAAAGGGGAAACCCTTGGAGGTGGAATTATCCAAATTTCTTTTTTAAACTATGCAAAGAACCTATCTACAAATTTCAAGATGCTAATGCAAATTTCAATTCCTGATTTGCCTTTAATAATGTACTATAACGGGGGGGGCACATGCCCCCGTGCCCCCACATAAATCTGCCCTTGCTGTAGCCTATGATGTATAACCTATTTTACTCAATAATTTTCATCCAAATCCGTCCAGTAGTTTTTGCGTGAAAGAGAAACAAACATACAAACTTTCACATTTGTAATATTAGTAAGATAGGTAGGATATTAAAACAAATAGTTTCACTCATGTTCTTTCTGTTATTTTAACAACTATTATCATGTGATTTACCTTTCATTATGTCTTATAATGGATTCTCAATAGTACCTAAAAAACAGTCGGAGGGGGGGCACATGCTCCGTGCGCCCCCCTCTAAATCCACGCTTGGTATAGCCTATGTGTTATTCTGATGTATAACCTATATTACTGTAAAGTTTTATCCAAATCCGTCCAGTAGTTTTTGCTTGAAAGAGATACAAACATACAAACTTTCACATTTATAATATTAGTAAGATTTACCATTTAATACCCAGCGAATTGTAAGTAATATTATTTGATTTATTCGGATTATGCTGCTTCAAAAGTTAGGATTCAGGTATAGTACTTTTTTCCTTTAAGATCTTTCAAAAAGTACACATTGGCATTATCTAGTATTGAGTACATTGTGTTATATGTACTCCGGTACGGTGTGTTTTTTCCGTTACACGGAGAATAATATTTTCCATTTTCTTAGTCTTAGAAAAGTAATTAATATTTGTATTAATGCAAACCTGCCCCGCTACAGCCAGTGAATGAATGGTCTCGGATTCAGTACACAGTAAAGATTAATTTATCTATTGTTATTCCGCCAAATCAACATCCTATACATAGCTGCCAGGTTTTCACAAAATGAAGAGTATCCACTGTCGGGTGAGCCTCTGGCGATTGTATGATCCCATAGGGTCGCTCATTGGTTGTTAAAATATTAAATAATTTATCTGATACTTCCGCATTTAATCAGGGACCTTCAGCACAGCAACTCGCCCCCTAAACACTGAGCGCCCTCTCCCCAAAAATATGTTTAAGAACTTGTAGTAAAGGACGACTGTGTGGTGAATGTGTAAATACACCATTTATTTCTATTTACTTTAGACCAATTTTCCTTTTTATATTGATCAGTAAAAGTGATATTCTTTTTAATTGATGTTTCATGTTGGCAAATTATTTTTTTAATAAATAGGATTATTTATCATTATTTTGCGGGGAGTGTCTCAGTGATAGAGTGATGAAGTGCCGTGAACATTCCATCCCAGAAAATGATTATGTTCATTTATATTACATATTTCATGCTAAACACAAAACATCTATCAATAATTATATATACAGCATATATCAACATCAGCATCTTGACAGATTCTTTGATTCCACTCAACTTCCAGACATTTGAACAGAGAGACAACTAGTTGGCAATCCTCCATCAACTACTTGATGAATGCATCTCCCTCTGACTAGCCTAGCGTAACATTCTTGATTGTTTTCTCAGGGGAGGGTCCGTCCTTTCCGGTCTGAATCGACATCTACATATCCTCCTTCAGATCCTTGTAAACATCACAACAAACCAGCTAAGCTAACGATAAAACACACACACACACACACATATATATATATATATATATATATATATATATATATATATATATATATATATATAAAACAGTATTGTTTCTTTCGTACAATATATTTATATATATATATATGGGTAACAGTAACCAACAACGGAGCAATACCCCAAGCCTACAAGAGTAATTATATGAAGATAGATGAGACACACACAGAGAGTGTCTCATCTATCTTCATATAATTACTCTTGTAGGCTTGGGGTATTGCTCCATTGTTGGTTAGTGTAACCCATTTTCAACATATATATATATATATATATATATATATATATATATATATATATATATATATATGTAGATAGATACATAGATAGACAGATAGATGAAGTCGGAGTCAGGAGATGAAAGCTCTGCAATAAATTTTGTTTGTTGTTAATACTTTTATAATCTCTCTCTCTCTCTCTCTCTCTATATATATATATATATATATATATATATATATATATATATATATATATATAATCTTGAGTTCCAATCAGTTCTTAAACTTAAACTAAAATAGGCAAAAAAAGTTTAAGAACTGACTGGAACTCAAGAACCACGATTGTATATTATCTATAACAGGCAAGATACGTAGGAACCGATATATATAGCTAGGCTGCTGAATTCGGAGATCATTGAACCAATAATGATCTTAAAAATCCTCAACCAATTAGCATGATATTAAATAGTTACTAATGTTCCTATCCTGCAACATTCTTTAAAAATTACTATTATATAAGCCTTATTCATCTCATTTTGATTTTTTTTTTTGTTAATACGTTGCCGAGATCATCGCTAGAAACTACTACCATTGGGCAGCAGTTGTGGTTATATTTAGTCAGAGGGAGACAGAATGGGACATCTGGTCGGCACTAATTACTCGCTCTGACGGCCTTTAGCTCAGCGTCATAGGATCCATAAAATAGGAATTTGAACTTCCACTCATGCAACCGTACGAAAAGTTTAATGTTTCATTGTTTAACTGTATCTGACGAAAAAATGTGTTTTCAAGATACGTTAAATGAAATGCAGAGAATTGATTCAAACGGAAAAATAATTCAAGTACACTCCTTAATTGACAATGTATTCAATGTATTATGATTGAAGCATATTTTAGCTTTGTCTATGTTTTAATATTATCCTTTCGTTTTTCAATATTCTATATCTGTTTTAGAATTTCATTTACTGATTTTTCCTGATCTTCTTAAAAGTGTAAATAAGGCAAATAAACCACATCTCATTTCGAGACAATTTCTTAACAAGACCCTAAAAGAGAAGTAGCCTATTGCAATTAAATCTAAAAATTGTTATACATATTATAATGACATCTATGAATTCATTATATAGCAGAAGGTAATATGAGGAAAGGCAGTAAGATACTTTGAATTCGTTACAAGTTCCTAGCTAGCTGTGTAAAATATGTTATTCAATCTCATTTTATCTCATATCTCCCATTTTTTTTTACGCCATCAAATCCTTTTTTTTTCATTTTTTCAATCATCGAAACCCTCTGACTTATTCACTGTATAGCTTTATCCTCCACAAGATTTGAAAAGGTAATGGCACCGAAACCTTTTATAAGGTATTTGTTTTCCATTTCTATTTCTCTAGTCCTGAGTATCCATCTATGTAGGTCTTGTCAGCATCGGAATGAATGTCTTACAATAGAAGAGAGAACCGCTGGAAACTCCTGATTTTTTGCTCTCCATAAATAGAGAGAAAGAGCTATTTAAGAACATTTTAAATAGACCTCGTAGACCAATTTGCATTATATTTAACTCCATCTCTTTATCCAAAGCATTTCATAGCCAAACCTATGCCTCTTCCATCCTATTTTTCCAGGACTTCCCTGATTTCAAGTTCTCCTAGTTAATACATTTTGAATATTCTTACCCCTGACGTCCAGGAGTCCATTTGGCTGGTGCTGTCCACCCTAGAGTCTGGCAGAGACTGCTGGCAGCTGGTCACTGTTTTGAGGGGATCAGACGTAATATCCTTGGCACTGTGAGGCAGTTTAGGAATGACGTCACTGCTCCTGACCGTTCAGTTGGTCGGTTCAATGTAATAATATCATGCGACAACAGGGGTTTGAAAATAACAGCTATTTATTGACAGATCGCACGCTGCCTCTATTCTTTTCGTCATGTCAGGGCCAGGTAAATGAAAATTTTTTAACCATTTCGCAAACAATTATTAACTGAATTTTTAGGGTTGATGTAATATCTGGATTTATTTCATTTTTTAAATTTATTTATGGTAATTTACAACTGCATTATAACAATACAACAAATAAATATAATAGTAGGAATGATACATAATGACATATAATAAGGCAAGTAGTGAATCTATCCAGTGGTAGTACTCATATAAACATTCAACTAAGAAGATCACGAGGCCGTCTTCTTTTCAGATTATCGACAATTTAACAAGTAGCTAGGTTTGAAATCAGTGGGTATGGGTGGGAATAATGCCTGTCATGAATAGACTGGTATAGGGTTCGGATAAAAATTAGGAACAAATGGGATAATGAGGTCATTATGGATGACTTAATTCCAAATTATGGAGCATTAAGGATTTTGGAATATAACGGTTGGATAAGAGAGGAATTCGATGGCTCAGTGGAGTCCCAAGGCTCGTCTCCGTGAGTCCAAATAGTTCTTATAATAACCATGCCATTTCAGTTTATATGATATAAAGAAAAAAAAATCTCTTTATAATTGGATTGATATATAATACTTATTAACGCAAATTAAAAAAAAAAAACGGTACTAGTATGTTTAAGGGCCTACTGACATCAGCGCGCTCAGGTGTCACTTACCTCAACTATTTGGACCTTGTCAGGTTATACATGAATTTTAAATAGGCATTGTCTTTCATTACGATACAACAGATTTATAGGAAATGAAATAAATGAGAAACATGTAGACAAAATTAAACTAGAAATAATAAAACATTTATTACAAGGAATATTCATTAAATAACAATTTGTAACTAAAATATGATAATTTTTTTAATTTTTAAATGCTTTTATTTTAAAAATTAAAAAAATTATCATATTTTAGTTACAAATTGTTATTTAATCTTTGAAATAGAAATAATTAAAATATGATGTTATGATAAACAATGAAAGATTTATTCCAAACAATGCTCATTAAAAAGAACAATATCTTAAAAAATTGCATCAAAAGTGTCTCTTCCCTCTAACTTCGTTATATAAAATGGACAATAGTCTCCAAAAGTAATGTACTATTCCTCAACCACGTATTTAATCGAATACCCAGGGTCTTGTTGCGTCCTTTTTTCTGGCATCTCTATCTAATTTTATTCCCCACTTGCAGTTTCATATCATGTCCATTTCCACAACGCATTTTCTGCGGAATGACATTCTGCTCCTGAAGAAACCTAACAGCTGATTTTTCATCTTTCACCGTGCGAAAAATCTTCTTCAAATTCCAAGTCATATTTTAAGAAAATAATCAAAAAAACATTCACGTTCAACTTCAAATAAACAATAGAAAGGTTATTATAACAGTAGGAGATGGTTAAGAAAAGTGACACCTGAGCGCGCTGATGTCAGCAGGCCCTTAAACATACTAGTACCAAAAAACATCTGTAGTTAATATTCGATTAAGAAATCAATATGTCTTTTTTGGTTAAGATTTTTAAAATACTTAACTCTTTTTATTTAAAGATTTTTGAATGATAAATGCCTATTGTATTCATTGTAACAGATTATATTAAAATTTTATAAAATAAAATTGTGATAATAAATAAAAAAGAAAATGCTTACCAAATGAAACTTGTTTTAGATGTTTGTTGTATGCAATAGCACTTGAAAAAAATCGGAAAATATCTGGATGGTTTCTGAAAAACGGTTTCGACAAAAATCAGATTGGGTTCGGTCCTGCCGATAGGGATATCTGCTTTTTCGTCAAGAGTAAAGTTTGCTTCTCTTGGTATGAATCGAATTCAATTAGAACAATAACCCGGCTATCTCAGTTCTCAGAGCTCTCATCGCAGCCATAACTCTGAGTGATGGCTCTCATCTTAATAGCGATCCCACATTGAGTCCTTCATAATCTCTGTTATATTTGTTGTCATCAACCTAAACGGTCCCAACATAATTTGGAAATGATCATAATCGAGGCGATTAGTTATGTAATTTTGAATTGGTCGAAATCATTGAAAATAGAAGGTATAAGAAATTGGGACTAGTAATATAAAAATGCTGATTTGATAGAGGAGATATTCAATTATTTACATTTAAAATAATTATAACAAATATTGTGGATTTTATTTTATTGGCCCTCAAAATTTTTCTTAGTTCATTAAATGATAGTTCACCAATATGTATCTGTTAATTACGTATTTGTACAAAACTTTTACACAGTGGTGGTTTTTTGTTCTATTTTGAACAGGAAATAGAAGAATTGATGGCGTACCTCTAACTTTTAATGTGTTACTTTGGGCAGCGTAAGTTGTTGTTTTGGCGCTATAGTATCAGCAATATATATCCTTAAAAAATCTTTGGTTTGAAAAAATTAAAAAAATGGTTGATTAAGATAATTCTTTCATTATTTCTTTTCTTTTTCAAACGTAATTTTAGAATAGCTATACGCGCTAAATAATTTAGATAATGAATACGAAAAATCCTTTAAAAGGCAAACATTACATGAACAGAGCAAAAATCCCACATACATACATATTTTATCTTGAATAATATTACTTGACCTTTATATATATATATATGAGAGAGCGGAGTAGCTCAATGGTAGAGCATTGAGTTACCAATCCGAAAATCCTGGTTGGAATTTCACTGCAGGGAAGACGTTTTTTTAGTATGTTAGCGGCCGTAGATGGATCATATGGGATCTAGGACCCTCCTGGGGCTAACCCAGCCTCTATAAAGTGGGTTTACTATATTCTCTATCATGTATTGAACCCCAGACTCGGGTTGTAGAGGTATATGAATATATATGAAGATGAAAATGTTTCGTGTGGAGGTCAGAAAAAAATTCTGTTGAGTAAGGAGACCTGTTTATTTTAATGCTAACGTTTCGACCCTCATTGCAGTTCTTCTTCAGGGCTAAATATACAAGATACATAAAGTGGCATGTATATTTTTATTCTTTACTATGTATTATTTTAATTTATACGTATCCTTTATATTTAGCCCTGAAGTAGACCTGCAATGTGGGCTTAAAAATAAACCGTTCTTTAAAATAAACATCCACCTGGACCATTTTCTTCCTAATATGTATTTTAGTAAGTACACTGGTCTCAATAGTCTGCTTTTATGTTGTTCTAACTTCTGTTATAATATTTGACTTTTTTTTGTATGCCTTTCCTGAAAAATTTCTCTTTAGGCCTGAATACTTGAAACAAAGAATAGATGGAATTTAGTAATGGAAAGAGAAGAAGAGTTGCGGTTGGAAGTTGGGGAGGAGGGAGGGCGGAGTTCTAGAAACTGGGGTGTGAAAAGAGCGGGTGAAGTTGGTCGTTGGCTGTGGGGGAGAAGTCGGGAGGGTTGCTTCTCTTCCCGCAGCTCACCGATGACTTAAGAGTTAATGATTCATAAATATAGGAGGGGGATTTTAAGGCCAATTAATTTGTGATGGTTGGAGTGTAGGGAATGATTTCTTTGACATTAGAAATGACCGGTTTAACTCTAAGTTCCTCTGCTCCAAGGGGAATCTAAAATCCTTACAATAGCGGACTTTATTGAGCGAATAAAAAAGGCTTGAAATGAGGGGATGTTCCTACTTTACTGTTTCTTTTTTTTTTTCAATTTTAATACGCTACAAATGCATATTATATTGAGATCCGCCATAATTATGAGGACTTCATTTTGAAGTCTCAGGAAACAGAAAGTTTATGTCCTGTAACTTCAAAGGATAACTATAACCCGCAAAGCATTGGTATGCTTAACTCAGTCCTGTGGAGCAGTAATGTGACGGAAGATACCAAGAAGCTCTTATTTAAGTTCATAATTGAAAGCGTATTGCAATAGGGAGCAGTGACATGGACTATAAGCGCTGTTCTAGGAAGCTACTTGCTACTGAGATGGACTATTTGAGGAGAGCTGCCAGGTCGCCCAAATTAGAAAGAAGGGCGAACTCAGCAAAAAGTCCTCCAAAATATAGAGAAAAAAAGATTGGAATGGTAAAAAAGTCATCTCAGAAGGTTGAATGAATTTAATTTAACAGGAAACGGAGAGGAAGACCACGAAACAGAAGGATAGAAGGAATTGAAGAAAGTATCCCCGGCCATCGTCTGAGGGAGGAAGATATACAAGATAAAAGAAAATCGAAAAAAGCATTGAAAGAAATTTTTGGTTGAAGGAAACCTCAGGAAATCTCCAGGAAAACAATTAATCTGCCTGACAATAGTATTTGGTTGTCCAATTCTTAATTCTTAAATGAAACTTTATGAAGATATTAAATATCTTCCTCTAATTTACGCGTTTAGTTAAGGGAGAAGATACAAATCAGGTTACAATAACAATTTATCAATAGTGAATTCAGTAGAGACAATTTAGTAGTGGAGTCTGTATCTGGATAAAAAGGGGCAAACAGTAAATCGACTTAAACAAGACTCAGAATAAATAATTAAAATTTTCTTATTATTTATTTAGGTGCTGTAATTACTTTTATTGTTGAATAATGTTACTTAAATAAATCAGATAAATGAATTGTAAACGATAACAATATAGCTTATTTTTATTTATTGTCCTTTTGATGTTGATTATTTTTAAATATTTTTAGTTTGAAGGGAAAAGTAAAACAATATAATTTAACAGTACATACTTAAATGTAATCCGTTCCTTTTGCTTCAACATTCAGCTGTCAAGAATATCACATGGATGATATCTAACTGGCCACATCTGGTTAACTTTTTGATCTTAATGGATAAAAAGCATAAAATAATGAAAAAAAAGTTTTTTTTTACAAACGAGTGAGAAACCAAATTTCCAGAAACCCTTATTCAGATCTTCTGTATAGGTGTTTTCTTCATAGATGAAAATTTGGGGTAGTATAGTTAAAAATTGTATTTTGAAACGTCTGACACCGTTTTAACGATATTTAATTTTTCCTAATTGGAATATACATCTAAAGAACTTTGTGACGTTGTCGAAACCAAACCAACACCATATTCGGAGAAAAGAGAGATCAGAGAAAAAAAAAACACACGCGAAAAATGTATTGAGCAATACGAAATTCATAGAAAAAATTCTCTGTTATTCGTTTTTTCTCTCACTCTCTTAAAAACAATACCAGGGAAACCAATTAACGGTACACAAAATATCGGGACTCCACTGTATTGTCTTTTTTTATCACTCATGTATAAACCTCTCATCCTGCTACCAATGTACATAACATAAAAAAAGAGAATAAGAATAGACTGATCAAAAAATAGACTCCTTTTTTTACATCATCTATCAGAAGTCAATGAAGAAATAAAAATTATTTAATATATTTGAGGTGTATAATTTATTTAATTTACTATTTTATCTGAAAATATGTTTAATAGATTTTGTTTAAAAAAATAAAATCTTCCACTAAAACGCATAAGATAAGGGTCTTGAATTCTATACATTGTAGAGACTGTGCTGTATCTAATGTAATCCCAGCGAAATACCCTCATTTAACTCAACCGAACCCAATTAAGGGTACTCACTTTTTAGAAACTGGGTGAGCCCCAGGAGAGTCACAGATCCCACAGCAACGATCTATGGCTTTCGTTGGATTTTATAAGAATTATATGTATTTATTGTAGACAGCTCATATTGATGAATGATGTTTTGAATTTGTATTACTTCGCCATCTTCATATACTAAGCCCTTTAAAAAATTCTGATAGGGAGAGTTGGTGAGGGAATAATGAAACAAGAGGCGAGTACAAGAGAGCTGTTGGGTCATAAATCCATTGAGATATGACCCTGAGGTTATCACCACCACTTCCGCCTACTCCTGCTCTCTCCTCAAACCGCTTCTATTTTTTATTGTTTCCTCCTTGAATAACAAACTCGAAAGAAATGAACCTAGGCAAGCAACTATAAACAGTATTTTTAATGGCGATATCAAGGTCGTAATTGAAGGGGAGGTATGTCTATTGTTTTTTTTAATATTTGCTCTTCCGAAATGATAATCACCATTTCCTTCTAGGCTGTAAGGGTTCTTCCGTACTAAGCAATACAAGAAGCAAGTGTCTTTCAATGTAGAATATTAAAAAATTTTCGTCTTCGTGGAGGAACATGAAGCGATTAGTAAAATACATGGATAAAACTAAATTATAAGGAAGAAATAGTTGGTCATTTCTTCCTTATATTAGAAGATAACTACCCCAATGTACTGCAATGTATAGAATGTATAGAATTCAAGACCCTTATCTTATGCGTTTTAGTGGAAGATTTTATTTTTTTAAACAAAATCTATTAAACATATTTTCAGATAAAATAGTATATTAAATAAATTATACACCTCAAATATATTAAATAATTTTTCTTCATTGACTTCTGATGGATGATGTAAAAAAAGGAGTCTATTTTTTGATCAGTCTATTCTTAAACCCCAACTATTTCTTCCTTATATTAGAAGATACAGTCAACCAATTCTTCTCCAACATAAAACTAAATTAAATTTCATATAATTAAAAAGCAGAGTAAAAGCTTGAATTTTAATCATAAATAATAAACAGAAAGGGTAAGGAAAAAATAACAATATCTGGAAGTCACAGGTTTGAAATTGAAAAATATTGAGTGTAATAACCATCGTTTATGATCTGAAAATCGGAAAAGTTATACAGAAATTAGTTTTGAGAACGCAACACGCTATGAGAAAATACTTAGGATTTTTTTAAAAAAAGTTAACTATATACGGGACAGACCTGTGTTAAAATAAAGATTACTTTGTATAGATCAAGGAAGATGAATAGCCTTTGTCCATGTGTTATAGTTTCTGAATAAAATGCAAAAAAAAATTGGGCTTCGTTATCTACCAATTACCAGTTTGGAGTTGGAGATGAAAGTTGAAGAAAAACATTTTTTTTTATCTTTTGTTTACTTTTTTTACAATCTGTTTTAATCAAATTTTTTAACTTGTTAATTTTTATCTTTTTTTTCAGGTAAGTCTACATCTCTTTGCAGTTATGTTTTCTTTTTAATTTGATTGTTGCGGTAAGATTCTGAATGCAGGTAATTAAGTATTTATGCTTTGATATTGTTTAAAATCAGCATTTATATGCTAGTTAACTTGAAACACCATTTATGATTAATGTTATAAACCTCGATTTATTTTTTAGGTCATATTAATTTTTTTATTGCCACATTGTTGATTTTTATACCTCGCAATTTATATGATTAAGGTGGGGAAGGGTCATGTTTCCCTCATGATATTGTAATACTAATAATAAAATAATAAATATATTTGAATATTTATTTATATCTGAAATCAATACATTTTTATGTTAACCTCCCGTAGATCTGTCATGTTTACATGGCATTCACATGTTGAGTAATTATTTCATAACTTAATGAATATTACATTCAGACATATTTATGTCTATAATATACATTTATAAATAATCAAACTTAAGAGTATGATTTAAACATTTGATCATGTATTTCTGGGTTGTAACTTTCAATGTCTAGGATACCGTCTGGACAAACGTCTCACTTGGAATCTTCATACAACACTGAAAAGACAAGAAACTGCTCGACCTTTTCACCTACTTCAACATTTACTGGACAAACGTTCAAAGCTCCAAATTAATTACAAAAGACTCATTTACATGACAGTTATCAGACCTATTTGGACATACCGAGTTGAACTTTGGGGCTCTACTAAACCATCCAATTCATCTCGTATCCAATCCTTACAATCAAAAATCAATGCTCCTTATGATTTCACTAACAAACTCATCTATCATGATCTTAATATCCCATATGTTGCTGATTTGGCCCAATCAAGATAACTATCCTTCCATGACAAGTACCATACACACTTGAATCCGCTAGTCTCTCAACTTGCTTCCCATACTATTCCTGATAACTCTCCGAGGCGTCAGAAAAGAAGATGGCTTCGAGACCTTCTTCTATAGAACTTTATTGGAGTGCTACCGATGGGTAGTTTCTTGTTTTCATGTCATTTGTTCATATCAGCAAATTTACTTGATGCAATATTATTACAGTTGTAAATATCAATAAATTTATCTTTAAAAAAAACAACTTAAGAGCGTGGGTTTTGAAAGAAAAGACATGGTAAAACGTTTACATTTTCAAAGTTTATTTATAAAAAAAGCCGATAATACATTTTCTCTTTGATCAGCAAAGTCCAGGATAAAGTTCATCTGTCAAATCCACTCTCTATATTTTTTTAAAATTTCTTTAAAGCAATTCCAGATATGTCAAACTTTTTTTTAGTTATTGTTACAAAGTTTGTAATAAATTTTAGGAAAAGATCAATTGTTGCAGGGGGAGATCGGAAAATGGGTAATGGAAATTTTATATACATGTAGAACTTTTTTCAACTTGTGCGACAATTAATTCCCTTTACGATAGCTACCAGTTAGTAGAATCATATTGCTTCATTAAGTGAACAAGCAAAAAACTTATTTTTTTTTTTAATATTTCTAATTTACTACTTCAGAAATAAATATTGAAATCTCAAAGATTGTATTTTAGATCTACGGGCTTGGTTAATTTACATAGATGCTTCTTTTAATCTGGATTTCAATGATATACCTAACTTTTCAAGTTAGTCTGATTTTGAAGGGATATTGTGATTGATAGGTCGAAAAAATTTTGTGTAAACTCGAAATTATTGTATTAGCTAATACTTTTCTTCATTGTCCTAATATTTCTACCTCAAAACGTTTTTTTTTCTCCTGCTCCGAACATGTTTGTTTTACTATTGCTAACTATTAATTTTTGAATGGATTTCATAGTTTTTTACAACAATTTTCATTTTATTTATTTATTTTTATAGAATGAAAGAAGAGGTGATTAAAAAATTAAACCTAATCGAATACCTACAACAATGGCGAGCCATTTAGCAACCTTTATTGGCTATTATCCCCGCTGAATGTAAATAGGGGTAGTAAAATCTATATAAACTGCTGAAAATAGTATCGTGATTAAGTTGAATGTAAACGTATCAGGTTAAGGTTTGCAAAGCTCTGTCTTTTCAAAAGGCAATATCATACCTGCTGTCAACGAAGGTAAGGAAGAACACCATGAATTTTCTATATGACATATTAAAGTTTTTTTTGCAAAGAATCGGAAATTTAATGAAAGTAAATGCCATTTTAATTTGATAAATTAACAATAATAAATAATGGAATCCGTTTCGTACCTAATAGATGAACGAAACAATATATAGATGAATCAATGATGTTGACTAGGAAAACACCCAGACGTAGTTAAACTGAAGTTGTCAAGACAACAAAGACTCTGATAAGTCAATTTAGCTGGACTAAATATTGACAATGAACACATAATCGATACAAATTGTGAATTTCTGAAAAAATCCAGAACAAAATAAACATTCGCAATGGTGTCTCATTGACCCCTCTGTTACACAATCTCTTCGAAATGAGACTACCTACCAAACTGAAGTATTAAATGAAGCAATATTTGTCATAGAAGGATATAGTAAGTACTTCCGAGGCAACATTCTTTTAGGAGAACGGTATAGGAAATGGATTGGAATTAAGTTTTTTATTGGGATAAAACGTTTTAGACAACATCTTTGGTGACATAATATGGTACAGAAACGATTCTTGGAAGTATTTTAGATCATGAGGATTAAGTGTTGGATGAATAAAATAGTTCAGTGAAGTCCCCAAAACTGATTTCTTATATTCAGATATATCTAATGATTGTAGCCATAATGCTCATTTTGTGGTAATTATGTGGACTTTGTAATGTTTTTCCAGATGGTGTTTATGTTAACTGAATCTAAGTGCTCTTTCTTTCCTTTTAAACCATTTACAAGGACTCCTTAACTAAAAGAACTAGAATATTATTGAAGTCAAATCTAGGATGGGGATTTATGAGTGACAAGATTAAGGGTAAAAGTCATTTTCTTTCACCAATTTTAAAACCATTCTTGTGTATATGAGAATACTATGGGATGTAATAGGTACAGCGATAAAATTCGTAATTTTATTTCTTCAAGTAATATTTAATTCACTTCAAATTATTTTGAGTGGTTAGTTATATGGAGTTTTGTTCAGCATCAATTTTTATTTCGCGGATTATTCTGTTTATTCTCATTTCAAAGCAAAAAACAAGTTTTATTGTAAATCTGAGCAAAATATAATTTATGATTTATATTCATATTTCAGGCCGTGTCAACTTATTTCGTTCCTTCAGTTTCGTTTCCTTTGGAAGGCTTCCACACAATCTACGGTCGATTATTCGAAAAGGTCAGGAGCTGTTCTAGCCTTGCCTTTACCACAATATTAAGTTGTTATTTTTATAAAGCAGCAAACTCATCAGAGTTCTGATTTTTAATCATTATGACATTAATTTAAAAAATGTGAAGTTTAACCGATCTATCGAAGTGCAAAGTTTTACATTTCGTTCATTTATTCAGGCGTAATAAGCCATTCTTTTATTATTGACTCTTTCCGCTCCAAAGAGCATGACGGATTTTATTATTAAATGGCTTTTGATTACTTAATGCGTTTGCGGATTATTTAATCTTTTCGAGCCCCATAATCATGATAAAGTCGTTATATTCGCCTCAGAAAGCTATAACTGGAATTATCAATAAATCGATTTGTAGTCCTGTTCAAACGTTCTAGGGTCCTTTCGAAACTCGTTTAATTCTTAATATGCAAATTATTAATTATAACTTTGGCTTTGATTTTTCCCGGTCTGCTCTTGAACTGATTAAACAGCTCTTTTTGCTGAGTGAGTCATCAACGATTTCGGATCAAAAGAGTTGTAACTCGGTAAAGTGATTCATTAGGAGTCAATGATAAAAGTTATGTCTTCCAGCCCCTTCCCTTTGTCAGCACTAGTGATGGCAAAATATAAAATCATTGAAACATCGATTTTTAAAATTATTTAATTATAGAAAAAAAATTCTAATTTACAAATTAAAATATCAACTTATTAATTGAACTAGTATTATACATAAACACTGTATTTATATACTCTTTTTTAATCTAATCAATTTTAATAATAGAAGCAGGATATAAATTAACAGAGATACAAAAAAATTTTTACCACTATAACGCACGAGTTCAGTATGTGGTAGAGACTGTATTATTTCTTGAAACAACGGTCGTGGAGGGGGGGTGATTAGTCCTAGATCAGGCTCAACTGCTAGATTTTCCTTCTATTTTTGGTACCCACTTTAGAGGATGAGTGAGCCCAAAGAGGATTCTACATCCAAGTAGGTAAGTAAACTCTGGCATGGAAAATGAAGCTAATTAGTTATTTTAAAAAACAGATTAAAACATAGAACAAAATCTAGGATGTAAAGAACATCAATAAATCAGAACTCCTTTTAAAGTTCTTATAGCTTTTCTTAATGAGTTTTCCTTAAAAGTGATATTCTACCTTTTGTGGTTTTTTGAAGTATTTTTCCAGCATATATTACTTGCAGCAACGATTGACTTTTCAACGACTCCTGGATAAACAAAGCGGGTTTTTTACACTTGTCTAAACAAACCCCAACCATCCCCATTGTGTACACAAACCGCCTTAACCCAAATCATAACACAGGGCCGTCAGGCAAAAGCCGCATTGGAGCATTAATTACTGAAATTTCCGTTGATGTAGGCCGTATTGTTATAAATCAATTAGGAAAAATTAAACATTAAGGCTTCGTTTGCCAATCACTCAGTAATATTCTTACTGTGATTTTTGCTCCTTTTTTATTTTTTATACTATTAATTAATTTAATTCAAAATGATTTCCTGTTTCTGAATTTCTAAAAAAAAAAAAAAAACTAAAGTATGTAACAACTAGTAAAACTAAAGAAAAAAAGTAAGTAGAATAATTGGAAAAAAATGTGTGTGTTTTTCTCAATCATGATTATGTTCTAAACAATATATATGTAATATATCTGTTAAACTCTTTTGTTAACTTCACGATCATTATGGTTAATATAACATTCGTTTTACAATATTTTTTTTTTTTAAATGTACCACTATAACCCGTGAAGGGTCTGGGGTATAGTACTGCTATAGGTGACAATAAGGGCTCTAGGCCAGGTAGAGTAAAATGATCCTTAATTTTCTTTCTTCCATCTCGTGGTCTTCACCACCTCTCTGAGACCTGTACTGCTCTAATCCTCCTTGCGTTTTCGGTCCTGGCATCATTATGATTCAATAAAAACGATTACAGTCAAATACTAATCTGGTCAATTAACACTTCACTGAGATTATCATTAAAGAGATCACACTTTTCAAATACATACAAAAAAAATACGATAACTGTTTAGACCAATTCAAATATTCAATATGTACTATTCATAAGTAATCAATAAATAAACAACTCCCGTCAATCTGTTCAAAATCCCCACAAGGGATGCCAAAAAAATTCTATATTGGCTTTACTGCCCAAGCTATGATCTCAGGGAATAGTCAGATCCTTTGATCTGAATATAATTAAATACTAAAATGGAATGCCACCCTGAGATCGTAATACTTAATATGTAATAATTTTATGTTATTAATAAATAAGAGACTTATATAGTCTTCTCCAAAGGTTAACGTGGTTGACTGACGAGGAGTTGTTTATTAAATAAGAATGATTATAGAAGAACATTATATTTTATTTGTGCTGATCATGGTTACAGACTTAATAAATCTTAAAAATAACTTGCAATGAAAACGGGAAGCTATTGATGACTTATGATACATAGGGCTTCATTCTGCATCCTCCTCCTTACGCCTTGATGTGACTCCTGCTTACCGACAACTGCCCCCTCTCTTGAAAGTAAAGTAATGAACCCTAAGGATCATTTTACTCTACCTGGCCTAGACCCCTTATTGTCCCCTATAGCAGTACATAGTAGATACTGTACTGTTTCTTGGACAATGGTGGTGCACGGAGATGATTTGTCTGAGATCACGCTCTATCGCCAGATCTTCCCACTTAGTTTGGGTGGCCAATTTTTAGAGGCTGGGTGTGCCCCAGGAGGGTTCTAGATCCCTTATGATTCATCTTCGGCCTCTATCAGATAAAATAAAAGTATGCTAGGGAGCGGGATTTGAACCTAGGATCTTCGGTATTGTAACTTAGTGCTCTATCGCTGAGCCACTCCACTTTCTAATTATTATATGGTTATAAATGAAAAATATGTGTTACTCCCAATGCACTAGGTCTTTTAAATAAAATAGAGAAGTTTATTCAAAAAACTACTTTGATTTGTAGCTTAATTTCGAGTTATTATCTCATTAAATACTTTTTTATTACCGTCGGGGGATTAATGGCTGCCACTTATCTTAGAAAAAAGTCATTATTAATGACCCCTAATATCCTATGCATTATCATTGCCTTGCTTTTGTTTGTTCTTAATCAAAAAGTAAGGCGATAAATTGAATTTTAAATGTATCAATGTAATATGGAGCAAGGGGCTTTACCGTTGGTGGTGTGGACTATTGCATAATTTAGTCGGGGGCAGTGGGAACGGGCAGACCTAACACCCACAGCGGCACAGTTCCCTTAATGCAGTGACAATTCTAACTGCAACATGAAATGTTTCTTCAGTTATATCATTTGATTTAAGTTGGGAATCTTCACGAAATATATTACCAGTGTATTAACTTTTATAAATTAAAATTATGAAAATAAATATTAGCTTCGGTGTTATCATGAAAAAACACAGATATTTCCAAAGGCATGAGATAGGAAAAAGAGAATAAAGGATAATGCAGATTTATAAATTTACGGATTAAGTTGTATAAGTTATATAACATTATGAAAATCATTAACATTATACGAGAATAATTACTTTATCTTTTTGGGACTGAAGGAAATTCAAACGCAATAATGTACTGTAGTATTCGACGTATAGTTTATTTTGGGAAAAGTGAATTTTTTTTAATTAAAAAAAATGTCAGTTCTGCTTTGATTTATTATTTTTTACTATTTTTCATCAAAACGGACACTCCTGCGTGATTTTTTTAGTTGATAATATCTGATGTAGTGATAGAGAGCTGAGTTGGTCTCAGGTTCCGATCCCGTTGCTGGCAGCTTTGGATTCACCCAGCCTTAAGAGGGTACCCAGAGTAGCGGGAAAAGATCTAGCGGTTGAGCACGATCAAGGACAAATTACCTCCCTGCATAGCCGTTGTCCAAGAAACCGTGTAGTCTCTACCTCATACTAAACCCAAGGCCATCAATGGGTTGTAGTAGTAAAGGATTTTTTTAAATAATTATTTAATGGGAAATAAATGATTACCCATATGAATATATGAAAATAAATCGAAAAATACTTCGTAGCGTGGTAAAATTAGTCGTGCACGTGCCAATAATGACAGATTGATTTAATCACATTATATTATTAAAAACTCTAATTCTGTTATATTTCGAGTTTAATCGTAGCTGCACAAAAATGACAAGTAAGCAGAGGACGAGATAATTCGTAGTTGGCGTCTTAGAAAAGAACGCAATCTACGAATTATCTCGTAGTTGGCAGTCAACCTGTTGAAATTGTATCTTAATTTTATTTTAATAAAATAAATTTTATTATCATTAACAATATGTGATATAATTGTGTTTCAGTTTATTGTTAAACACATATAAAATAAAATTAATAATAATTACATAAATAAAATTGGAGATCCTAAAAGCTTTTTTTTTCTTTCCAAGTTTTTTTTTTTTACACTTCTAAAATTTGTGTCACCTTAGACCATGAATACTATTGAAAATTCTGTCAAAATAATTAATTTCATCGTGATCAGGATGAAGAACTTCACATCATATTAGATTCTGGAGCAGAAGATATTCAAATCCATTACTTGCCAACTTAAGTCCCAACTCGTTATACTTTGTCACAATAGTTGACAGGGTTTGAGTTATTGAACTGTGAGAAGAGCTGTAGAGGTCCCTTCTCATCCTCCCTGGTTACAAGCTTCTCTTTGAGCTGGATCCCGACTCATATCGCTTTTGTTTAAATGTTCCCATAATGAATTGCAGAGGTGTCTTGTTATTTGTCTAATTAGTTTTCTGCTGGGAACGTGGGATTTTTCACCACCTCGCGTCCCCTGGCATCCTGAGCAGCCTTGGCATTCTTCCATGAGATCTTACAATGCACATGTTGTTCTAGAGCTTGTACTTCCGTGAGAATCTAGATGTTTCCTAAAATAGACTGCATTCACTTTCATGCTCAGTTTCATTCAGTCACAAAAAAAAAAAGTGTTCAGAGTGAAATTAATTGCTCATAATTATACTCACCATTATACTCAAGTAAATTTAATCGAAATATTCTTAAAAGGACTGACTAATCAAGATATCCTATTGAATATAGAGATCAAAACTCTCTAAATTGTCTTTAAAAATATATGACTTATTTATAAATGTAATACAACAGTTAATTTACAATTATACTTTCCTGCAATTTTATATTTACAATTAACAGTAGTTCTTAAATAAAATGTATATCTTTTTACAGTGGTTAGGTTTTTATATCTCAGAATCATAGAATAATTCTAATTGAGATTCATTCCAGATAACGTTAATTTTTTCTTCCATCACTGTGGTTATATTTGGACTAATTTTTCTGTATGAAAACCATTAATCCAATTAAAATTAAATCATTCATGCATTTTTATATGTAAGATGCATTAAGAACACAGTCTCGCAAAATGGCGTTTTTGTGTGAATATGTGACATATTCATCAGGGATCTGAATCTGCATATTTGATGTTTCAATAAGCCCATGTTCAGAAATAAACTTTTACACTAAAATCAATTTACCTTTTATAAGACAGAAAGGGTGGAGTTGACGCAGCTAAGTACTACAGCCCGTACCGGGTTGTAGTGCCAGTGATGGATTTGTATGTAATACCATATAAGTATATAATATATTTAACACGTTTTTATATTTCTCTCACTGCCTGATTACGGATTTAATGATTTAGATATTTACCGCAGGGTAACATCTTATATCCTTCGGTATCAGTTCCTTTGTATTCCCATTAAAATTACACATAAATGGCATAAATTTCCAATTCATTTAGATGAAATAGTTCTCTGAAACATATTTCGATTTTTTAATTTAAAATAGTTAATCATACCTCAGCATTAGAGATAATAAAGTAGAAAAATTTAAACTTTCGCAAATAAATAAACAGTGTTTTACATTAGCAATAAATTATTGAAAATAAAAGAGATGGTCTGTAGGAATTAAGTAGTGTGATAAAAATAGTCTTGTACTCCTACAATTTTACAAATTTTAAAGTTGAATAATATTAGTTCATATGGTTCGGGTGGACGTCAAGAAAATTCTCTTATATCGGGAGAACTGTTTATTGGTAAGCCGACGTTTATAGAATGTAGTCAGTAGTAGAAATAAGAACAAGATGGGATTGAATTAATACATAACTTGTTACAATTTGTTAGATTGATTGTTGATGATTTTTTATAATTAATTTTTATTTAATAATATACATGAAATATAAAGGAATAATAAAATGTATATTAAAACCACTCTAATATACAGATTTTTTTTTTTGTTCCTGAAGAGGTTTGCTTCATTTCTTATCTACTCTTTGTCCACTAACGTTTATTTGATGAAGAACGGGATGCATTATCGCAAATAGTGCACATTTTCTATATCGAGATCCGGTAGGAAATTGATAATTGCAAGGGCATGAAGTAGAGTGAGGGGAGATTGCCTGAGGTTTTTCTCATTTCAAGGGTCTTCATCAGTGAGTTCAGTTTTGTTCGAGATTGCCACCACTTACAAGAACTCTATCATCATACACTTCAAGAAGGCCCATCAATTGATGTGAAGGTATAATTTATAAATAAATAAACATATATATATATATATATATATATATATATATATATAATTTATTACGTGGTTAATTGCAGTATAGCATCCAGCACAACTGAAAAATCCTATTTTGTGTGAAGAAATGATAGATTTTTTTAACCAAGAAATTAGTCGTCTATTTATTTTAATACTAAGATACAATAGACATTTTATGTATTTGGGGACGGGTATTCAATTTCTCTTTTAAATCCACTGTGTCTGTATTACAAGAAATTCAGAATAAATTTTATTTACCTGAAAGTAAAACTCTGCAGTTTAACCACAGATTTTATTATATATATATATATTTTATTTAATATATATATATATATTTCGTATGTTCTTCACCATAAGATAGTAAGTATTACCCCTTTGTATTTAAATGCAATGTCTATTCTGGTTTAAGCTCATTATCTCAAGTATATTTCACTCCAAATTACTGAGATATTTATTGCATTTGTTTATTTTAACTCGGCAGAATCCTTAATTACGAAATACAAGTGAGTTCCTTTTGATGCTATGATAAACTGACTCACGTATTCAGGTCGGTAATGAGGTCCGGGTTTCTTTTAACGATGCTCCCTTTAAAAATTGCACCCCCATTAAAAAAAAAAAAGATCTAGAAAATGAAAAATAAAAAATATAGAAGCTCGTGAAAGAGATAGAAAAAGAAATACAGATTTTTATTATTATTACTTCTGAAAGGTTTTGGGGTAAAAAAATGCTGAAAATGCTGGTAGATGTTTTTCCTCTTTTCAGGGAAATAGAGGAATCCTTCTAGGCCCATATTTGATAAGATTTTCATTTATTGAAGTTCATGTAAGCATCTCTAGAGAGCTTTAAAAATTATATGATTTTGCAGGTAGCCCTCAAACAATCTTATTTAAGCTAAAGTGATATGAATTGGTGCCATTTTCCGCTCACGTCATGCAAATTTTTGTCATATTAAGCTCTTTATTAGAGAGGAACATAATTGAATTTTCCCTCTCTTTAGCTGAGCCATATTTTTTCACAAGCTAGAAACGGATCTCCCATCTTTTTGATTTATTTCGAATACTTTCAGGGCTCATAATACGTCGGCTCGGGTTTTCATATTTTCCCCTCTCCAGCTATTAACAGGGGAATGGGAGGCATGAGACGATAAACAATTTTGGAATTCCAATTACTGAACTAATTATACGTTGTACCAATCATAATATGACGAAATCATCTGTATGAACTCGAGTAGCTGTTGTAGTAGGTTATTAAGTTATGTAGGTTTTATATTGTCTTATAATGGCATGCTATTTATCTTCTTATATTACGATGTACAACATAAGAATGGATAATAGTGATAAATTTATTCATTCATATCTTACAGACCCCACAAATTATAGTAATTATCTAAACTAAAATAAGGATACAATATAATCCCGTTTATCTGGTCCCAGTACAGTCCCTGGCCATATTAATGTGACCACTGGATAGATTCGATCTTCTTACATGTTTCCATTATCTTTTTGTATGCTTAATGATGTAAATCGAGTTTAAATATTAGTTTTATGGGTAAGTTAGTTATCTGATAATAATATGAAATTGAAAAAAATAGTTTCGAAAATAAATCTTTATTTTTTTAAATATTTTGTGGTGTCACCCTATTTTCACCCTATTTTACATATTGATGAAAAAAAACTACAAAAATAGTTATAAATATATGATACAAATAATAAATCAATAATAAACTTACCGAATCCGACTTGTATTTAATGAAAAAGAAACAATAAATCCACAAAAATTTCAAACACAAATTATGCACGCCGTCACTCGTAAAACAAAATGGCTGTACTAAAACCAAGGCTGCCGTTACTAAAAAAAAAATACTTTAAAAAACTTATAACAGGGTTGCCATTACTTAAAACAGCAATTTATTAAGACACGCGAAAGTATATAAAAAAATTAGGAAAAAACAGAAAGAAAATAATTTTTCATCTGGTCACATTAATATGGCCAGGGACTGTATATTGCCAAACCCGGATTTACCGAAAGAATTTAAAATATTTCGTTTTGTTTCTTTTTTGTTAATAAAATCATCACATTAATAACAATTGAAGATAGTTAGTTCAACAAGTGGGCTTTTATCGTAAGCATTAGGCCAAATGAACGCACACAAAGTCTCACAGAATAAAATAATCGTATGATTTAATTTTTTAAAGTGCTTTTAGCACATTTATTGACATTTCTTTCTAATTTTACTGGGTAAGATAAATTGGTTGATATACTGATACCTTGGTCAGAGCAAACGCAAAAACCAAAATGAAAAAAAAAATGGATTTATTTTCTCGGATCTTTGTGCGCTTAGGAAACAGCCCTCGGGCACATTTTTCGATTCTGTGACACACAAAAAAACTTCCATTGATATCGTTGATCCCACATCCATGGCACCCCTTTTGTGTGCTAAACTTCGGGAACTGCTCGATTGTTTTCAAAAATTCCAATCTGTCCCACTACTTTAAAAAAAAAAACCCTGAATATGTCTTCGATGTCTTAAATAAAAATACTGTCAGTTTCAAGAACTTGTTGAGGTATAGTTGTTTTTTTTCAGATTTTCATAAGGTCGAAATTTTTTTCTCGAGATTGTAAACTAGTTCGTATTGCTTTATACGTTTGCTGTTCATATACTCGCGTATTGAGTATTTTTTATTAAATAGGAAACATTTAGCAGAAATAAAAACTAATAAAAAACCAAGAAATTTCCTGTCTACTGTTGCTAGGATACATTACTTTACTGATGTTTGAATAGTAAATATTTTAGGTTCTCCAACAAAAGACAAATGTAAACAAATCGACTAATCAGTGGAGGATGGGTTCTAAATGTAATTTAAATTATTATTGGTTTAGGTACAATACTTTGCAGGGGTGACAGGAATAATATTTTTAAAAATATAATAATTTTAGAAATTCGAATGAATATAAATTTAAAGAGGAATACGATTTAGTTAGCTACCGCGAATTCCACTTGATAACACCTGTTTGGCGCCATTAATTGATAAGCCAACAATTTACAAATCTACAGTAGTATCAAAAATTTAAATGATTTTTTAAATTACGTATTTCATGGGCTTAGATCCATATATTGAAGGAAGCAGTGCGGCTTTCTATGGCTTTGATGACGTAAAAGCGTTTTATTACAAGTTAGCGAGGTATTTGAGCCAAGCCTATCTTGGAAATCCTGGTAGTATAGTGTTCTAAAAAAAGTTGTAAGCCTACTATAGTATTAAATTTTATCTGAGGCTCAGAAGATGACGTCAGTGAACATTATAATAGATTACATATTTTATATTAATTGACAATTGATTACATATTTTAACATTATAATAGATTACATTAGAATATATTTAGTACAAATTCGGGAAATATTTTCTCATATATTAACTAGATATAAAGCATATCTTCAAATCGACAGATGGTGCTATAATATTTTTAATATCGACTTTAAAATATCTGATTTTATCAAATTCGATATCAACGATATATTAACTGAAAGACTAGTAGTAAATTATATGTAGATTAAGAGTATTGTTAAGAAAAAAATACTATATTACTACAATCCAGTACGTGGTAGAAACTGTACTGTTAGGGCGATAATTTGGCTGAGATCAGGTTCAACCAGCAGGTAAATTTTGAGTTACTTTCGGTTTTTCTGAGCACATTTTTTTCTTTTGTATTTTTCTCTATATCTTCTACATCATGAGTTTAGAAGATAAAAGTAAATACCAAAATTTTTTTTTCTGTTACAGGCAATCACAATATATCTATTGAAAAATAATTGATCAAAAACCAAGGAAAAAATGTTTATATAGTACAAGAATTGTCATTTGTTTTGATCTCAGCTTGAGGATTATCTGAGTTAGTCATTATTCCCAATAAATAAACATTTTTATCGAAAATTATACCCTAATTTAATATTGTTCCGTGTACATAATGAAAAAAACTTGGACTCCAATACTGAGGATTTAAAACAAAACAAACATCTACAATTTTTTAAAATAATTTCTTTCTGTTCTACTTTTCTGCGTCTGATTTCATGATTTAAAAAAATAAATAAAAATTAAAATCACTTAATATTTTTAATACTGTAATTGGTAATATATGTTAAAATTATTAAGCCAAGGCAGTAAAAATTTATTTTATTTATAATGTATTTTTATCGGCTTTTTCGAATCTCGGATCAAGGCCTATAACTCCCCCAAGCGACATTCTTCCAATTCCCTCTTCGAATTCGTCCTGAGGCAGTTATATCGGAATCTAAGAAGAAGAGTATTGCTTCTTCTAGAGATGGTTAATGATATCCTTGTTTTGAATCTAAAGAGGTGGGCGAAACAGAGTTTTGGTAATGTTAGTGAGGTGGATTATGATCCAGGATTCAGTGTTTTATTTTAAATTTTATTTTTAATCTTAAAAAGAGGGAATTGATGTGGAATATCCACTTCTCCGATAGTGAGCTAGTTCCAAAAGTGCAAGAGTTGCTAAATCACCTAATCTCCGGGAGGGCTGGGAGGGTATTGATCCGGTGGAGACGTGGCCACGTGGGGATCCCGTGAAACGAGCCTCCCGAAGAAGGCGACTACATCCTCACGTCCTCATCTCCCGCCAGGTGCGAGGATGATCCCTCAGTGACCCATAGTCCTGCCTCCCCGCTTTGTCTCTCTCCGTCCTGATGAGAAAGGATAGGAGCTGCGGCCTCGGAGGAACCGCTGTAATTTCCTATAGTTTTTCTGAGAGAGAGCCAGGAATTCCTCTTTCTCTGGGAGGAGGCTGGAGATCAATCCTACTAGTGACATATCGTTTCCAAATTTCATAATTTATCTACCATCCACATTAATATCAGTTAGATTGTGTTTAGAGTGCAATTGAAATGCTGTAAATTCCGAATATGTGTTACCTAAAAAAAATAATAATAATATATCTGTACTACTACAACCCGTACAAGTGTTTGGGGTTTAGTAAATGGTAGAAACTGTATTGTTTCTTCGACAACGGTTGTGCAGGGAGGTGATTTGTCCTAGATCACGCTCACCTGCAAGATTTCCCCCCTTATTTTGGGTACTAACTTTAAAGAGGTTGGGTGAGCTTCAGGAGAGTACTAGATCCCATAAGGTCCGTCTCTGAACGCTATCAGATTAAATTGAAGTCTGCCAGTGAGCGGGACTTGAACCCAGGACCTTCGACATGCCAAATCAGCGTTCTACCACTGAACAACTCCATTACCTATTCATTGCTGTGTAAGCCAAGACAATATATAAAACCTTAGGATGTATTATCACAAGCAAATTCTCTGCAGACAAGAATGAAGATGTTTTCTAAAACCAATTCATTACTAATTATAATGTATGCCATATACACGTTATGATTAGCAAGATAATTCAAAAACAGATTGCCTATTTTGTCATTAGATCATGTACTAATTTTCATTTAACTTTTACTAAGACCTAAAGACATGTCTTCTTCTGGAAAATGGAAGAATAAAGTCAACAGTGTTTTTCATTTTGATTTGTTACAAGTTTTGGAGGGAGCGGTATGACTCAGAAGTAGAGCGATGAGCTCGTGCCGAAGGTCCTCGGTTCAAATCCCAAGCTTTGTGAGACTTTTATTTTGTCTAGCTAGCGGCCGGAGAAGAATGTCAATGTGGAGTCTCTATCGTGTGCTGAATCCAAGGCCATCCAACCCAAGATTGTAGTGGTATACGTAAAAAGTATTGCTAATGTTGAGGTTTCTAATTGAGCTACGGATTCTTTCATTTTTCGTTTCTTTTGCACATTTCGTTTTTTGGCTGTGATATCAACAACATTATATCAAATTGAAATATTTTTATTATTAAATAGCACCGCTATTACAGTCCATTCAGATGATAATTTTACATTGAAAAATTCTGTTGTCGATTCAGTCCGAATCTAGAGTTGTCGGAAACAAAATCTAATGTTCTTGATTTTTTCTTATTTGTACAAATGATAAGTCAACAATTCAGTTTACTAGCCCAATTCCTAATTTGAACTAAAGTTGCATAGATTTCCTACCTACTCAGTTATAACGATGTTTTTCATATTTGACTCAAAAGTTTTTCCAAAACATATAAATTCATGTTTAGGAAAAAGTCAACAGTGTAAAGTGTAACTTGTGAACTCTTGGATTTATAATGTTTCGAATAATGCTGAGGTGTGGAAAATTCGGGGTATGTTGTAGAATATCGGAGTGATATTTTCATTATCAAAATCATTTTGAAAATTGTTAATATTTTGAACGACCTAAAAAACTGCCAACTCTTCAATTGGTGTGATCTTAGTATTTTATTACATGACCATTTATAAAAATCTAA
The DNA here is from genome assembly GCA_037127475.1 of Arma custos. NCBI lineage: Eukaryota > Metazoa > Arthropoda > Insecta > Hemiptera > Pentatomidae > Arma > Arma custos. The sequence continues at coordinate 98,616,282 of CM073761.1, forward strand.
GTTCCGTTAAACAGGTACTAAAGAAACTTGTAAAATTCTGTAAACACTAAAACCATTTAAGAGGAACGTTACTGGCCAGGAACTAACAGTTTCGCAATGAGGTGAAATTGTAATAAAGCATCCTCAACCCCCTAGGTTATTCTACTAGGCACTCACTTTACAAAGACTGGGTATGCCCAAAGGAGGATCTCCTGACCTCATAGTCGTTTCACGGCTGATAGAACAGAATATTAATTTTCTACCGACGGTCGACCACTACTCCCTACCTCGCCATTCTATGTCTGCATATTTGAAATATATAGGATATTAGTAAACATTTACCGCAGTTTTTATGTTGCAACACCACGATAACATTGCCTGAGGCAAACCGAAGCAGGAATTCTTTAAATTGGTGAGAGAAAAATGGATGAAAACCGAATTTTAAAGTTGCCAAATACATGCTTCACTTAAATACCCTGAATAACTGTTTGGGATCAAAATTAAAAACCTGGTATTTAAAAAAAAAATGCATATACTTAGTTACAATTTAAAATTATTAAAGTGAGATACGGGACGATGTCTCCCTTTCTGTTGTCTTCCTGGTGAGCACACAGAATTGGTGGCTGGTTGGGAGTAAACAAAATGACAAATCGAACTCTAGCACCATACTACATGGGAGATCGTTAATGAACAATTTGTAGCCAACAATGTGGCAATAAAATACAATATCAAATAGATTACTTCTTCTTGTTTAAAAGTATCTCTTGTTTTCCACGAGATCAAAAAAACATTCTATCCATTTGTGGTATAATGAGTTTCTTTGATAATTGTTATGTTTCTGTCAGTATATCAATTTCCAAAGTAAATGATTTTCATATGGGAACGATGAGATTTAGTAATTTAATTCATAAGTAACATCATTATGATTATGATTATCATTGATTATGAACATCATTAACATTATGATCCATGACACATTGGCACATCATAAAATTTTGAATAAGAAATTTAAGATGTCATTTTGAACAATTAAACCAATTTATTTGCTAAAAGAAGTTAAGAATATCTTGTTTCTCTGCCACTAAAGAACATTTTAAGTAAGATCGGTGAAAGCTTGGAGATGTTGAAGGGTGCCAACTGCTGAGCTGGAACACGTGGTCCAGTTCACAGCGAGCACTACTCCAACCAACTGACGATTAATAAATAAACTCCGTCAAACTGTCAGCAGCCCTTTAATCCTCCTCAAACCCCCCACCGTCCAGAATTCACTCACCATTATTTGTAAAACTAAGAGAAAATAATGTTTTTTTAGTAGGTTATTTAAAGATAAATCCAGATGTCACTTCTTGTTTGTTTTATTTTATCCTTATTAATTAATAAATACAAAGGATAATAAAAGTACAACAAATAAATGTACCACAATTATACCAATACCACAAAAATAATACTACCTTGGACCTCAGGCGGGTCCTCATATCTCATTGGGTCGATCCACAAATGATAAAATAATGCATAAGTATCTGCGACAGCCTGTCTCGTACCCAGGGACCATAAATCAGGAGCTCAGTGCCCTATGCAAGCCCACTCTGCCTCTACGCGAAGTAAAATAAAGGAGAAATGAGTTTGTTTTCGCGTAGGGGATATTTATACATTAAAGGTGCAAATGATAAGAATCAAAAATAAATAATCATGCAGTAAATTTTAAACAGTTAATTACAATTGCTATTAACAGGTTAACTTAAATGTCTACTAGGCAATGATTTTAAGCACTAGTGCACATCAAACAGAAGTTACTTAAACACGTTCTTCGTGGTAACATCATAAGCCATTCAGACATGCGAAGAAGAAAGGGGTTAAATTTATTTCTAAGTTTTCTAAAATATGCTTATCAATCATTCCCAATATATTAGCAAATCCACTGATCTACATTGTGATAGTAATGTGTTAACGTGATTCTTTCGATATTTTATGATTTGACCCTATTGTATTAAATTAAAATATTAAATGATTGCGAAATAACTAACGAGTATTTAATCCAATCGTGAAACAGAATGAAACAATTTGTTAACTTATGATGACGATGAGGATTCTTGGATGACCTCCGCAAGTAACGATGGACGGAATACCAGATGTCATCGTGTGTGTCCTGCTTTCCTGGAACAAATCCTTGGCGAATTCTTTATTTTTTCTCCATTCCCCGCTCCTTGCTAACGTGACCGCTATGGCTTGTATTGGACACGTCGTTAGATTATAAGTTGGAAATGGCTCTTTTCCATGCTCCTTCAACCCCGTCGATTTTAATTAATTCCTGATAAAAATGTTATGAAAAACTATAGTCATGGAAAATGCAAATCGAAACCGGTGTCCTTTTTTAACCTCAACTATAAAATATTCAACTATAAAAGTGGAAAATCTTTAGAATTTATCTTAGAGATGAATTGGTTGACTGTAACTTCTAATATAAGGAAGAAATAGTTGGGGGTGCAGTCAATAAAAACACCTTGATAAGTGTAACTTATTTATTGTGTGCCGACGTTTCGGCCTACAATGTAGGCCATCTTCAGGGCTAAGAGAGAGAAACCAAAAGAAAAACATATAAAAAACGTTGCAGGAACAAGAATATGGTGACAAGTAATGTAGTAATGTGGTACAAGTAATGTAGAAATTAAAATAGTGACTAGATATGATGAAATAGTGAATAGATATGATGATTAAAGATAACGAATATAAAAGTGGTTACAGAATATAATAAGATTAAAATAGTGACAGATAATAATAAAATTATAGATGATGAACAGAAATTAAAATAGTGACAGATATAATAATTAAAGAATACGAATATAAAATATGGAAAATAAATGTGCAGAAAGGATAACATGTAATCATAATATAAAGGGGAAAAAAATGAGGAGGTAAAAAGAAAGATACAAAATGAGAAGATTAAAATATTAAAAAAGGGGTGGAATATGAAGGATTTAGGAAAAAACTAGTTTAATTATAGATATAAATGGTATGATACCAGACATCTAGTGGTTACATAAGTAAAATGTAATAATACAAGCATATGTGGAAAGAAAGAATTGATAAATTTCAAAAATTAAAAATAATGTTTATAGATATGAAATCTAAAGTATGAAAAGAAAATAGAAATTATAAGTAAGGGAAGTTAATATTATAACTGTATACAGTTAGAAAGAAGTTGTATTAATATAAAATATGATGTGAATATAACATAAACATATAGAAAATAGAAATTCAGTAGATGTGAAAATATGAGAGTAAAAATAAAATAAAATTTATTTTAGAATTTATCATTTTGTATTTTAATATTCGCCGTTATATAATTATGTAATAAGCCCATACTTAAAATGTTCCTATACTGGAACATTTATTACGCAATACATTACGCAAAACATAATAAATGTGCACAGTTTGTCACACTTTTGTTAATAAAAATGATATTTAAACATATGGAGGTTACATGTAACGTAACTCATTTGTAATACAATACAATCAATCATTGCAATACAAGCCTGTTTCATTTATTTATATTCTTTTTTCTTTTTTTAAAATTTATTTCTAGTTCATTCTACACATTATACTCTGTTTTCTGAATTATTATTTAACCAACCATCATCTGATTTTTTTTTTGGAAGACAAGGTCACCAGTTTCTTTTTGATATTAGTATTTTTTCTTAGGCTATGACCAGATTTAATGCAATTGCTTGCATTTTTTGAGGAGTCACTAATTCCTTTAAGTTTTCTATTACTGCCAATTAGTTTTTCTTTTTAAATAAAATTATTCCTTTTGTTATTAATCGCAAGATAGCATTATTTTTATATTATGGTTATTTTTAAAAAATTATTCTTTTGGTTTAGGAAAAAAATAATCTATTCAAAGTAAACTAACTTCAGGCTCCTCGACGCTAGAAATGTCATAAGAGGAAATAAAAGAAGAAGAATGTTTATGAAAAAAATTGTATTTTAGTTTATTTTAAATTTCGTATCCAATTTAATTTCAAATTCTTTCTTAAATTAAAACTTGTTTAATTAGCAGACACATCAATAAATTTGAATACTTTACATATATTTGAAGGTTTTTTCAGCATATGTTCTGATTTTTTATTGTATATTATTCATGTGTTTACCGTAAAAACAATTCGGGCTATGATGGTTACTATTTTTACTATCGCCTAATTGTTCAATAATTATAACTGTTATTGTACGGATTTTGAAATATGAAAAACTTTACTTGGAGCTTTGGAAACTTCACAGACTTTATTTCAGGTAACATCAAAATTTTTACAGCATCAATCGGTTCGTCTCTATAAACTTGATTCCCAGACTACTTTAATTTAACCTCCTCCCCTCCACCTTCTTCTTCTTCTCATTTCCTCCCCGCCTCAATTTCTTCAGTATGCCTCTGAATTCCTCCCGTCCTCTTTTCCACTAATTGGAAAAGTAGATGAACTGAAATGCTAAGGATTCATAGTCTCTTCTTCTTCAATGTCGGCCTTACTTCTGAACCATCATTATGGCTGTACTGTCGCACTTGTAAAAATTAGGATGAACGGTGAATCAAACAGATAGGAGATATTGGAAACTGTTTTTCCTATGGACCTTCGGTCGTTAAAAAATTAGGTCGAATTAAGTTTTATTTTCTCTTTAAACGTTATAGACTTCTGCGCTTCTAAGTATTCGGACAAGCAGCGTTACTCGACTTATAACGTAATTTCAAAACTCATTAAAAATTATTTCTTCACAATTACGAAATTTTTACAGGTTTAAGCTGACCGATTAAGATGGATCATCAGCACTCCGACTCTATACCTAACTTTACAGAGGTAATCTAATTGCGAAGGGAAAATTATGATATGAGGTTCGAAAGTGAAAAACATCACATATCAACCATAATACTAATTAGCATCTTTTTAATTATTTATTATTAGGCGTTAAAGTGGTATTAATTTTGCGGTAATAAAAAAGTCAAGTCCGTTTAAATTTTACAACGCCTGCTGATTATCTCATTTTTATAACCACTAATAAGCATAACAATAAATAAATATTAAAATCGTCAACAAAAAAAAAAAAAATATTCAAAACGAAAAGGATTGCACTGACAGCCTACTTTCTATAAACTGTTGTAAACCAAGTAACAGATCACACAACCAAAGCATGATAATATTAGGCCCAATATTTCTTCAAAATTAGACTAGTTTCGCAAAATTTCTGATAAAATTGAAAGAAAAAGAACGTGATTTTTGGTAAAACTATTAGAGAATTTCATTATACATGTGCTACAATTACAAGTTCTTTCTCTATTGATACCCGATCTGAGGTGAACCTTTTCGTCCGATAGTCTATGAAGATGTTCCTGCATAGACATAGTCATAGTACACATAGACACGGGCTTTTAGTTCGCTCATTTGCCTTAAAATGTACAGTTGTTATTGCACATATAGCTGCGCATGATGCAATGCAGAATATCTTGATTACCCTTAATGGATTCTGTCCAGATTGGAGTGGCATCGAGTAGGATGGGTGCAATCACAGCTGACAATAGTATTCTGTAGTATTGAGTGGGTCTTCTGATGTTGGCCTTGGTCGACCTACATCAGTTGTATCTTAATGGCCGATATTGTTTAAGAGCGCATTAATTGGTCATGTTAATTGATAATATTCATGACATTGTTAAATATTAACATACTAATATATTGTTATACTTTACAAAGGCATATAAACAATGATCCCGTTCTATTTTATTTTCGTATTTGGCCTATAATATTATTCTAATTTATAATCTGGTTAACAATTAATCCTTTCCTTCTGATTAAAAAAAAAAATACCTTAACATTTAGTGTAATTTTCAGAAACAGTATACCTCGTTTCTGATCAATTGGTACTGACAGATCAAGCGTAATACAGTACCTGGCCATATTAATGTGACCACCAAGAAAGATTATTTCCTTTTTGTTTTTTTCCTAATTTTTTATATACTTTCACGTGTCTTAATAAATTGCTGTTTTAAGTAATGTCAACACTGTTATAAGTGTTTTAAATTTTTTTTTTTTTTAGTAATGGCAGCATTGGTTTTAGTACAGCCATTTTGTTTTACGAGTGACGGCGTGCATAATTTGTGTTTGAAATTTTTGTGGATTTATTGTTTCTTTTTAATTAAATACAAGTCGGATTCGGTAAGTTTATTATTGATTTATTATTTGCATCATATATTTTAACTAGGTATTTTGATAGTTTTTTTTCATCAATATGTAAAATAGGATGTAAATAGGGTGACACCACAAAATATTAAAAAAAAATAAAGATTTATTTTCGAAACTATGTTTTTCAATTTCATATTATTATCACATAACTAACTTACCCATAAAACTAATATTTAAACTCGATTTACATCATTACGCATACAAAAAGATAATGCAAACATGTAACAAGAACGAATCTATCCAGTGGTCACATTGATACGGCCAGGGACTGTAAATAATAAAATGAATAAGAGAAAGAAATTTTCCAATCAGGTATTCAATAAGAGAAATACTATCATAGTAATAAAATAAACAACAAAAAATTTTCTTTAATCATTGTAAGAGTAAACCAAAATTCTTGCCATAAAGGATTGAATTCTTGAAACGTTGGGGGAAAACTTCTAGGAACTCCGTGCTTATGAAGTTTTGGGAATCCATCCCATGAAATTTCAGCTCACTGAATAGTTAGGAACTGCCTAAAGAAACTCAAATATCCATAACTGCCCTGGAATAAAAATGGAATGATGTAGGATACGATTGTGGGTCTTATTGTGTAACTGTTATAATATTGTGAATATCGATTAGGTAGCGTAATGCAACTAAAATGATCTTAAACCATTGTTTGATCGATTTCTAGTAAATAATAGCTGTTAGGTTAACAAGAAAAGAACTGCTTGAAAAGTGCCGCTATCCGCCTACCTAATCTCAAGTTTTGTTTGTTTAGAGTATTCTTTTCGAGCCATACGGAAGAAATGCTTAGAATTTTTACGAATGAAATATCCAAGACAGATCAAGCGTTGATTGAAGAGTGATGATGCGCAGTACTCATTTGGTAGCTGCCCATGAAACAAAAAAAATATCCTATGTTTTACATTTCTTTCGGCCGTAAAACAGAGGTAATGTGTTACTCTACATCTACTATACATATTCAACTAGACTAGCAAACTTCGATTACAACTATAACGAGGACTGAATTACTATGGCTAAATACTAAACTTGTTCGAAAAACTTGAATGAATGGATGCACAAGATAATTTATCTATTTGGGAATAAGTCTTAAAACTTAAATTATAGTGTACATAAATTGAAACTAAAGAGTAGGAATGTTTAAATTTGCCTATATACTTATATAAGCGAATGCATTTCCATTGCATAAAGAACTTTTAAGACAATGGTCTTGAAATGAGTATTCATTACACTTTTAAAACCAGCGTTATTTAACAATACTCCATCAAGCATGGTGAGCTCAGCTGTAAGTTTTCCACATTCGGTTATTAGGACTCATTAAAATCTGTGAACTGAATAAGTTCGTCTTTCTATCTCATTCTTTTCCCTTTTATAACCAAAAATCTAATTGGAATGATATCTATAAATTTTATAATACATATAACTAGTAATTTATCGTTGCTTTCCTTTCATTCAACTATGTGAATCCTATACTCACCCTGTTTTACATTAATGGTTTAATTAAGAGATCGCATTTGGTAATGAAATAATGTTACCGATTATATACATTTAAATATGCATAATCAAATTGTGTTGTATTCGGTTGTATTTTATGCATGATTACGTTATATTCATTAGTCTTTGAAAAATTACCGGGTGTAGAAACAGTGTTATTTTAATTCTGCAATGTAAATTTGCACCTACTCTGCCATTAATAACTCGACTCACTGCGTCCACCCGATTATATTATTTATTTATCCATTAATTATTATTTATCCATGTTATATTTAAAACAACTTTTGGCAATAGTATCATATGATTCTCTAAAATCTATATATATAAAATGCTTTGTCCTGAATGACTGCGGATCAACGCACAGCCTAAACCGCTGATCGTATAGTCCTGAAACTGGGAGGGTTTGTTCTTTGCATGACGTAGGCATCCGATAAGAAAGGATTTTCTGAAATTCTACCCCTAAGAGGGTGAAAAAGGGGGGCAAGGTATGTATGCTTGCTCACGTGTTTCTTACTTGCTAAATCTACATATTTTCGCTGAACAAAACAAATCAATTAACATAGTTCACTCAACAAGTGAAACCGTTATAATAAATAATCCTTTTCAATAAATTCAATAACATTGCATGCTAATCCTTTACTAACACGAACAACAGTAAACTTCTGCCCGTCCCGTTTGTTAATCAGTTTCAATGTATGTTTTACGGCTGTACTGATCCGGCTGTGATGAAATTTGATATGGTTAATGTCAAGCCCCCAGGCCAAGCAGAAGGACATAGGCTACTTTTTATCAACACACCACACAGGCAAAGATAATAGAAAACTGTAACCTGATTGACTAACACACCTAGCGGTCAACGCACAGTAGAAACCACTGAACTTAGCATCTTGAAATTTGCAGATAGGTTCTTTTTATAGCTTAAATGAGCACTAAGAAGCACTAGGAATTTGGAAAATTCCACCCCCAAGGGTTTCCCCTTAATATAATAGGTGTTCTAAGATTGCATGGAATCCGTCAGTCTTGAAGTTAGGCATCTGAAATTTCGGATGCACGAGTAACTTATAGTTAAACAAAATTAAAATATTTATTTAAAATGATCTGTCACGAAACTTTATGTGGCAGACCAAATTCCACGCGAGCGAAGCCGTTGGCAAAAGCTAGTAATGTATGAAATCAGATGTTCACTTAATTAAATTGTCCTTGAACATTTCTGAATGTCGTGCCGGTAGGATTTCATATTGTCCCTCGGTAATTTGGGAAATATTTCTTTTTCACTTAAATGTTCATATACAGTAAAAATTGCATTTTTAGTTCCTATTTCACTCTTAGGACCACACAATCTTAAAATTTTCTGGAGGATACCACTTGGTCTACAACTGTCGTAGACCGTCATTTTGGATATTCCACTAAGCGAAATGATCCCATTTCTAAAACTAGTCATCTATAACAGTGCTTTGTAATCAAGTAATAAGTGTCTATTGAAATTTCTAGGACGTTGGAACGAGGAGGAATTTCTGACTGGTGCCAACTTTACCCCATGTAACTTTTTTATTTCGTTTTTATGGAAACATAGCACCGTAGCGAAGCATCGTACTATTTTAGGTATCTATTGGTAGCCATTGAACATATTCCATATTATCTTTAGGTAGTATCATTACAAATTTCGAACTGGATTGCCAATTCTGTAGTATTTTTGTCACTATAAAACGGTTGCCAATATTGCCTGTTGTTCATTATCCGTACTTGCCTATTATAACTCGTATGAATATATTATTTTTCTAGAGAATTCAGCTGCCAGAAGCACCTCTACTAGCTTGCAATCATAAACCTTCCTTATTGATTTTATTTCATATCTGTTACCATGAAAGTTATCCGATTAAAACTATTTTGGGGAATAAGAATTTTCTCGATAGTTATCACGTATTATTCTTTATCAAATGATTTTTTTTTTTTAAATTACCATATATCTAATCAAGTCTAATTCAAATAACTCAGATATCTTGTACTTCGGTATTTTTGAGCATAATTGGAGTCGGTCCTCCTAACTCCGAGATTGGATTGTATTTTCTTGTAGCTCATCAACGGAATAAATTGCGTCTGGCTAGGTATATATATTATCTTTAAACAGTTTATTTGACAGATTAACCACTAAGATTAACGACTTTTTACCGAAAAAGTAGAAAAATAACATATACGGCTGAGGTTTTGGCAATAAATAAGCACGGAAAGCATCCTCATTTTCGAGATAAGGTTTATGTACTCCTGCTGGAGAAAAGGAAATATAAAGAAAGATCAAAACCTCGGAGGTTCGTAGGCTGCATAATGACTTTGTCGTTGCCAAGGTAATCATGCTTGAAAGGCTAAGCTTGGCAAGCCACTTGGCAAGGATGAGTGAGGGCCGAAATCTTCAAGAATGTGATGACAGAAGATATTCATCAGCCAAGAATAGTGGGAAGGCTCAATGTAAGAGGTTTGTAAGGTGTTGCGAAGGGTTTTTGGAACCTTCCCAATATCCCTCACAGCTCCATCAGGAAATAGGAAAGAGTTAAATGGCAGAGTTAAGAGCTCTGTATTTAAGCTTATTCAATATTGTTGTTTAATAATGCGTTATTAAAATATATTAGAGTCAGAGAACGAATGGAATACAACAATTTAATATTTCGTGGAATAAATATAGTTTTAACAATACTAATTGCCAACTTTCCTCCCATCAATTTCCAAATGTATAGGAGGATTTGTTTATTTTTTTTTATCTTGTATTAATTTCCCCCCGTTGGTTTTACTTGAAACTGAGGACGATCTGTTTTTTCTTATTTAATCTTCCAGGCATTTTAAATATTAAATTATTCTATTAATAGTGCTAACCTTATCAAGATGCTAATTCGAGATCTCGTGAATTTTAAACGATGGGGTGGGGGAGGAAATAAATACACAAATTGAGTGGGAAGTTAGCATAATCCCGGTGAATTAATGTAATTTATGTAAAGTTGTGTGTACGTAAGCAGAGGGGGTGGGGGTGGCTCCTATGGTAATAGTCCATGTAGCTCTCACATATTTACCTAAGTCGGCTCAGGACAACTTCATCAATCGCCCTGCCAAAATGCCTTTTCTCTCACCATTCCTAGAAAGCCGTATCCAATCTAAGATGTTGTTATTTGCCTTATGGAAAGTATCCAGGAAGAGGCAATATGTTTAGTAGTATTAGCAGGAACTTATAAAAACTATAAATGAACCATCATCAGAAAAAGAAATACAATAGCCATAATGATGGAAATGTAATTAGTAATGATAATGTTTTTGTTTGCATAACTAAAAGTCTCTCCATTGTCCATTGTGAAAATCAACACTTCATTTATGATATACTTTTTATACAAATAAAAACTATTCAAATCATTAAATGTATGTTTTAATCACTTAAATATTACTCAAATGTGTTGATATTATATCCATCCATACTTCAGTAGGTTGAGGCGTCAACCATTGCTAGTCATCGCTAGGCTTATCTTATACGGTATACTCTACTAGTAACTTACTAACCAAACATTTAGTTTGAAAAACGATGAACTGACCGTCACTAAGTTGAGGTTCCCAGAATACTTTCCCATTATTTATTTTTAAATACATTATTTAATGTTATAATTATCAATACGATTATTGTTATACAACTTGATTTTAAATGATTAAATTTAGAATGAAATAGCGAACTTCCTATAAAAATGACTCATTGAATCAAAAATAGGAACTATCGTCGTAGACAATGAGAATAGGCGTAAAATGGGATCAAGGTGTATGGGGTGAGGTAGTACCATTTCTGGGGTTGGCATAGAAACAGCTGATAGGTCTGTACAACATAATGCATAATCAGTAGGAGATCTGTATGCCATAATGTATACATCCCGAAAGGATGATACATGGATACCTTCATGAGCTCACTTCTATTGTAATGTTTAACATGATATTGCCGAAACATGGTTACTAGCATGAATAGCACCATTTTGCATGCTTAATGAGAAACCGTGAGTACCCTAAATGTGATATAAATAAGCTGGAAGAGCTGTCATCGGTGCAGTTATAATTCTGACAAGGAAGCGTTACATTGGCACATCTTTAATATGGCACTATGTATCTGATCATTATCGAAAATTAAAACTGATTCACTAAGTATATCAAACCTATAAAATTCAGCAAAATTAAATTTCGTATATTCTTATCGAATGATTGATAGATTAACCATTGGTTTGTTACTTGTTATAGAAGCACCAACGATGACAGCTTTAGCGAGTAGAAATTATTGGTGAAAGCCTCCGTTGACATCTCTAATGACGACACTATTACTTCCATCGTCAAAGATTCTTGCTGACGTCATCAAGTCCATTTGTCAGCTCCTAAATAATTGCCAGCAACATTTCATCCCTCCGTCCTCATTAGTAAATCCATTTTGATTTTAATTCGATTTTGTTCCGCTTTATACCCTCCAAATTTTCTGAGCCTTATCTACATCACGTAGTTAAAAACTGTGATACTGTATGTGTATCATACTGATATTGATCAACGAAATTTCAAATATTTGTATATTGGTCACATTATTATGTACATGGCCCTTCCATTTAGGTATGAAGCATTAAGGATATCACATGTTTTGCTATTCATGTCCGTTTGTGATTGTCATGATCATGTGATTTGGTGATTAATTTTCTTAATGAGCAAAGACTTGTGTCACGTTTGAGGATGGTTATCCTTTATCTATTATTTATTCTATTATCAGCCATGGATCCAACCTCAAGAATCCGGAGACCCTCCATAGATTCACCCATCTTCTATTGGGGAAAACCTGATAGAGCGTCATCTCGGACGAATTTCCTTGCACCATCTTTGACTTTTAGTACAGTCCTTAAAGAGTACTGAACTCGAGGCTTACAAATTTAAGTGGTTCAGACTATATTACGGGTGGTCTGTTGTAACATTTTAGTTTATTTTCAACTTCATGATTGGGAATGTTTGTCGTGTATTTGCCGTTATCCGATTTAGAAAAATGTGAATCATTTTACACGACAGTTTACCTATTTTTTTAGCTTCATTCAAGAACAGAATTACATGAAATAAGTAAATCTTTTTATTAAATAAGTCACCCCAGGGCCTCTGGAGTAGGACGGACTGTGTAGGTAAGAAATAAGGATTGAGCTCGGTAGCCCGTGTGATCGATCCCTGCATCATCTTCCTCCGATGCCTTATTCTTTTTCTAAAACACTTAACTCAAATCGTAGTATTCAAGGTTTTTTCAAAGATTGGTACAGTTTACTATTGAGTTAATACAAAAAAATTAATTAAAAATATATCAATCCAATCGTGGAACACGAACTATAAATTAATCCTGAGTACCCCAAAGTTGGATGAAGCTATAAAAAAAATTTGTATGAAAATTCACAGACCTTATTACCATTATTTGGCCCATCTTCATCCCTGTTATTTCCTCTCAACGCTAAAAATTATTTTTAAATCTAAGCAAACTAAACCTCCTTGCGGTTTATAAGACAGTCTAGTCTTCGAAGATGAGGCCCGCTTAGTTGCTCACAGAAGGGTTCTAAAACAAAAGCTCAACGTCTAATAAAATTAAATAGAAGTTAAAATTTAATAAATTAAATGATGTCAATTAAATTCAATCTATGCCATTCCTATTGTTAAGTTGAGTGGTTCATTATCATACTTTTGCAATAGAAACGGTTTATTCTTCATTTCAAAATTAATGAAATACCGGGAAGTGATAGGTGTGATGAATGAGACGAAAATCTCAAACTTCTGAGGATAACATTATATACCTTAAAATAAAAACTAATTCTAACTAAAATTATGATTTGTTTATTTACCTGAAAAAGACTTACCAAAACACAACACATACACACAAACAGTTATATATTGCATAATTCAATGACTCATGCAAACAGAAATAAATTTATAATTCAGTTTCCATTCTGTTAATTTGCCAAGTATAATAAAAAAGGACGAAATTAAAATAATGGTGAATTCTGAATATCTCTTGTTTTAAACTCAGAATATGGTAGGGAATGAATGGTTAAAAATTTTACCTGAAGTAAAATCTCATGCAATGCGACCCCTTGGTTTCAAATGTATGGAGATGGTAATGAATAATCAATATTTATTTATTTATATATTTTTTTAATTCGAAGTGGACAGCTAAGCATCTGGAGTAAGGGAGAAGTTTTACAACCATGGTAGGATCGAATCTCAGACCCTCCTTAGAATTCAGTCCCCTCCAAAGTTTGACCAACACACCCCCATAATTAGGGAAGACCTGGTTGAAAAAAATACCCTTATAAATAAAAGATCCTAGAAAAGAAATAATGTTATATTTTAACTACCAGTATCAAATAAAACATAATTAAAGTTGAATGATCTTAAAATTGCCTGAAATTATTTATAATAATGACGATTTATAAATATGAATCAAGATATATTAAACGCTATAACTCCTCCCTTGTTAAGGGCAATGGCCAGGCATCCTCACTGGAAGGAAGTCGTTCTCTTCTATCAGCCTTATATTTTTATCATTGCTTTATTTGAAATAGTTTTTTTTTTTTTAGAAAATAGGCCTTTCCTGTTCTAAAAATATCTCTCACAATCACCCTTTCATCTTTTGGAGACTTTTTATACGATTATTACTAAGTATAATAAACTATACATAAATATCTCATGATATAGTTGGAAAAACCTGAACCTGTAACCACTACGGCCCGTGAACTGAGCCGGTTCAGTAAATGGTAGAGACTGTACTGTTTCATGGACAACTGTTCTGCAAGGAGGTGATTTGTCCTAGGTCACGCTCAACCGCCAGGTTTTCCCCCCTTATTGTGGGTACCCTATTTTTATAATACTTTATAGAGGCTGGGTGAGACCCAGGAAGGTCCTAGATCCCATATGATCCATCTCCCACCGCAAACAGACTAAATAAAAGTAAATGCCTGCAGCGGGATTTGAACCAGGATTTCCGGCATGGCTACTCAGTGCTCTACCACTGAACCACTCCGCTCCCATAGTTGGAAAATAACAATACAAAAATGAAACCGATAATCCAATGGGCATTAGATATTGTATATATGTATACATTTTGAAAAATTAAAATAAAAAAATGTATAAAGGGGTTTAATTTTAAAATAACAAAACGTGGTAACATTTATTTGGACATAGATCAAGAAAGAATATTATAATTGAATGATTTAGAGATGTACAGGGACAAACCATTAACAAAACGACGTGAAGAGAGTAAAAGATACAAATAAATCTCTGATATACAAAATATGCTGTTTTGGGGTATTAATAAAAATAAATAATAAAATAAACGTACAACTTTTTTAAACTTACAATATCGATGTTAAGGCCCAATTATGTCAATAATATAACAGAAGTAAAGTAAGATTTTTTTTATATCTACAACAGACCGATATTATGTTAACTCGGATAACAATGGCTTTATTAATTCTAAGAAAAATAAATATGTAAATCCATTATTTTATTATTTTTTTTTGTTTTAGAAGTAGTGAACATATAAATATATATTACTGAATTTCATAAACGTAAGTTTATGAATGTTACCGAGTATAGAAATATTAAAAATATAATTATTACTTTTTAAAATATTATTAAATCTGACTTATTCGAGTGAATTACAACACATTAAAATCAATGGAGAAATCTGTTGTTTATCTTTATTTTTAAAGTCAAAACACCCATGTTATAAAAAGTAGTAATTTTGATAAAAATATTTTGATATATTGAATGATGAAATATTGAAAGTGTGTAATGATAATGTAATGTTCGATCGAAATAGCTTAATTAATTACGCACACACATACACACACACACATTATATATATATATATATATTCCTGTTCAAATCGACAATATTTTTTGAATTATTAATAGAAATAGTAATTAGACAGAACCATAGTTTTCGATACATACTTTAGTGGGATACAACGTTTACAAAAATTGTTGTTGTTGTTTGTTCATTCAACGTCACTTTATGCTGCTATGGCTAATCGGACGATACTACAGTGGGAGCTCTAAATTTTGCCTATCCAGGTTTAATTAGGATATGGATTTTTAACGAGTACCTGACATCGTACAGGCTCGGGACCCCCGTTTAATGTCCCTTCCGAAGGACGGCGTAACTAAGGATTTTTTACCCCCTTAAAAAAATCCTAGGGCCACCTGCCGGGCTACGAACCCGAACAAAAATTTTTGTACAAATGTGGCATTCTTTTATTCCTTTTTTGTTGTAAAAAAAATGCGAAAAATATCTCGCAGGATTGACTTCTTATCCTTGAATTAAACCTTCCCCTTCCTGTGAAGACTTTGAAGGGTTTTTTGGTGGCTTCCCTAAGCGGATGACTCAGTACTACTCCCAGCACACAATCACCTGGCCCCGCACCCCCCTGTCTTCTTAACATACACGAAGTGTCATGAATCGGATTCGAACAGTTGGCTATTCGATCCGATTGGTGCACTATTTTTATCTAATTCATACCGAAACTAAACATTTATTTCTGTATCATTCATCTTCCATTTGTTAATTCAACTGATCTACTCCATGAAATGGTACTAGTCTCCCAAATATGGTTCCCACTAACGCGTACAGTGAAATTTTACTGTTAATTATTAATATTATTAAGTTTACTAGCACTTTTGGCACCTGATATTTGATTATGTTCTTTATTAACATACAATCAACGGGAATTCTAAAATGGTTTCCATATATTTAATGAGTCCTGATTTTAATAATATTAGGTTTCAAAGATAATCGTTTATAATTACAATAATTAACTCGCTGCTTGATATTTAATTTTTTAAACTCAACATTTGCATTATCTTTCGTTTGTATAAAATTACTGAAAATGTATCGTACATTATTTATCACTATATTTTAATATATCTAAACTGAAATATTGCATTTTATATATTAAAATACACTTGAAAGATGCTTTAAATTCCTTTTGCTCACTCTGTTCTTACTTATTTGGTACACAGAATAATAATTAATTGAGTTTTTTTTTATTATGCATCCCTAATTTTTAAAAAAATTCGTTAAGGAAATATTGAGATATAAAGATATAAACCATGACGGTTTATGAATATTCGGTTCATTTATTGTGATTTTTCTTTGATATCGGGTATAGTTTTTTCATCCCATGAATTTTTATTGTTTTTGAAGCTCATACGTGTTATATTGAAGTATGCAATTTATCTATGAATATTCAAAACTGGTGATAAAGCTATTTCGATTCTCATCCTATTTCCATCTTGATAGGGATGAATATTTTTTTTCAAAATTTATAATGGAATTTCTTAATTTAGTCAGCGAGTATGTATTGTTTAAAAAAAAAACAAAAAAAAAAGACACATTCCAGTCTTAATAAACTTTATCGAGTGACTGTGGAAAACCTCTAGATCAACAGTATGAATGTCTACAGAATGGAATAGAGTAGAATAGAAAAATAATTTTATTCTGGGACCAGGTCCCTTTAGAATAACAGAGATGAACAAATTTGAATAAATATTTATCTGGCCAAAGGCTTTCATCAGAATAAAACAATGTTTACATAATATCTTGAAAGTAAATAACTAAACAGGTAAGTTTTGGTAGAAAATCAGAAAATGTACAACAAAATTAAAATAAAAAAACAGACAAATTTACAATAAAAAAAAAATACGCTTATGGAAAAATAAGTGAATACATGATAGCACCTAATAAAAAAAAAATGATATCATTATGAGGGTGAAATATTTACAGTGTGCAAAACTATACCTTTACATGTGCAAAACCAATTACTCCACGGATCAAAGCAACTTCTAGGAATTAAAAAAAATATTAACGAAAATATGATTTTAATATTTAAGATTTTATAACTATGTTTGATTTAGTGTAGTTTAATTTTGTGTTAATAGTATTCGGTTTCTACAAATGGAATAATAAATCAAGGGCTGCACGAAAAAGGTATTGGACAGCACTGCACATCTCACTTAAATCTATTCATTAACCAATGTATAGAGTATAATAAAACCACATCGTGCCTAAATTGTTTTAAATAATGCCAGTTTCAAAAGTTTTCCAACAGTAAAATAATCTAAAAATATTAATAATTAAAGCAGGTCGCTTACAGTTTTAAAATTAACTGGTTAGTTGTACTCACGGAACATCATAACGTTTATTTTCGGTAAAAACTGGGATTTAATAATGTTCACGATTGCAATACATGACGAAAATAACAGATAAGTATTAATAATTAATAATCATTTAACAAATACGATATTTATTATTACTTATGATTAATAACTTTTAAGGCATATTTGTCAGTCACATGACGGTGGTACAGCGTTAGCTCAATTGCCCATACCCTTTATGAAGTATGCTCTGTTAAGATATTCAATTGGAGTTCTGGCACGTGGCCTTGTAGTATGTTGTATAAACTACTACAAATTGTACATCATATTGAGATATTGCGTATAAAAAACTATTTACTTTATTTTGTTTTTGTGTAAGTATTAACATTTACATATAAATTTTAAATATGACATATTTCAATATTTAATAATAAATACAGAACAATTTTTTTCAATGATGATACGGCATTTTTCAGTATATTGTACCTACTATATTAAAACTGATTTACCTTACTCTCTTTGTCCTACTTGTTTACCATATTATATATTATTATATATTAAAATAAAAATATTTTAATAATCACAAAAAAATAAAAATACATTTTTTTTTTATTTAGTTAGTCCTTTTCATGTTTTGTTTTTGAGCAGAAATAAATTAAAGAAAGGTTTTGGTCTTTTGGGGCTTAAGTGTTATTATGAATGATTATTTAAAAATAAATAAATAAAAAAACTTAATTTTTGTTAAATGTTAATATATCTATCTAAAACATGGATAATTCATCCGAAAAATGGCTTAAATAGACTGAAAAATTACATAAAACACTGATTGCCTTTCTTGCAGAGCAGCCATTTTCAAATCCTTTGGTGTTCTATATATAGGAGCCTCGTGTTATACACACCGTGGTCGATTTTAATGTGCACTTTTTGTAATCTGATAACTAAAATTATCATGTACTCTACTGCTAAAAGAGGAACATTCATGTGTAATTCTTGTGCTCTTTTGTTTTAATATTGTATTTTAAGAGATAATGATATGACAATAAATTAAATGAATTACAACAATAATGTTAGTTGGTTTTACATTGGAGGCATAAAACCTATTTCTCATCAACGCCTAAACCACCCAGAGTCTGAATCAACCACCAAATTTTCAACTTGTGATTTCATGACTTATCGACGGTATTGATTTCTGCTACAAGTGTTACATTATTGTTGAAATGTTGTAGAATGTGTAGGCTAAAAAATTTATTTGTGAGCGGGGTGTGCGGCTTGTGTATATAACTTCGTCATGTAGTTGATGGATAGTTTTTGTCATCTGAACAACGAAGGTGGGAAACCGGGTTCGAAACAAAGATTTAGGGCAGGACTTTTCATCATACTAACACTTTCCAGAACATACAGCATACATGAAAAAACCTTCTCAGCACCTTCAGCATACAGCACCTTCACATTATACGTATATTGTTATAAGTGTGTATGTATATACTCTGCGTATTCAAATAACATAAAAACGACGTGCAACACTCCTATTAATAAAATATGGTTTTAATTACATTAGAAGATAACTATTCTGCATAATTTACTAATAAATGATCTCCTTATTATTAAGGAGTGAAAATGGGCATCGTGAAAAAATTAACTAGATTTTACTTTAAAAAGAAAAATAGCTGAATAGGGAGTGGAAAACTTTACAAAAAAATTAAATAAAAACAAATAAAAATACAGATCGCCAGATATTGCTAAAAGAACTTGTTATATTTTATAGAAGGTCTCAGAGTCTGCCGACTCAGCCTTCCAGGAGGGTGTCATGGATGAGTAGATAAGGGTGGTTATTGAATCAGGGGATTAGGATGGCGAGATAGATTCTGATGAATTTCGAATTCCCTTATCTATAACAAACGCTGTCCTTTACATAACATGACTCAGTAGGACCTGGTCAAAAGATACCATTGAGCTTCTACGTATAGAGGCTGTGGGGTTGGGGAATAGGATTTGGAACTCGATAAAAAAGTCTAATCGATAAAGCTAGTGCTCCAGAGTTTTGGAAGGAAATGTCTTTATAATTCGCTTTTAGAGAAGAGAAAACGAAGGAGAAGAAGAGTTCCTTTCTTGTTAGTTCCTCGGGAAACCGTGGAACTAACAAGAAAGGGCACATGAACAATTGAACTTGACCTATCCGTAATAATTATTACCAATCTGATTGAATCTTGTGAAAAGAAGAAGATGGTATGAAACTAGACAATCTTTTTGCTTTCAATTTGTCGAAGAATAATGCCGAATTTCAGGAAAACGTGGAAAAGAAAAAGTTGAGAAGAAACTCTCCGGGTCATCCTCCGTTAAAATATAATCTAAAGAAGATGAAACAAGCATCTGCCATCTGTACCTAAAGGATGAAGAAAGTTCCAACCCATTTATGTGAAGGCCCTTCCTTCTACAGACTTTGGCTCCGACACCAGGCAATGCTTAACCGAAAGATATTACTAGAACAAATCCCACGGGCCTTATGTGTAGTATACGATTCCTTTGGGAACTCTATACGAACACAGGAGTATCCTCGTGGGTCGGAGCGATGATAGGCTTAGCATTCTTAAATATATTTATTTATTTATTTCTGATTTTTACATTAGTAAAATACAGAGAGAGTTTGTTTAGAAGTTTAACAAAAATAATAGTACATAAAAATAAAAGAAAAGTAAACATACAGAAAAAGAAAGTAGATAATTATAATACTGAACATTGTAATGAAGGAAAAATCAAAAATATGGCCACGAGTCGACACTAGATCAAAATATGGAAAATTCTTTTAATAAACCTTGTATTTAAGTAAAGGTGAACTTATATAATTCAAAGGTATTGTTTTGTGGGTAAACAACCATATATGTTTCAACGGGTCAGAGCTATTCCAATACTTAAAGCTTTATATAGGAAGTTACAGATATTAATATCATTGTTGTGTTTAGGATTCAGTAATATATAAATAATATGATCGTATGAACTAATATATTTATTTCTAGGTTCCATATAAAATGGACGTTCTATATAAAATGGAGTCGAAAACAATGTGGTTTAAATCGTCACGTGATTCATTTAAGCATAGAGGACAATTCTCTTCAGTATGAATTCTGTGAGTTGTTTTGTTAGCGTAAACAACTATTTGTTTGCTTGGGAAAACTCTAATTTGAATTAGGAGTCTTATTCTCTCTACGGGTAAATCTGATGTCAGGTATGGCTGTACTGAATTTATAAAGAATAAATTTTTGTACAAAACATTGTACTGAGAGCACAGAGGTTTACATCGTGATCGTATAACCTTTCTTTTTATTGATTTATCATTTCGTTTTTATGTTTCAGCACTAATCGGGGGTTTTGCTCAGCACACAGCCAGCGATGTCTTAAGTCAGATATAATACTCTCAAGTTGCTTAAATTAAATTCTGCTTCACATTCTTAAATATAATAATAGATAAGAAATCATTCAAACTTTTTTTTTTTAATTATCAGTAGCTAGTTAATTGAATCAAACAGTTGCAATATAATTTTATAGATATAGTTATAGTAAACTTCAAGTGGAAGTTATAAGAAGTGGAACGTTCGTATTCAGAACATATCAAGAGATAAGTTTCAGCGAACTTAAGAATTCTTCTGATGTTGCTGTATGGAAATTCAGAACGAGGGATAAAGGTGTAGGAATGGTCTTTGATAAATTATTCCATCTTTATCTTAATCTAATGCGATGAGACATCACCGGGTCGGTTAGGCGAGGAAGTGAGATTTTTTGTTACGTTCCAGAGGGACTTGTCACTAGCAGGAAGGGAGAAGGAATGAGCATTAAATCATTGAAGTATAATCGTTAGTTCTTCACTAAGTTGTAAATAAGTTTGAAAACATTTAAATCATACTAATAATTTTAGGATCTTAAAAGAGGTTGTATTAAAGCTTTAGTAAAAGTGTATTAAAGGATTTCAGGCTTTCCAATTTTTTTACCTGAGGGGATAACATATATCTTCCTAATATTATAAATGTGAAAGTTTGTATGTTTACCTCTCTTTCACGAAAAAACTACTGAATGGATTTGGACGAAACTTTACAGTAATATAGGTTTTACATCAGAATAACACATAGGCTATAGCAAGCGAGGAATTGGGGGGGGGGCGCACGAGGGCACGTGTCCCCCCCCCCCGACAGTTTTTTAGGTACTGTAGAGAATCCATTATAGTACATAATTAAAGACAAATCACATGATATTAGTTGTTTAAATAACAGAAAGGACAGGAGTGAAGCTATTTGTTTTGATATCCTACGAATATTATAAATGCGAATGTTTGTTACTTATTCACACACAAACTACTGAACGGATTTGGATGAAACTTATTGAATAAAATAGGTTATACATCATAGGCTACATCAAGGGCAGATTTATATGGGGTCACGTGGGCATGCCCCCCGTTATAGTACATAATTAAAGACTAATCAGGAACTTAGCCTCTTGAAATTTGTAGATAGGTTCTTTGTATAGTTTAAGAAAGAAATTTGGATAATTCCACCCCGAGGGTTTCTCCCTTTTAATATAATGGGGGTTCAAAGGTTGTAGCGAATCCGTCAGTTTTGAAGTTAGACATCTGAAATAATGGATGTACAAGTAACTTATATTTTAAAAAAATAATTAAATTATTTATTTAAAATGATCTTTCACGAAACTTTATGTGGCAGGCTGAATTCCACGCGAGCGAAGCCGCGGGAATAAACTAATATATATATATATATTATCGGTTACAACTGTTCTTGACTGTTATAAATTATTTATACATGAGGTTTTCGAGTTTCAGTGAGTGTTTTAAACTTCTTTCTGGCGACTTTTAGAGACTATGTTGGTCTCATATTCATCCCCTAACTGTGAAAAAATGAGTATTTATTGTATACAATAAATAACATTCTGTTCTAAATATAAATTGACCGTGTAAGATGTTAATAAATAATTGTTACTTACAAATCGATGAAGAATGGATACTAAATCATTAATCTATTAAATACCTTCCAATGCTTGCATAATTCATACCTTGCGATTCTTCACAGGAGTTTAAAGAACTGCCTGAAGTTCGATAAACTCAAGTATGTATAAGTATGTGTGTGTGTGCGTGTGCGTGCGTGTGTGTGTGTGTGTGTGTGTGTGTGTGTGTGTGTATGTATATATCATCTTAATTTATTTTATTGACTGAATTAATGTGTCAAATAGATGTTTAAGAATTTTTTTTCTTTAATACTTGATATTTAGCCTATCTTTGCTTCGTATCTAATCTAAATAGCTCTATACTTTTAAAAACAAATATACGATAACAATTTTATCCACTCATGGAAAAGTGAACATCTGATCAGCACCTGTATTTAACGAAACGCAAAGGAAGATAATGATGTGAAATGGTCAGGAGTTTAAGTCAATGATTACACATGAGCCAACAAAACAATCTCCGACTGATTTCGCCCTGAAGATGGCCTGAATCTTAGGCCGAAACTTAGGCACAATACAATAAGTCATTCTTATTTTGTGTAATCATTGACTGCGCCCCCTGGCCATTTCACACTACTCTTAGGATTATCCAGTCAACTATTTTCCACTTGAACAGAGAAAAATATTACATATGGAGTAATAGTTATCCTAAGATTATAAACATTTCTTTTAGAAAGGAGCTCACATTGAAAACAAGGTATAAATAAGAAATCCGAAGAATCCGACCGGTGAATAAACTTATATTTTATATACATATATTTTCTCCTGAACAATGGGAAAGGGACAATGGAATTATGCGATTTGGACAAGGATGAGGAGGTAACTTGGCCAAGCTCCAACCTTTAAAGATAAGCATGTTAATGAAATCAATAGTAGCCCTCGGGTCTTGAGCGAGATTCCATCCCCTAAAACACTATTACTTTCCCAATAAAAACACCCCGCTATGGTATAGATGGTATAATTAAAACAAGAAATTCGTAAAAGTTAACTGCTCAATAATTAGTGAAGATGGCTTGGGATATAATTCAGATTGCTTTGAATTGATATCTAAAAATAATAATATTGGCAGGCATCTCATGAGTGTATGCAAACATAAGAAACAGAAATATGCCAGGTCCTCGATGACTGTCAACTAGCAGCTGAAGAAACAGCGTTCCTTGAATGGAAAAGAGGAATTGGCAATGACATCATCGATGTTATGATGTTATGAGCGGGACAAGATCATAGAGTAGTCTTAGCATATTCTATCAATCAAGAGTTAATTTGATATTCCGTAAAAATTAATATTTTAGCAATCTCTCACAATTTTTTTTATTTGCCATCGAATAATCCTCATTATTCATTAAGGAAGTTTTTAAACCTGTTATTTATGTATTATCGCTTACGTGTTTTAATCACTTGTATCATGACCATGCTACGTTGCAGTTATTTTGTATTAAAAATTTCTAATGTTCAATGTGGAAAATTATAAAAGCCTGCTATATTGAAGTGCAGAGATATGAAATTGTTACATCTTTCAAACGATTCGTTACTGCTGGCTCCAAAATAACTCAATAAAAAATCCGAACCCAAAAGGCTTAAAAAAACTCAAACGATTAATTATCATTACTTTTTCTTGTCTAGAATTCATTAAAACTAAATTATTTGTCGCTTGTGATTCAATGTTGAATCGGTAAAAACAAAAACATTAATTCAGAACTCGTATTTTAATTAATTAACCCGTTTTAGTACATTATTACATTGCAAATAATTGGTACCATTAATTATATAATAAATATTATATTATTTTCTAACATATTATATAATTTATTTTAAATAAAAGATGGTTTTGCTTTTAATAAACATATAATCATCCCGTTTTCCTTTTTTTTTTTTTTTTTTTTACCCATATTTATTCATTAATCACTTACTTTCTTCAGTTTTACACTTTTCTCTAATTAATCAGAGTTTATTATTTTCTAAATTCATCGTTTATATTTATCGTTTATCATATTATCTGTTCATTTATTTTATATGTTTTTACAATTTACAGACTTTTACTATGAATATTTCTTTTAGTCTCATCGTCACCTTCAACAAAGACAATATATTAGCTTTGATCATGTCTTGAAATTTAATTGTATATTTTTTTATCACCTTTTCTGAACAATAATCTAACAATATGGATAAATTATTTTGTATCATTTTAAAATTGTATTTATATCACTGGTCCACAATACCTACTTCAAGTTTTCATAAAAGAAGGAAAAACCATTATCCAGTACAAATAAATTCTTCATTTATTAATTCTTGAGACGTTTTGACTACAGTGTCATTTTCAATCACAAATGATTTCTGGTTTTATGCATCAGAAACCATTTCGTACATAATTATCTTTTATTTGGAGCAAACCAATGGCTACATAACTTGAGAAATAAAGTGTTCCTTCCTTCCTTCCGAAATACTTACGATACAATAATTTAAAGCAGGTTCATTTTATGAACATAAGACATGCTTAATCGTGTGGTTCTAGACCCGAAACAATTATTAGATTGGCAAGAGGAAGGGACTAAAGATTGTTCTTGAAAGTCTAAACTTCATTTTAAGCTATAACAAAAAAATTCGATACGTAGGTATATAAGTATGTAGGTATTACAGCTGAAGCAAGTTTGAACCATAGAGATTGAGTCCTAATTACGTTCTCATGATTCTTCATCATTAATCGACATAGCGGTTAACTGATCTGATAAATTGCACGAATTTATCTTGTATCTGGCATCCAGCGATCCTTCTTCCTCATCGCTGCATCCGAACATAAGCCCATATAGTCATCCATCCAGTTACGCCTTATATTGTCTATACATTATGTCTATACAATGTAATCATTTTGTAGCATGGAAGCACCATAACTGAAAATCTTGACTCCATTAGAGCTACATAGGTCGACGTCCCAAGCTATTCCGATGACGTAGTTATAATATTCTCCATTAAGATAGGAAATTATTAATCCATAAAGTTTAAATTAAAAGCCTTAAGTGAAAACAACGTATGTACTAATTCTGGAAAAATATTTCATGATAAGGATCACTAATATTACATTTTTAAATTATAATGATCAACTAATAAAATTTTCTTAATTAAAAGCTTCTGGAATACTATTATTCTATTATAAATTATAATATATATATATATATATAAACAGTTCATCATATAAATCACTTACAGTAAATACTTTGTTTGCTTCTAATAACGTTCTAACGTTTGTATAAATAATATCTAGTTTCTTAATTTCCTTTTCCAATTATCGATGGTATTTTTCGATAATCAACACTTACTTTACTCTTTGAACGGTTCAAGTTCTTTAAATTTAAGTTCGATATGTCCGGAACTATTGACGGAGAGTTTCTAAACATAATTATCGCAAAATTTTCATCTTCTAAATAACAGCAGTTCTTGGATACGTCCTCGCGTTTTACCTTCCGTACATTAAGCTGATTATGGAACACTTAGGGATCTCTAAAGGAATATGGGATAAGTATCAATATAAATGTAGATTGGCCGGGATAATAAAATACTTGGAAGGAGGAAAGGTATGAAGAATTAAGGCGGGGAGGTGGCCACAAAGAGTCATGTCCAGCCCCGGAATCGAATCCAATAAGCTCTAGGCCTTCCCAGCCTCGTTTTTCCCCGACTAGCCCCAAATATAAGGGTAGGCCTTATCTTCCAAGAGACCTCCCACCCTCCACCAACCCCCTTTCTGAAAAAATAAAGCTTCCCCTCTCTTAGGGGGAAAATTTTCCTTCGATTTCTTCCCCTTCGGGCCTTGGACGGTAAATGAAAAGCTTCTGATAGACTGATAACAGGGGCTATTGAGTAAGAATAATAAAGCTTTAGAAATAGCTCTAATCGACTTTCTTTTTTTTATATAAGATATATTTCCTACTTTTTTTCGGCAATAATGAAAAGACTACAGTCTAAATTTATTATGTCTATTTAAACAATCGTGAGAATCCAGAAATACATTTATACAAAATATATTAGCATGGAATAGATACAATGACGTTTCTAGTCGTTATGATTTATTGATCTCTCAAGACTCAAAATTGATTATATGAAAGCTGTTAAATAATAGGTAAGTTTTCATAAGACAGGTTTTGCTCTGAAATAGAAAGTATTTAAGATTATTTACAAAGAAAAAAGAAAACTAGAAGCTTTTTTTAAAAAATGTATGACCTTCCAGGAGAATTCAGAAACACATTAAAACAAACTATCACGAAAAAAAGTACAGTGCCGTTCATCTCGTGATAATTTAATGGACCAAGGTTCAAAATCGATTATATGAAAGTTGTTAAGAACATACAAAGTTATTTACAAAAAAAAAAAACTAGATGGTATTTAAAAAAAATATAGGACCTTTCAGGAGTTATCAGACAGAAAAATAGAAACCACTGAAAAAAATAGGTTTTGATGGCTCCATAAAGTAAAACCTCACTTTTAAGCCTTAAATCCCAAAAGAAAGTTAATAAAACAAGATTATTACAAAAAAAATGTAATTTTAAAACATTAATATAAGAGCAACAGGATGAAAGCCTTATCACTGCAATAAACTCTTAATGTGTTGCGCCTAACGTAGCTTTCTCAGCAAAGGATAAACCGAGGTTGAGGATATTGCCTCTAAAATCATATCCTACCAAGGCGACCACCCTCATTACTCTCAAGAAACCATTTCCAGTTTGTATAATAATTTATGAGAGTGGTGACAACTAAAGAAGTGAATCCTCATCGCTCTTTAAGAGTTTGGCCACCCCGACCCAACTTTTACCTGAAAGGCTCTTCTGTTTTACAACTTTGTTGTTTATAACTAATATTGGGCAGCTTCGTCAATTTCTGATAAATAAGTCGTTTATTAGACTTCATTCATGGTTAATGGTTACAAAACGTTATTTCTAATTTTTTCCTCAATACTCCCCTCGTTTCCTTTCTTCTAATGATTTTTCAATGTGAATTTGAGAAAGAATCACACATTTTATATATTCTATGATATATGAACATAACATATATTAAATTATGTCGGAAATAACGGATAGCAACGTTTCTACACAAATCTTTCATCAGGGTTAACATGAAGACGAAACAAATCATACTTTTGATATCTCAAGCCGTTTAATATACCCGGTGAATGAGTGGTTAAGTCGGATTTTGTCCAGAGAAAGTTAACTGCTTTCAGATAACCGGAATCGTATCATTCTTGTAGTTTTTGGCTTGAAATGGTAATATAAACAATAAACAATAACTCCTTTTCAAGCCAATTCCTTACTTAGCCCCTTATTAACTACCCTAATAAATCGATTCCGCTTAATTAAATACAAGAAACTCATTTTGGAGAAAATCATAATTCGGCTTTAAAAGAAAGATCATAAATAAAAAAGTATACTCAGAGGTTACATAGGCTCAACAAAAAAAGTTTTAACTACTGTTGGGTATCTCATTAAGAAATTATATTTACTATCAACTACCTTTACAACAGGTACCTTAAATTAGTAATGGTTATTTATTATCAGTAGCAGAGTGGCTCAGTGGTAGAGCGCTGATTTGCCTTGCCGAAGATCCTGTGTTTAAATTCCGCTGCTGGAAGCCTTTTATTTAATTTGTTAGCAGCCGTAGATGGATCCTATTGGATCAAGGACCCTCCTGGGGCTCACCCAGCCTCTATAAACTGAAATCTAGGACAAATCACCTCCTTGCACAACCGTTTCCCAAGAGACAGTACAGTCTTTACCACGCACTAAACCTAAAACCCTTTTAGTGGCTTTTAGTGGTACAGATTTTTTTTAACACACGTCTATCGATGTGAAGACATAGTTAATTATATTAAAACATTCTAATTTAGTTTTATTGAAATTCTTCTTCTTAGTGTATGTGCTGCCTTAAGCCCTAATTAGGATTCAATCAAAATTAATGGAGTATTAACAACACGTATTTATTCCCCATTTTATAAAATCCCTGAGGACTGATGCTCATTGAAATTCACAATCTACTTTTAGGTCGTATTGACGAGCGTTAGTATTGTAGTCCGCTCTGGGAGGCAAGTGCTATTGTGTTCAAAGAATGGAATGATTAGCCTTCTATGGGTCAATTGTGCGCTGGCCCAGTGAAGAACATAACTTGCATGTGCTCAGCTATAAAAAAAAAAAATTATATTCACAAGGTTGACATATTCCTCATGCTTGGGCGATTATTTTATAATTAGTAATAATAATGTCAAATAGACTAACTTTAATTGTGAAGTAGCTCATGAGAGGATGTGTTAAAATATATTTTTTTTAAAAATTAATAAAATTTTTTTGATCATGGATTTGTGAATGTTTGTTATAGAAGGGTTGTTTGATGATAACCATTATTAATCTCCTAAAACCAATTACATACAAAACTTAAACCTGCAAGACAAAGCTGCCACCTACGCTTTTGGCTAGTTAATTAATAAATCGGCTGAGCGCTGATTGTATTTCATGGCTTATTAGCTAAAGATCAGCTACTTTACGAGGTCATTTCAACAAGCATGGCAATGTTATTACTTTAATTTATTAACAGGTTACATGTTCCGCAATTTATCGTAGTGTAGCCTTCTCAATTCCATAGTGGACTCATCATTATATGGAACAAATATCGTATTTAAAAAATAAAAAAAACTTTTGGCGTTGTTCTTCTTTACATAGTTGTTATTCTTTAAATTTTATCTTTGAAGTTCCTAAAAAAAAAGTACCGGATTAAGCAATTTTACTTTGATATCTCAAAATGTTATTTCTAATTTTTTCTCAATACTCCCCTCGTTTCCTTTCGTCTAATGATTTTTCAATGTGAATTTGAGAAAGAATCACACATTTTATATATTCTATGATATATAAACATAGCATATATTAAATTATGTCGGAAATAACGGATAGCAACGTTTCTATAGAAATATTTCATCAGGGTTAACCTGAAGTCGGATTTTATCCAGAGAGAGTTATCTGCTTTCAGATAACCGGAATCGTATCATTCTCGTAGTTTTTGGCTTGAAATGGAGTTGTAATATAAACAATAATTCCTTACTTAGCCCCTTATAAATTACGAGTATTCTTGCTTCTACATTTTCCATGAATAGACCTTATAACTTGGAAATCATCAATTAGTTTAAAAGTCAGTCGTAACCTTTAACCACGTTATGAAGAATATCAAATAATAAAATATATATGCGAGAATAATTAATAAATTATTAAATTATTGGTTGTTATAAATTTATTTATTCTCTTTAGTTATTTTAATATTTATTAGCTTAGTATTTTGTCATGATTCGTATTGTTTATTTACTTCTTTGGCACTTTATAAATACTCATACATAAAAAAAATATAAAAACGACGTGTACTATGCAGCCTTCTGGTCAAATTTATATTATGTTTCTTTTTCTGTTCATGTTTGTTATTCTTAATGGACGTATTCCCAGAATAAATAATCTCCTACTTTTTATTGTTCTTAATATGTATACATTTTTTCATTTATTCGTTATTTTTTACTTAGTTTTATTACTTTTTTTTTATTCCGGTTTTATAAAAGTCATCACTTAAAAAAAGGAATATAAATAATGTATATACTTTTAAACCATACTAAACTAAGGCGTTGATGACCAGTCGGTTTTACGCCTCATATTTAATAAAACCAACCAACCCATAATAAAGTTATTTATCTATTCTATTCTAGAAAAAACATCGATCGACGACTAAGAACTCAACGAAATTTGCCGGACTCCAGGCTCAAAACGTTCACCTTGCTATTAGAAAATTACATTTCGATAGGAATCAAAATCTTTTACCTGATAGAGCCACATTACACTCCAGGGAAACAGGGAAATGTTGCGGGTTTTAATCGGAGCAGCATTTGAAGGGGTTAAGTAGTACCGCATTGAATCCTAGTTTATACCACAAAATACATAAAATCATCAAGCTTCCCAACTAAGGTAGATTGTTTATTGATGTACATATGTAGCATTGTTCGTACCAATCAGATTTTTTAAAATTATAACGATAGTTCTAAATCAAAAAAATAATTTCGTAAGAGGAATCACGTCATGAAAAAGTTAACAAATAATCCGCAAAAATAATTACTTATTTTTTATATAAATCTTTATTAAGTTTTTCGAGTGTAATATATATATAGAAAAAAATAATTTTAATAACTTGTCATTTATATAATTAACGAACTAATTGATAGTTATCACAATTGACCAAAGTTTTATTTATAATTCCATGCTAGGATGTTTTTGGGCTACAAGAATGTATTACAACTGTATTAACATTTGTGTAAGTCGGTTGAGCTTTCATTTTTTTTTAATAAGTAATGCCGAGCATGCCGTAATAAGAACTTCCGATTAAAATAAAAATTGATTTTATTAACTCGAAAAGGAAGAGCTTTTCACTTTATATTTATTCATTAAAAGTTTGGAAATCGAAAATTGCAGAGAATTCATCTAAAGCTGTAAAGAATTTTTTTATAATTATTGGTCAACTGTTTTGATTTTTAAATATTTTTATTTTAAAGAGAAAAGGTATGCCCCCGGCCGGGATCCGGGTTCGAATCCCGGCCGGACATATCTTTTCTCTTTAAAATAATAATTTTGTAAAGAAATATTTGAAGCTGAAGGTAATGAATGACATTGTAGTGAGCTCGTGACCACGTATGGAATTTCATACTTTTGCACATCATTTCTTTTTGTCATGAACCAATAAAACATGAAATAAAAACACATTTCTTTATAATCAAAAACTGTGAATTCGTAATACCTTCATTATAGGTACAAGATGTCAATAATCCATCTACACGACCTGATTAATGGTGCATTATGATTTTGAAAGAATGTTCAAATACCAATAAAATATAATAGTTTTTCTATATTTTTTTTAATATTTGAATTCTTCATTTATCATCTATAAAATATTAATTATCTAAATTCTAGTAACATACATAGTTGAGGCAATATGTTAATTATTGAATACTTGAAACAAAGAAAAGAAATAAAGTTTACTTATTTGTTTCGATATTTTTATTTATAACTACGCTCCTGATGCATTCCGGTCGTTCTAGTTTAGAAGTAATTGAAATCACTATATTCTTTCTACATTCCTCCTACCGTTATTACACATTATTTTTACCCTAAAGACTACTTTTTAAAAAAAAAAATAAAGCGTTTGCAATACAAAAATGTGATTTAATCGTAGTGAACCCCAAAGAATTCAAGACATTCGCCAAGGAATTGAACGAACTAATAAAAGTTACATGCTTTGAATATTCCATTTATATCATGCAGTTATTTTAGTTTGTTTATGAGTAAATTTTGCATTTTCTTATTTTTTCCATTAAAAATATTAATAATCTAATGTTTATTAAGCAAGCTATTATTGTTAATTTTATACTTTTTGGTTAAAAATATTATTGTATATTAAAATTAAAACATTTTATAGGAATGTACATAAATTAATTTACATACTATTTTTAATAAAAATGTACATTAATATTAATAACATTTCATGTACTTTTTTTTTCTAAGTGAAATTGAGAATTCGCTTAAAATATTTCGATAAAACTAATTACTTTTGAACACAACTCTGATAATATTTATTCATTATTAATATCCAAAGAGAATAAAATAATAATATGAGGAAATGGCAGGTGAAGGGTGCATGTATTCTCCACTAAATAAAAATCATTTTTAACTCCCTTTACTCCTGATTATTTTAAATTTGTTTGTTTTCAGGTAGCGATAAAGGAAAAGTTATGGAATTAACTGAAATTTATTTAAATATTTTTATTAATTCAAATTCTAAATGAAAGGAGTTAAGATTTTAAAAAATATTTGACTTAATCCCCATGTTAGTTCTGGATCGATCAACTTCAAATCTTAAGAAAGAATATTTAAGGAAGAAATAGTTGGGGGTGCAGTCAATGAAAACACCAAAATAAGCATAACTTATTTATTATGTGCCGACGTTTCGGCCTACAATGTAGGCCATCTTCAGGGCTAAGAGAGAGAAACAAACAGAAATATATAAAAACGTAGCAGTAACAAGAATATATAAAGTGGTACAGGAGTGGAAATAAAAATAGTGACTAGATAAAAGAAGAAAAAAAGAAAGAATATTATATAATTTTAATTGTATCAATAATTCAATTATGCTTAAACTCATATTTATATCATAAATATGTTTAAACCCTCTTTATTTTAACTATGCCGATAACCTCATTATTAATTAAGAAGTAGCTTTCTCATTCTCATGTATTTTTTATAATTTTTTTATTTTTTATTTCTTATTATTATTAGTAATGCTGTAAAGTTATGTAGAAGAACCTAGGAAACTAATGTCGAGTTAGTGTCATTAAAGTCTTAATGATGGTTTTTATGTATAATAATTAAAACTGCGTACCTCACTTTCCTTGCTCTCGTTAATGAATATATTCGAAGTGTTTGAGTGTACCTGGCCATTCTGTAAGACTCTCTAGAGTTGGAGTAATATCTTGAAACGAGCTCGGTTCTCTGTTTCTCCTGCCCAAATGACTTCTTTCAAACACTTCACCTTCCTCTGCACCTTAATTTAAAAACCGCCTCTACCTGGAGACTTTTTCTTTTGTTTCTTGTCGAAAATATCCATTTTCGAAAATATTCTACGTTCATTTTAACTACCGGAATATAAATTTCTCCCTAATGATTATTTAATGTGAATAATTTAATTATATATATATATATAGATGTGTAACTGTATAATTTAATAACCTCATTTTATTTTTTCCAGGTGAGTGGTTCTTTGGTGACAGAAGATCTAAGGTATAAGTATGCACTCAATTTTTCACTGTGACAAAAGGAAAGAAATCGATAAAGCTTTTATATTGCTACAAAACCTATCGAAAAATGTAATAATTGAAAAAATTAATAATCATAAATGAATGAAGATGAAGATTTTTTTTTTTAAAGTGACGGAATATATACAATATTACTAGAAGATTATTTTAGTTATTTTATTTAATTATAGATTATGAATATAACGTAATTAGTAAGTAAAAAAATTAACAATGATTTGCCGATTGCCGACGTTAACTTTTAATGTATATATATATCTATATATATATATATATATATATATATATATACACACACACACAAAGTATTTGAACAATATACAAAGTATAGGCCTTGTACAATAGACAGATCTCAGAGGGTCCACCTTTGCCTATCTTGAGTTAGCCAACTACTTCAAGTTCAGCGCAGCTCTACTGCATCATTGTTTATTCTATACTTCCATCTGCTATGCATCTGCTTGCAGATGGTCTCTTGAAAACTGTTGCGGCATCCATTATTGTTTAGAGGTAACTTATTGCTTCAAGTTGTATTCCCTGCCGCTAATCCTAACTATTGAAGAAAGTCATGAGATCCTGACTTACCAGTTTCTTTTCTTCCCTGTGTTTATATTCTGATCTAACCTATACCACTCAGGTTACCGTGGGAAAAACTATCCTATCAAATCTCCCAATCTGGCATTTGTATGCTTAAGTCAGATTTTTCGGTCAGTGCTCACTCAGGCTCGCAGATATTTGTCTAAACTGGCCATCGGATGCCAATCTAGCGATTTTTCAGTATCTGTAAATTTGATTGAATGGTGAAATCTTTGTTATTCGTGGCAAGGTATGTTATTTCCTCATTTAGTTTGGTCATTGTATGGCAGAGGCTCAATATTTTCAAGAAAAATTTAGTATCCAATGTTGGGGAGGACTTTAGTTCAATATATTTTGTTTTATCCACATTTAATTGTAAACAGATTCACTCAGCTTCTCTTATCCGAGTTTTTATTACATTTTCATCACCTACTTCCCATCGTTATCTGGGTACCATTTTACAATAAAGATCTCGTCTAGCGTGCTCTATCTTCTTTCGAATCTATTTCATGGCAGCCTATTACATTTTTATAGTTAAGTTATCTCAGTTGATGGTCAATATTAACAGTAATCGGATGCTTCCTTTGTGCCGTTAGTTTTAAATTCTTGAAACTCATACATGAAATTCATTTTTTAAAATAAAACATATTAGGGTTGTGTTCTCTCGTATTTTCTGGATTTGTTCTAATTCTCATAAATTCTCTTCTATTTTTAAAAACTCTGATAGTAGGTTGTCCATACCTGGAGCCTTTCTTTTTTAATGCCTGTCGATTGCTATTTCCATATTCAGATTATCCTGTTTTCATCCTCTCTCTTGCCGGTTCTTTTCGGTTTAGTCGATATCTCCTGCCTTTTAAGGATTCTCTTGTTTAGATTCCGTTCTTCCCGGATATTTAAAACCTTTTCTTTCGATCCCGTCGCCATTCTTCAACTTTGTTCTCCCATTTGTGTGTGATATCGAATAAATACTAATCATTCTTTTATGATTGACGAATTGATACCTATTATTTCAGTTGTACTTGATACTTTTAAGTCTTTCTTTGAAGAATTATCTTTTGATTTTCTTATCATCTTGATAATTTTCATCCTGATAGCTACCCTGATTTATTACCTTTTTGATTTCTTGGTTCAAGCATTATTACTAATAAATAATAAATAATGAAAGAGATCATTCTGGCGATCAGGAAGTGAATTGACGGAATTGAATAGAAATTTGAATAACTTTTATAAAAAGCTCAATCATTTTAAGGGTTTACTACAAGCAAATGGTTTATACTCTCTTGTACTGCCACGGCCAATATTTTCAATCCATTCATCAAATTTTCCTTCATCACAATTTGAAACAGATGAAGATTAGGTTCCACTCCGGACCAGAGCTGTTATAAAAAACGAAGGATGAGACGACGTTTTCAGTCCCAGAATAAGCCCTGAGGACACGGTCAAAAACCAGAAGAAATATTTGTTTAATGAATTCAGCAACTGTTTGTTTTTATTTTTTATACTTTGGTATCTAAAAATTACTGTGATAGAAAAGAAAAAGGGCAACAATTTATTTTATTCAATTTCCAAAAATCATAAATTAAATAAATATAATAAAATAGCGATTTACTTATACATGATATTTGTAATATAGCCTATACTTACATTGGAAACCATATAAAATAATAGAACTTAAAAAAATATATATAACTAAAATTTTGTTGTTTCCAATGAAGAAGCATTTTTTTATATTGTAGCTAAAAAACATTTTTATAGAAGGAATTGTAACCCTTCATATGTAAAAAATAAGAAAAAGGTCCCCATCCATACAATATTTACAAAACGAAATTCATCCAAATGACAGCCATGCTTTATATGCAATATTCACACTCAGCCAAGAAATCCGAGAATCTCCCCCTCGTGTATTGAGGGCAAAGCAGGTCCATCGAATCCGGAATCCCTAAATAACAAATGCTGAGCGCTGGAGGGCTCTGTGACAACGCCTCAAATATACAGAGGGAGGCCCTTCAATCCTTCGCAAAGGATCCATTCCAACAGCAAGAAGACGTCATTGTCCACCAGATTTCCGGGCTTTCCCCAGAATAAATTTATATATCTTGACTACTTAACAGAGAATATTCACTAGGAGGAAACTAGATTAAAAATATACCCAATCGCCAGTTCTGTTGCTGCAATCATTGGCCAATTATAGAAATAAAAATTTATTTCCGAATTTCAAGAGATTTTAATTCCAAATCTGGAAACAACGATTAACTTACAGAAGGGAGAATTCAACTTCGCTTAACCAATAATTGTGTTAAAATATCTATGTCTAATTTGCTACTTAATATTTTAAATAAATAATAATAATTAAACACCTTCAAGCACTAAAGATAATGCTTCATATTGAAAAAGGCCGCATACGAGAAATAAAGGTTTTTTCATTTTATTTTTTAAAATGAATCGTTATGTATCCTCTTTCCCCGGATTACTTTAATTCACTTGAAGCAAAATTCCGTTAATTAAATAACAAATTCCATTTCGTTAAATTAGGCAATGTTCATTGAAACGTTAATTTAATCTCTATCGCACTGTTTAGAAGGAGAGCGGATTGGCCCAATAGTAGAGCGCTGTGTTGCCGTGCCGAAGGTCATGGGTTCGAATCTCGCTGCTGGCTAGAATTTTATTTAATCAGTTAGCAGCCGGATATGGATCCAATGGAATCTAGGACCCTCCTGGGGTCACCCAGCCTCTATAAAGTTGGTACCCAAAACAGGGGATAAATCTGGCGGTTGGGCGTGATCTAGGACATATCACCGCCCTACAAAATCGTTGTCCAAGAAGCAGTACAGTCTCTATCACGTACTGAACTCATGACAATGGGTTGTAGTGAAAGAGGGAAATTTCTTTTTTAATTTTTTTCTTTAATAACCCTCAACGCTTATACCATTATGTCCAAAATTAAATATTCAATTACATATCATTTTATGTCAAAATGCTTGATACTGTTGAAAGCCTTTGGTGAGGTAAAATTAACAAAAAGGTAAAAATAATAATTAAATGAGAGCATCAGTTGCCACTATTTCACCGTTGATGAGAACCGTTTGAGCGCTGTGCAATATCTCTGCTTGATTAGTATTCTCTTATGCTGTTTTGAAGTGACGTTTGCTGTCTCTGGTATACATTAACGTGATTTAGTGTTTTTAGTGTCCCCATTATGCCTGAACAGATTAACTGCCTTGTTATATCCTGAAATTTGAGACCCTTAAGGCTTTCTTTTGTCGATATTCCTGTAGTAACTTAATGTTTGTTTTTATTATCAACTAGTTTCTATTAATATAATGTTTTTATTAATTTTACTTCAACAAAACGATCAAGTGTATGCGTAGCTTGTCGTTTCTTAGATATTGTTATATTAATTTGAAGCTGCTTTATGAAAAAATAAATTTTTTCGTTGTTTTTGAGGTTAATGAAAAATGATATATAAACATACAAGAGGGGATAAATGGAGTCCAGATTAAAATTCAAAACACTTGGTAGGTATGTAACTACCTTAGGTGTTAATTTAACAGTTAACAGTCAGTCAATGAATATTTAGAAACAAAAGCTTCTGCAGGGTGGATTCAACTTTAACTTTTACTGTGCTGAAAAAAAAAATATGCGACTATCTGAAGGAACACTTTAATTCAGGCTGTGTGCCGAGGTAATCTATTACTCCGGGTGACACTTCCATCGATTTGATACTGGCCAGATGCCCTGCTTTGTGCCTCCTACTTCTCTTATAGTTCCATTTTGAACCCATTCGCATCGTGTTTAGTTTTTTTAACTCTGGAATAAAATTTTATTACGGGGTGCGGTTAACGATAAAACTCAGAATAATTTAGTTAAATGTTTGCCCAGATTTTGGCCTAAGATATATGCTTTTAAAACATTACCATATCCTTAGTACTGTATTGTATATTTCAGATAATTTAATATTGTACTATTCTTGTATTGCTATGCTAACTTGTCGCCTTGAAAATGATTTAGCTTAGGGCTAATATGGTCAATCTTCATTGCTTTGTCATTGTACTATTTCCTGTTGAAATTTGAAGCTCGGATTTTATTTATTTTATTACTTAGCCGTAAGTTAATCCCCTCCCCCTCGCCCGGTTTTAATCTATATTTTTTTCTGTTATTCTACATTAAAGTAAAATTACACATGTCCAATCGTATTGTCCAGACAGCCCGAGTCGTTAAGAAATAAATAAAAAACACTGAATATGCTTTATTTTTTATCTCGGGATTGAATAAAGATTTTTCCAGCGACGGTGCTTATTTTGAATATCTCGATAATACTCATATTTTTGAGCCAAATTCGATGAAACCTTATTTGGTAATGTCTCGGCTCATTCAAGTTTAAGGACAGCTAGAAACAGGACAAGATAGACAGATTATGACTAGTTGGCAACATATTTTTTACTGAAGCATATGCCCGTGAACTACTGTTATTTCACATCATAGTGTACCTCCATGATGTCGATTAACAGTTGTTTAAACAGTATGTAACTTTACATGATGTAATTTGATAAAGGTAGTAATAATTTTACCCTTAACTAATTAGAGAAAATTGAGTACGCCCTTCACGAACTCCTCTTATTTCACCCAACTTGTGGTCACTCAAAATATTTAATACAGTTTGTAGTTAGGCCTGTAAGGGAGAGAACTGTAGAGAGGAATACTATATTTAATAGACCATATTTGGCATGCCTTGAGCCTGGAATTCCTTTGGAAAACTCCTCCTCTTTCAGTAACATGGTTGGCAATTATGAACTTTGGAGTTGAACTTCTTGCTTCGTCCTCGATGTTCTAATCACTTTATCTTTGATCCAGGCAGCGCTGTATTACTTCATATGCTGATTCCATGCCATATTAGATTGTTTCGATCGAATCAATTAGGTAGATGCTTTTTGCTTACTGTTTAGCGATACATAATGTATTGTTCATTTTGTTCTCCTCATACTTCTTTGAGTTTTCATCAATATCAAGAAAACTATTTACATTCTCTTTTATCTGGTTGTGAAAGTCTGGTTAGTTTCATCATAACAAGTGAGTGAAGATCATTGTAATTC
This sequence comes from Arma custos, assembly GCA_037127475.1. Classification (NCBI taxonomy): domain Eukaryota; kingdom Metazoa; phylum Arthropoda; class Insecta; order Hemiptera; family Pentatomidae; genus Arma; species Arma custos. The sequence continues at coordinate 98,655,689 of CM073761.1, forward strand.
TTCAAAATGTGAACCTATCTGAGTTAAGGTTGTACCCTAAAACTCTCTGTATCTCATACATTATACTAATTTCGGTCGAATCTCATCCTTTTTTTAAGATGCCATTTTCATTTTTTATTCTGATCCAGTTTCTGAGATTTTTCCTAGAATCAAAACTCTGCAGAAGAGGACATAGTAATAATAGTGATAGTATTTTTCGTTCCTGAAGCCCATTTGAGTTCAAACCAAGATTTTTCTGATTTTAACAACTTTAGTTGAACACAAGGAATTCCTCCACAAATTCAGATCCATGGATTTTGGCTGCTCGGGGTCAGCTGGAGAACCTATCTTTTCCCGAATCAGACCGCACCCTGCCGAAGCACACTAAACCTCTGGACAGCTGTTGACTTCCTTTAAAACCAGAACACGATTTCCAAAAGTGGTATACTTACTCTAGGGCCGGTCATTGTTAGTTGTTTCCAGTAGTCTGGCGGTCTTCACATACTCTCGGGGTAGGAGGCAATCATAAGCCGAATCTCGAGATCTGTTTTTTTTAAACTTAAAATCTGCCTTTAAGCTACCTGTAGTATTTTGTTAATGTGAGTGATCTATGATGAATATGTTCTGATCGTGATTACTGTAAAATAATACTTACATTTTAAAACATCATTAGATTCATAATTTCTCGTGATTAAATTCAAAACGGAGTATATATTGTTATTTTATGATAAAATAGGTTTAACATGATATAAAACTATATTATATTGAGTTTAAATCACACTTTAACTTGACATTTTTTCACATCTTAATTATAACTAGCAAACTTTGATGAACCCAACATGTGGAGAATAAAAAGTAAATGTACACACTTTTATATAAAACAAAATTACTGAGTAGTTTCCGGAGGTAGGAAAAATGTTGATTAGAGAGAAAATTTAGCAAGAGGAAATTAAAAATTTAAAATAAACTGATTAGTGTTTAGATGTAGAACAGTAATTTGTCAAAAATATGTATCATTTTAAATATATTAACTTTTGATAGATAACTCAATTCTGGAGAATATTGTAATGGCTCAAGTACACTTCCGTTTATTTAAAATCTCCAAGCCTCGGAAGGTATACCTTAATCTCCATTTCAAAGGGCTTCATATTCCAGGTTGCTAATTTGATCTCTTTTTCCCCGCCAATGCGTTTCCTTTGAGAATCCCTAATCGTCTTAGTAATTATAATTTAAGAATTAATAGTGTGATAAATTTATAAATCGTCTTAGGATGCTGGAAATAAATCTTGTTAACAAAAAATATATTATTAGGTGTTTTTTTTTTCCATTTTGTAATTAACACAATAATGATTCTCAAACACAATGATTATTAATTGAAATAATTAGCAACACAACGTTTTAATATATATTTATTAAAATTTTATCTTTCTCAACTACTTAATATAACAGAAACACGATAATTGGTAGAATTCACTTATTACAAATATATTAATGTTATTTTTTATATTAATAGTTTTAATATTTAAATATTTTTATTTTGAAGAGAAAAGATTTGCCCTAGCCGGGATTCGAACCGGGTCTGTCTCTCCGTGACAGCGCTGGTAGCTCAAATGGTAAGACAACTGTCACGGAGAGACGGATGTCCCGGGTTCGAATCCCGGCTAGGGCAAATCTTTTCTCTTCAAAATAAAAATATTAATGTTATGTTTTACTATTTACTCCAAGGACACGGATTCGATTTTTTGTATTCAACTAAGGAAAATCATTTTCTTTTTTTCAAATTTTCAGGCATTATGGTTGAGTTCTAACTGCTATTCCGACCTTCGGTGAGAATCTGTGGGAATAGATGGCATATGAATCGGAATATTTAAGTTATTCAAATGGTTTTGGAAATTTTAATCTAATAATAATTATTACATTTTTATCTTCATTCCATTTGTTATCACTACATAGCAAAGTGCTTATTTAAGGTAATTCAAAATTGTTTTTTCAATCAACTCCCTATATTTATGTGTATATGTAAAATTTCTTCTACCATCTACCATGTACTATGATTTTCTCTACTATTGTATTATTTTTTAATTCATATTAAAAAAAAAATCAATTAACTTGAAATCAGTAATCATTCACTTCACTTCTCAATCGAACCACGCCGTAACTAGTTCGGTAACTATTAGGTGATGTGATTGACGTATTTGTATTGGTTGTTAAACTTTTCTGCGTTTCTGTTGTTAGAAGTTGGATAGCGGAAGCAGGAATGATTGTGACAAGTTAGATAAGATTGGGGCGCCACTATCTTTCCCCTTATCAGACGCCCAACAAACTGAAGGAACTTCGCCCACTTATTGATAAGTTTCTGCATGTACATTTCATTAATATGACAAAGAAATACGCCTCCCCCTTGTTACGGATTCAATGGGATAGAAAACTATATAGCTCACAAGTCTAACTTTGGTATCATATAGAGTAGTATATATATATATATATATGTATATAAGTAAAATTTCTGGCATGTACAGTGTTTACGTAGGACGGATCAGGGTGTACACTCCCCCCCCCACCACCAAAAAAAAAAAAAGAAAAAATACAACCTTCATACCAATCAACATAAAATTTATATTTTATTCTTTAACAATATTATAAAAACAAATCAGTTGAATAAGAAAGTATTAAAAAACATGCGGGGAATATATAAAATCATGACCACTCATGATCACTCTTCTTATTATTAAATCCCCCCACGAAAAAAAAAATCGGCGTACGCCACTGATGTTAGGCAAATTTTATTCAGAATAATGAATGAAATGAATTAATCTGATATCTCCTTCATGGATGATAAAAGCTCATTGATTCATTATTCAGTTATTCAATGAATGAAAATCTGAATTAGATATATTCATTGAATCAATAAAATTGCTAATAACATTTCTCTTTGAATAACTTACTTATTTAAAATTTGAAGTTTTAAAATACAAAAGTTTTCATCAGCTAACTTGTAAAATTAATTCTTTTAAAAATTAAATTATTACAAGAAACGTTTAAAAGAAAAGTTGTTGAATGCCAAAAACAGAATATTCAATAATTGAAAACATATTTTACCCGTAACTGTCAATAACATGTATTTATTACTCCCATGTTCTTATGAAATAAGGGGGTTGAGGGTTTTGTGTAAAAATAACCACCCCTTTCCTCCACCATCCCTGAAATATACTCATCATTGCAGAGATGTCAGAGCCAACCCACAGGGTGGTGCGGGGGTGAGCAGTATCCCCAGATCTTCACGGGGCTTGAGAAGAACTGAATAATATTTTTTTTTAACTTGTTATCTAACGTATCTTAAAGGGCCATTTAACATCCAAACTTCTGATTCATAAAATAAATCTACTGACAATTTAGCTTATTTTTTTTTATTATTTATTTAAGTTTGTTATTAGTTTATATACAAAAGAAAGTGATAGCCAACTCAGATTAAGGACACTCCTTTCTAAGAAAAATAAGGGAGGTAATGGTAAATTAGAGAATTCATTTTCTGAGGATTTAATTTTAAGAATGATCCAGTTCGCTGGCAGACTTTTATTTAATCTTTAAGAGGCCAGAGATGAATCCTATGGAATTTAGGACCCTAATGAGGCTCTCCCAGCCTCTGTAATGTGGATAACCTAAATAATGGGGGAATTTGACTGTAGTGTGGTCTAGGACAAATCAGTTCCTTGCACAACCGTTGTCCAAGGAACAGTACAGTCTCTACAATGCACTGAGCTCAAGATCTTCCATGGACTGTAGTGGTAGAGGTTAGATTAAGTTTAAGACCTTCATCCGTTTAGTATTTTTAAAAATAACAAATAGTTTGCTGATTCCTTGGCCCATGAAGTGAAGATGGCTTTGGTTTCGAGAAATTGCTGTAATAAAAATAGTTCAGCTCTTTTAGCGATGTTACAAAAACTAAAAAAGAGTGTAATCATTATTAAATTGTTATCAACTTAATATTGAGTAAAAAAATTAAAAATTACAAAAAAAAAAATTCCTTTTAGTGCAAAGTTAAGTTTTCGCAATATAATTCATTTATTGTTTTTTTATACTTGGAAAATATAAAACAGATGACGCATTAAATAGGAGAGGGCTATGGGAGTACGCGGACTTGGAAGCAATACCGTCTGTTGATAGAGCGCTAATCCTACTGCATTGAGATTGCAACTCCCGGGGTCGATCGGACCATCATCCTTTCCGCACACAAAAAGAGGATTTTTTGTTTTATTAAGTTTTTACTATCTAGTTATCGCCCCATGTATTATGTTATTATCGGTTATTAGTTACCACTCGTGGAGCGGAGTGGATCAGTGGTAGAGCACCGAGTGGCCATGCCGAATATCTTGATTCAAATCCCACTGCTGGCAAGACTTTTATTTAGCCTATTAGATATATCAAATAGGATCTAGGATCCTCCTGGGGCTCAATCAGCCTCTATAAAGTGATAAATAAAAGGGAAAAATCTAGCGGTTGAGCGTGAGTTAGAACAAATCACCTAACTGCACAACCGTTGTCCGTGAAAGAGCACAGTCTCTACCATGTATTGAACCGTTCAAGGGCTGTAGTGGTACAGGTTTTTATTAGTTACCACTTCCTATTCAACAAAAATGAAACTTAAACAATAGACAACATACAGCTTCTGGTCTGTGTAAAATCTAGCGATGGTTTACATGATCTTTCTTGTTCGTTTTAAGAGACAGTATGGAGCCTTAAAGATTTCTGGATTTTAGCTTGCACACCTTGCACAAGTATGGGATGCGGGATCTAAGAGATCCTGATTGTCATTGGATATTCCATGAATATTCCACTGCATCATCGTTTATGTTATGAGATGTATACTTCAGCTATTGTCTACTCTAGCTGTCCTTGCTGATATTAAAATATTAACAATTTGTCTTTTTTTTCACGCCATCTCCCTAAATTTTGAGGTATGTCAAATAAAAATTTTAGGACTTCCGAGTGTACATTTTATGAATCATTGTTTGGCGGTTTATTCAATTTCGTATAACATATATTTTTTTTAAACTTGGGGGTTAACGAGAGAGCAGCCGAATTTGCGCAAAAGGTCAGCTGATCCTAGAGGCAAGTCGAGTAGCCACGGGGCTGGAAGATGTTTAAAGAGGTGAGCTGGGGCCGGCGCGTGGCTCGACTTCCAACGAAGGCCCTTAACGAGTTCAAATGACCCGGGCGCCTCAATCAATACCCGGCCTCACCGGATCAAAGCCTACTTTTACAACGGTCTGGGATTATTGCCACCGGCCAACGGGGTGTCCAATTGGAATGTCAACAGTCCTAGATTGGTCTTGATTAGGTCTAACAATGCTACTATCGATCGCCTCCAACAGCGCTCCCCTAACTAAACACCGCTAACACAGCTCTCCAAATGTTGGTTTTTTTTTTTACTTATGGTTACCATATGTGCTGTTTATCTAACTAATAATAATATAATCTACTTGACTGCGTAAAAACGATCGTCATGTGGTATCGGTCCGTAAATATCAATCATATGGTAAAGCATGAATCAACGTAAACGTTAGTTTTACTCTGGTATGCCATATGCACTAAAACAACACAGCTCCACTTCCCTTGTCTAACTATATTTTAAAACAATTTATTTTTAGTTTTTGTTCGCATTAGGTTAATTTTTCATGTAATGATTATTAGTCACAATAATTACAATTAACAGACAAACTTATTATCATAGAGAAATAAAAATGAACAAAAATTATTTCTGTGTAAAGGAGATGGTTGGGGGGTGCAGTCAATAAGAACACCGAATAAGTGAAATACTTACACGCTTCCCATCATTCGCCCTGAAGATGACCTACACTGTAGGTCGAAACGTCGGCACATAATATAAGTATTTCACTTATTCGGTGTTCTTATTGACTGCACCCCCCAACCATCTCCTTTACATAAGATCATCCAGTCAACCATTTTCAACTCATACAAAAATTATTTCTCTTAGTAAAAAGTATCAAATAGCTACTAAGAAAAACGCGAGGAGGATAACTGAATAAGTTAAAACTTGAACATTGACTTCATATTTTACCAACACCTAGACTAAAATTTTTTAATTACCGAGCTTCTATTTGAAACGTGGGGTATGGAGAAGGAGAGATTTAGATCTAGGTAGGGGAAAAGCATGGCGGATATTAGGATGAAGGGGAATGCAGCTGATTGCCAAGTAGACTTTTTGATTGCTAAGCATTTAGAGCTGAAACATGGAGTCTAATGTGGTATGGTATAATCTAGTGTGATGGATCTACCTCCTATCTCTGTGAATAGAGGATTTAAACTATAGAAGATTATTGATAAAAAAGAGAGCAAGGATCACGGTTATGGTAAAAGTGAGGCACGAAACATTTGAGTATAAAACCAGTTAACTAACAATAACAAGGCACGTTTGTACGCCCTAAAACATTGATAAACAAACTAAATTAAGAATTAGTGTTTTAAATGTGGCGCTTAAATATTCTATAAAAACTAGTTTGGTATAAGAATGTTGGTTAATTTTAATCCTATATCCTCTGAAATTTAGTTTTTATCAGAATACAAATCTTTAAATGTCTTTTACTATTGAGAAGCCTACAGTTTACCTATTCGCTATAGCATTTCCTCTCTACTCAGAGATAATATTGCACTATTGTTATTGTCCCTTTAAAAGTCAGAAAAGTTGAAGCAGTATAAAATAAATCGATTTATGGTAAATATGCTGGGCTTTAAGGTTATTGCATTCCATAAAAAGATGCATAATTAGATATTCCGGCTGACTACTGTTTTAAGGAATGTGAAAGGGTATGTAATTAGTGAAGTATTTCATTGGAAATCAGATATTCATGATATACTACATCATTAACCATGACTCATTTTTTGTTTTGGCCGTAAGCAACTCTAATATTACTTAATAATAAAACATTTACGAGTGAAAAATATATTTAATATGTCAACCTAGAGTAACACCATTATGACATAACTCTAATAAAATGACATCCATATTAAATAAACATCTATCACATCCCATATATTTTGAACACCTGACGTAAAAATTTGATTGGTTGATTTTTTCCTAAACATATTAACTAATGGCACGACCACACTTCCACTGAATTTTAAAGCCAGCTAGACCAACGAGACGGATTAGACGAGATTGGATGGGCTGAACGTCGTAGGCCTAATCGTACCCTAAATTAGGGTTTAATTATTTGATGATATTTCGCTACCTTCCCGTGTTGGATTTATGGGTTCTTTATTGTTTTATGCATTAATCATATCTAATATTAAATCAACCCCTATTTCTTAAGATGTCTAAGGGCTGGGATCTTAGTGAAACCATGTTTTATAAAACAAAAATTTTTTTTTAACACGATGAAAGTTATTTTGCTAAATTGATATAGCAGAAATGCTAAATTGCCGAGTGGAACCTTTATAAATTATGAACATCCGATATTATATAAGTTAAAACACAATATTGATTTGTTGACCAAATTAGTTTCACGAGTTAATTAACTTAATAATTAAGAGCATTTTAGGTGAGTTCCTATAGTTATGCTAAATTAATAGAGCCAAGATTTGAGCTGTCCATTCTTTGGTTGTCACTGAAACCTTTTGGAGATATTTTTTGTAAGGTTGATGGACCCAAAAAATATTTTATTGCCTATTTTTATTAATGTTGGATTGTGTCACTAATAATACTATATTTTCCATATGATCTTCAATATAAGGTCTGCTTACATCATAGTTATACCTGAAGGCATATTATTTGGGTGGGCCAATCAACTAAATATGGATTAATTTTAACTTTACATCAATATTTTTATTTAGTAAGCTAATTCTATCTACTTTATTACACCTGGTATACTCCAGATCATTTTTTCTGATGACAGGATCTAGTTTGTACATCTATTTGTTCTAATTTTATTTTAATACGAGGTGAATCTTTTGAAAATAGTTAACTTTGTCTATCTAACTATCAGAAACTTTAATATGTAATATGTAATGTTAATATCGCTATCAAACTGATCGTGATGGCTGATATTTCCCAGAACACATGATTTGACTCAACCATTAAGTAAAAAAGTTATTTTTTTACAACAAATACGTATAACGATACTTCGTGATAATCGTAATAATAACATATGCCATTATAAACAGTGAAACGGGCAATTAATATATATTATGTAGATATAAAGCGTTTATCTCGTTGTCTATCTTCTGCCGTACTTGCTTGAATGAGTTGCGCAATACCCATGCCTTTTGGTTGTAATCTTCATTAACCGCTCAACGAGGAAATGATGCTCACGATTACCCTTTACCCTTTGATTCCTGTTACCCTAGTCAAGGATTCATTATTTTATTACCTTACTAAAGGAGCCATGTCCATTAAAGAGATGAGGGGGGTGTAAGCATATGTGAAATTTACCCGTAAATCTCAATGAGACTCGAAATTAGATATAAAGATATATTTTATCAATAAATCTTTTGCATTTTGATTAGGCTACTGTTTCGTCTTGATTACTTTTATCCGCACATTGTATCTATTACAAAAATATTATGTAAATATCAGGGCTCTGTTTTGATAAATTCTTTTGGGTATATCCCCATATTTTGCGTTCTGAATTTTCAAATTCGTTTAAATTTATCTTCGCATTTATTATTAATGCTTTGAAATTAACAATTATTAATGATGAGGAACGGAGTAGCTCAGTAGTAGTGCGCTTAGTTGCCGTGCAAAATATCCCGAGTTCAAATCCCGCTTGCTGGCAGACTTCTATTTAATCTGTTAGTGACCGGAGATGGGATCTAGGGCCCTCCTGGTGCTCACCCAGCCTCTATAAAGTGGTTATCCAAAATAAGGGGGACAATTTTATAACACGTTCCGTAAGAAACTGTAGAGTCTCTACTATGTACTGAGCCCCAAACCCTTCATGGTTTGTATTGGTTCAGGTACTATATATGGTACACGGTATTTTTAGTTAATTTTTCAAATCAATCAACTTTATTTTTAGGGCTATTATCTTAAAATTAATTAAATATTGGTTTTAATATTACCATAATATTGGCAAAATAATAGGTATTCGAACAATATTTGGAAGAATATAGATGAAATTTTTTGCTTTATCGACTCAAGAAAACCTCTCTCTCTCTAACCTATATAGGTCCATCTGATGAGTCAGCCGCGGCCATCTTATAAAACAAAAGCAGCTTACTGCTATCCGTGTAAATATTGATTGATCCGAGCCGTCCATTCCAGTATTGCTGCTAAGACAACAATCTCAGCTTGGGTCCATGATTTATGTGGGGGGGGGTTGGAAAAGAGGACAATCTTTATTTTGTCTTAGCTTTATCCTTATTGTAATCTTACCTTCGTAAGAAGCTTCCAAGCATTATTATGAAATTCTTAGTTTTTACCTCATGTTTTATCTCTGTACCATTATCATCAAGCTGTACCTTATATTAGAAGGGTAAAGATCCTTAGTATATGAAAAAAAAAATAATAGGTGTATAGTTAAATTTTAACCTGTAAAACACAGTAGCTGTTTGAGCTCTCGCGAGACAGTAGGACCTCTCGATAAGAGCCCCGAAATATGTGTGGGAAAATAAGCTGAGTTCAAAATACCAGATCGCATGTCATTCTTATGAAACCATTTATTGAATTAAAATTAAAAGTCATGGTAAACAGATATAAATAATAAACATAAACTTTGCTATTAAAAACCTAATTGAGTTAAATTAAAATTTTGAACGTTCTTGCAATGGAAATAATTACTTATACTAATAACTACAACTACAAATAAGAAAAAAACGAAAACAATAGTAAATCACTTTTATAAATTAAACAACTAATAATTTTGATAATAGAAAATAATCCAAAGAATGATTAAAACAATTTCATCGTTTTAATAGTGAGATAAATACATAAGTTACAAATACTAACCAAATTATAAACAAGTAATTAATATCAAAAGAAAACAATTATTATTCAATCCTACGATAATAAATTTAAGTCCATTAATTACAAATAAAAAAATGTGCAAACAAAGTCTATTACAAAATAATAAAGGTTTATCACGTTTTGTAGCTGAAACGATATAAATAAAAAACTCTTAGCTGTCTGTCGCAGTAGATGTCCGTAGATAGTAGATTCTCGGCAGGGCGAGCTGGGTGTTTGAGAAGACAGGAATTTTCATCGCGGGGCGACGAAAATGTCTATGAATTTTCCTCAGCAGGGCGAGAGAAAATGTCCACAATTCCTTGCTCCAACAGGGCGAGGTAGGTTCAAAATATCGGGTCGGTTCGAAGTGGTTTATTTATTTACCATATATCATTTAAATTTGTATTTATCTTGTAAATTTAGCCCTGAAGAAGACCTGGAATGTGGGTCGAAACGTTGGCTTTCCAATAAACAGTTCTCCCTATTTAAGAGAATATTTTTAACCTCCACCCAGACCATTTTCTTGTAATCTTTTAGTTATCTATAGCAAGTAACCAATTATAAAAGTGTATTTCGTGTCTGAGGCATGATTGGTTTTTTGTACTTTTATTCATACAATTGATCGCGAATATTAACAAATATCTAGGACAAAAGGCGATTTCAAAGAACTTGAATGGCATAATATATTTATCCAGGAGTGGGGAGGGAGGCATAGGGTGGGGGTGGGGGTGATGTATTGACTAGAAACTAGGCCGATAACCGATCTTTGAGGGGAGCCAATCCCATTGCCAAGAAGATATTCCATGAGCAGGCCCCGGCAACGGCCCTAACTCTACTTGCTAATCCCCCGGAGGTGTTAGCCTCTCCCATCTATTTCAGCTTAGTCCGCATTAATTTCTGCTTAGAAACGAATGTTTCTACATTGTCGATTTCCTCCGGTTAGCTGTAGCAGGCGAGGGTCGATACTGCTCCCGGACCGGCAGAAGACATAAGCCCTATTTATAGAAACGATTCTTACAGAGCTCTGTAAAATGGAGAGGAAAAAATATTACGTTCTATTTATAGTCTTTGAGGTCACGACGATTTAACCTTTCTGCTGTTTAATTAAGCTCCAGAAAAAAAGTTGTTCCAGATGACACTTTTAATATAAATAAACTATAAAAGTTTCAGCAACATAAAAAAAAAAAATCCTGTACCAGAATATCCCAAGGTACTTTAACTGATGAACATTAGTGCGGTAATCAAGACGGATTTGATTTACATACCCTATAGCATACCCCGCCATACAGGTATCTGTGATTATTAAGTAAAACTATCAAAAATAAACATGTATACTTTATGTGTACAATTTATTTGTCAGGAAGCTTTATAAAAAATAAATATCAGATTCGGAAATAACGAAACATCATAAGAATTAACGGAACGTAATATAAACTGTAAATGTTTAGATAAATATGGTCATAAATCATGTAAAACAGATGTGAACGAAATATTACTATTATTTACAATCAAGATTGAAAACAAATTCGAAAACTAAAATTTTAGGAGATGGAAGTTTTGGAATAAGTTGATGAATTTTTTTCTTCTTCGAATGCATTGTGGTAAATAAGATTATTTATTATCATCGATGACGATTTCTAATGTTTTCTGTTTCTAAGACAAAGGTTTTGTTAGGAGGTATCCTAGATCACCCTCAACCGTTAGATTATCCAGTCATATTTTGGGTATCACTTGTATAATAGCACTTGCCTCCCAGAGCAGAATACAATACTAACGCTCGTCAATACGACCTAAAAGTAGGTTCTGAATTTCAATGAGGATCGGTCCTCAGGGATTTTATAAAATAGTGAATAAATGCGTGTTAATACTCCATTAGTTTTGATTGACTCCTAATTAGGGCTTAAGCGAACACATATACTAAGAAGAAGAATTTCAATAAAACTAAATTAGAATGTTTTAATATAATTAATTATATCTGCATATCGATAGATGTATGTTTAAAAAAATCTGAACCACTAGAAGCCATGAAGGGTTTTGGGTTTAGTACGTAGTAAAGACTATACTGTTTCTTGGGCAACGGTTGTGCAAGGAGGTGATTTGTCGTAGATTTCCCCTATTTTGGCTATCCACTTTATACAGGTTGGGTGAGTCACAGAAGGGTCCTAGATACCACAGGATTCGTCTGCGGCTGCTGCCTGATTAAATAAATGTCTGCCGAACAGCGGGATTTGAACCCCAACCAGGATCTTCGGCACGGCAATTCAGCGCTCTGAGCCACTTTCGTTTACAATTTAAGAACAAAAACTAAACAAAAAATATTATGCTATTTTATTTAATTTATATTTGTCCCAAGAACGTTTCAACAAAAAAAAGCGACGAACAAATGTACAAATGTACTGAAAAAATTCTGTTAAGGGTGTAGGAAATGAGAAACAAACACGACTAAATTTTTATTTTATTATGTGCCGATGTTTTGGCCTATATTTTAGGTTGCTAGGGCTTAAAAAAAGACCCTCTAAATTGTAATAATTTTTTATGAAGAGCCCTTTGAGAGATAGGAGTGAAAGAGAGAGAAATGGATAACAAGCTTGTTTTTTCGCTATATTTATTTATTTTATACCATTATATATTCTGTTTTCCTAGACCATTATACTACCCATTCACAGAATATCTTCTCTATTCGTAGTCGGAGTTCTAAGCTATTTTTTATTTTCTTTAATTCTTTATTATATTTAATTCTATATCTACCTTAAGACATAGATTTATTATTCACCTCATCCATAATCCTTGATAAGTATTATTACTGTGAAATCCAAGGCATATATTCTCTAGTATGCGTGCAGTTTAATCCATTTATTTATTCATATTATGAAGTTGTCAATTAAATGTCGCTCATGTTATAAAAATTCCTTTTATTAATATATCTCGTAATGCCTTAGCGGAAGGAGATGATAAATTATCCATTGTCGCCCCCGATAAGGTAATGAGGCGTCCTCGTACAGTAGGAATGTTAATTAGTTATTGAAGGTGTAATGAATGGGCTTGTGCAAAGGAGATGTAATAGCACATTTATTAAACACAGACGCCTAAATAACTCAACCTATAATTGTCTAAGCCTATAAGCTATTTCTTCTTTAATCTTATCGCTTTTTATGAAAGAATCCGGTGCGAATCGAGCCTATTTTAATTAAATAATAATTATCAAGTTGCATTTGTACATATCTACTCATAAAAAGAGCAATAAACACCTAGAGGGAAAATAATAATTAATAATCATCAAAATTAAACTGAGACTGAAGAATTATACTACACAGATCTAAAGCAGAGATTTAAAATTTAGATGAAATCCCGGCTTTTGATCGAGGAAACCCAGGTCTCCTTTACAAAATCCGACAATTCCTTCCTCATACATACTTTTTAATCATTCGCTCCTTTCTAACTGGCAGAACATTTAAAGTAAGTCATATAGGTTCCTACTCGTCCCTTTATTCCCAGTCTGCTGGTGTTCCTCAAGGTAGCATCCTCGGTCCTATCCTCTACACAGTATATACAGCTGACATTCCAACTCATCCTAACACCTTCATCTCCACGTATGCTGATGATACATGTGTGTTATCAGTTAATAACGACCCATATATTGCATCTCAATCCCTTCAATCACATTTATCAAGCCACGAAGAATGGTGTCGGAATTGGAGAATTAAAATCAATTCTAGCAACTCCCATCAAATTACCTTTACCCTTGTCCTACTTTATCCTTTAATAGTACCCACTTATCCCTGTTGAATAGATTCGCTACCTAGGACTCAACTTGGACAAACGTAATCCAAAATCCTAAACGTTCCATATTTTGTCACAAATAAAACCATCCATAATGACCTTAACGTTCCATATTTTACCGATTTAGTCCATTCCAGATACCTATCATTCCATAATAAACTCCAGGCCCATCAAAACCGACTAGTTTCCATCTTTGCATCCAATTCCATCCCTGACAATCCTCCTAGGCGTCTGAAGAGAAGATGGCCTCGGGACCTTATAGAAATGTTATTAGAGTGCAGCCAGTGGGTAGTACCTCTACATATTCTGTCATGCAATTATTTATTAATATAGCCATTGTACTAGATGTACATATTACAGTTGTACAATTCAATCGAATAATTTAAAATAAAAAAAAGATGAAATCCCAAATTCGAACAGTTTTGGACTTATGTGTTAAAAGATAAAATAAAATTAAACATTTACTTAATTTTTATTACAAAATGCAGATAATTGGAATAATTTTATAAATAATCAAATTTAAAAAATGTTTTCTATGTTGCACCTATTTTATGGCGCATTTCAATTGGAAATCAAATTCTATGGCAATGTTAAACCGGTGAAAATCTATCTTATACTTCTGTGTGGTGCTAATCTCGTAAAACTCAATACATCTATTTTTCCGAATGAATTATTATTGTTGGTCGTCTGTAATCTGCATGATGGAATGGATAATGAATGAAATATGCAATATAAATTATTGTCATAAGACATCCTTTAAAAAAATAAATAAAAACGATAAATATAGATTTACATATACTTCTCGTGATTAATTTTTATCATTTCATCCTAGTTCTTATCATTTTTATTAAAGATTCTCTGAAACTAATGCTTGAACCATAATTTTGAAGAATATCTTTATCACTAATAAGAAAAATAATTCAACTTTGAAGTTTTTTTTAAATTCTATTAAATGTTTTAAATGCCACGCGATACAGATCCGTTGCTAACGTTAACACTACGATGCATTTAATTATTTCCCTCATATTATTATTGTAAAACAGTGTATTGACTATGATATATTAACATTTATTACTTAATTACTTTTCAGTCTTTCCTTTTTTTCAACTACATATCTCTCACTCACCCAGGACGGTTACATTGTGAAAAAATACTCATCGCTACAAAGAGCAGTCGAAACTAAATCAATGCTATTCGTCAAATGTAACTTATACATTTATTCCTGAATCATAAACCATGCAAATTATTCACGCAGGCCAATGGTTCGCTAACCCCGCTTTGGAATTTTGTTTTGAAATGGAAATCTGTCTCCAAAAAAAAAAAAAAAATGATTTAATGTTGTTTTTGTAATTAGTGACTTGCGTATTGGATTTCCTATATGAATTTGTCATAATATTTACTCTTTTAAAGCTGTAATACTCCGTACAACAGTGTAATCTACTCTGCATAATATAAAGTGGAATAGGGATTCATATACTTGATGTCGCATCATACTATTTCAACATTTAGGTATCTGTGCCTTCTGCAACCTGGTCTTATGATATAAGCATTTAAACGCGTTCCTTCATGAAGATGATTATTAGTGTTCTGAATTATAACTTAAAATAATCATAAAAAACATAAAATATATATACATTTTTTAAAGATCAATTTATTGTTATTTACATCTATAATAATATCATAAAATATTAATAGTAAAAATAAAACATAATAACAAAAGTTATTAATCAGAAGGTTGAAAATTAAAGGTCATTGTTAATAACAATTGTTTTGTGATGGTACTATTCTAAGCCTACAGGTATATGAGAACCTTCACAGGAGAGCAGGTGCATGAAGTGCCTGAAGGCATATCGTACACGGACTGGTTAGTTATGCGAGTGTTCTCTTGAAGAGGACAGGCAACCCAACCGCCTTCTTTGAGACCAGATATATTCCGTGATTAATTGTTTCGAGATTCGTGAAGTCCCGTTTAATACAAACGTAAACAATTGGATTAAACTAATATAGAATATGAGAATAATTAAGATTCAGATAAAGTCAACTGGATAAATACAATTAAACGCGCAAATGGTGCTATCTATCGGTGCTCTAGGGCAACAACTCCGATACAGGATTAAACATATGGTATCAGTTCCGCAGTTTGTCGCTTCGAGCTAAGCCACAACAAGTTCCAACTTTTATTCGTTTCCTTTCTAAGAATATTCTCGAGAACAAAAATACTTTTTTTCATTGACTGTTTATAGTAACTATTTTGTGACTGTAGGTAGATTAAAGAACCTACTTCCACATACCCTTTAGGTTATAACATTATCTGTATTTCGAAATGTTAGTTCAAACGTTTAATTCTTGAGGGCATGATTACCGAAACATGCGAATTTCCTATAATTGCACTCTTTTTACTCCTAAGACATATAATTATTTTTATTTTCAAAATATTAAAATGAAAAGATAAAGCGACTCGAAGCGACAGCCTGCGGAACTGATACCAAATCGTCTTATAAAAGGGTAAAGTAACTTCAACAGTCATATCACCTAGCAACATTTTACAAGCAACATCGTGTATTTTAAAAGTTCTAAATATTGAAACGTAAAAAAGAGAATTTTAAATATATTCTAAGGCCCTCCTCATTGCTTTACTACCATAAATACCCTGAATTATTTTTATTCTTTAATTGTAGATGGCATTTACTTTTCTTATTATTGATAGTTGTAATGAGAATTTTAAAAATACGATATTATATATGGCTTGATTCTTCTTTTATCATCTGGAACGTCCTTGTATCAACCGCCTCAAAAACGGAAACTGCGAAAATCTAATTTCTTTTTTTTATCGTTATATTTGTTCTGGGCATTTGACGTGAATCTGTCCCAGTTATCATTGATAAATAAATAGTTCTATTTATCAATGATGCATTGGAAATCATAGCATGTACTAATTTAAAGTTTATCTATCTTAAAGCATACTATACTTAGCAATTTACAGAGACCGCCAGATTTTCCGCCTTACTTTGATTACCCACTTTATATAGGCTGGGTGAGCCCCAAGAGGGTCCTAGATCCAATAGGATTCATCTCCAGCTGCAAATAGATTAAATAAAAGTTTTGTGAGCAGCGGGATTTGCAACAAGGACCTTCGGCATGGCAACTCTACGCTCTACCACTGAGCTATCCCGCTCCCTAATTACTGATAATGATAGATTTTTTTTTTCATTCCATTAGTGGGAAATTCTATAAAGGAGTAAGTAAGCTCATGTGATGTACCTGAGTCAACACCATTTCTCCCATTGATGGGATCTGTGGCTAATTGTGTTAGCACATAAATTGGTTACCCTCAGATTGTTTCAATTAGATACTGCTGAATTAGTGGGAAGCTCAAGGTCTGTAGCTGCCTTTGCAGTTTAGTGTTAGCTTTAATGAAAATCCGCCGGGGATGGTCCATGCGGAGGTAATAGTGGTTCCACTTGCAAAACTAATCGACAGCACTTTATAGTCTGTTTCCAAGTTCCACTTCACACAGAACCCCCTCTACTGCCAGAGTAATGAATGAATACATTTTTGTTTCAAGTACATTGTTCCCATTTATTTCATTTTTTATACAGTCTAACAATTTTTTTTTTAACCAAAACTGAAATCAGTCAGTAGTAAATTAAAAAAAAAATATATATAAGATATTTTTTAAAAAACGCATTTTTTACAATTATCTTCGCCCATGACTTTATTTCCTTTTTCTTTTGTGATATCTCAACAAAGTTATATAACTCGACACCTTTGTTTAAAATATATATATATAAAGTTATATCTTACAATCACCTTCGTCCATGGTTTTCTTTTTTCTTTTGTGATATCTGAACCAAATAAACAGTTCTTCTATAACTGAACCACCACAAATATAATGAGGTGTATAAAAAAAATGACTGTTTTTTAACCAAATATTTGTATTATTATTTCTTTGATATAAAATACAATTAATACTAACTGTGTAGTCCATTGTTATCTACTGTCATTTGCCAACTGCATTTGCTCGATGCCACACTGATACCATTCCTTGGGTTGGCTGTAAAAGAACTCTTGGACCGCATTTTCAACTTCCGCAAAATTATCGTATTTTTTCCCTTGAAGAAAATGGGCCATGGATCGAAACAAGTAGTAATCCGATGGTGCGAGGTCTGGACTTTATGGTGGGTGAGGCAGGAGTTCAAACCTGTGAAGTTCTGTATACTTTTCTTAGGTTCGACGGGAAATGTGTGGACGAGCATTATCTTGTTGGAATAAAACTCCTTTTCGGTTGATCAGAGCAGAATAACGCTCTGACAACTCCGCGCACAATCTTTCCCGTTGTTCGCAGTAGAGTTCAGAATTGATAGAGCATCCACCAGGAACATATTCGAGATGAATAACACCATAAAAATTCCAAAAAAACACAAAGCATGGACTTTTTTTTCAATTTGTCCTCTTGCAGCAACCGGTAAAGCAGTTTGACTGCGATCTAGCTATTGCACATGGGTATTCGGATTTCGCCAGTAAATCCAATTTTCATCACAGGTAACAATCTTCCGATAAAATCTCATATCAGAAGGGTTTTTCAATAAATTTTCACAAATTTTTAACTCCTTCGCTGATTGTTGAGGAGTAAGTTCGTGAGGGATCAGTCGACTGGCCTTTTTCACCTTCCCCATGGAGAGAAGATGGCGACTAACAGTATCTTTCGACACAGCACACGCCCTGGCAAGTTCGCAAGTACTTGTGGATGAATTTGACTCAACAGCTTACTTCAGAACCTCATCAAGATCCATTAATGGTCGCCCGGAGCCCTTCTTCCTTTCCATCGGTGTATCTTCACTGCTAAATTTTTCAAACCAACGCCGCTCAGTGCTCTGGTCAAGGACACCTCCCCTTTCATATTTAATGATTTCACCAGTTGCTTCAGTTACTGTGAAATTTTTTTTCGAGTAATGTCTTAAAACTACGAGAATTTCTTAGGACACTGCCATGTTTCTTCTTTAGAATAAATAACTAAAATGAGGCTTTTTTTGAAGAACTCCAGTGTTAGCAAACAAGCTTAGAGACTGCTCTATTATTAAGTGTTGGTAAATAATAAATAGCATTAAAATATTTAAAGACTTTTGAACTTTGGACTTTGTTTAAACGGTGATTTTTTTTTTTACACCCTACTATATTAAATTATATTGAAGGGAAGATCAAAATGCGAAATGCATTAAAATTGAATATAAGTTGAATAAAAACGACAAACCGACATCCACTTGCTTTCACTCGACTGACAAGAAGCTCACAGAACCTCCAGATCTAAGACTAGTAAACCACTCTACTCTGCGTGTCAAATAATCTAACCTTACACAAACCTTATATTATGTACTATTACATACTTACTCACTCCTTGGCACTACAGTCCTATAAGGACCTGGGCCCCATCCACCACTGCCTGCCAATCACTACGGTCCATAACTAGTTTTCTCCAATGTCTGATTCCAAGCTAGTGAAGATCGGCCTCCACATCATCCATCCATCCAGTACGGGGCCTTCCTTTGGGTCTTCTACCACCGAGCATCCCAAACAACAGTCTTCTGGGCATTCTTTCTTGCATTCTGAGCCAGATGGCCCAAACATCGCGATCGGGCTCTTTTTAGGAAAGAGACTAAGTCTGGCTCTCCATAAAGTTGTCGGAGTTCTTCGTTATTACGGATTCTCCATGTTCCCTGGCCATTGATGGGTCCATAAAACCGCCGTATTATTTTTCTCTCCCAGGCATTCACCATTATTCCTGTTTTTTTATTCAGGAACCATATGTTGCTATAGGCCCGACAATGGTTTTATATAATGTTATCTTGGCCCTTTTTGATATTTGCCCAGTTTTAAGAGCCTTCTGTATTGCATTGTAACAACTATTGCCAGCGGCAAGTCTTGCCTTTATATCCTCCTCTATCTGGTGTTTGTGTGCTACTATTGCACCCAGATATTTAAAATTTTAAAGCTATTTCATAAGCTGATCTAAATAGTTCTCGATTCACAAGAATTCAAATAAAGCTTGAAATTTCAATATATATCATCAGTATTTTCAAGATATGTGTTAATATTCTTCAGGCATAATGATTGAGTGTAGTTGTAAACATTTCTTCGTAAAATTGCTGTGAATATGATAACAATAAAGTTACTATATAAAATATAAAATAAGCAATAAAAATATAGCTTAGCATGTATTGACTGTATCTCGAGAATCGAAGGGAAAAAAGTTACTTTATTAGTAGCCAAGCAAAATAGATTCCAATATATATATATATATATTGGCTAGAATATATCACCATATTCTCTTCATTTAGAAGAGATATTCGAAAATATCATTGTTCCACGTATAATATTTAATTCAGTTTTATTGATTCACTCTAATTACCTATTGTCAATAAAATTCATTTTCCAGCATCTGAAATCAGAAATTTCGATTGTCAACTGAATATTCCGTCGGTACAACACATTCTACAATTAATGTTTAATGCGAGCTAACATGATTCAAAAATCATCATGTGTGACATCCTGTCAGAGTGCTAATTATTTTTGAAATATAAACATGTGTTTGTCTGGAAACTTCTATTTTTCTCAATAAAGTTTGGAAGAAAAATTCATGATTTTATCTTAAAATAACTGGTAGAATTGTTGGGATATTTTTTGATACTCGTTAGATCTGAAAATTGTTTCGATCGAATCATTATTCTTTCATTAATAATGGGCAATTTACAAGGATATTTTAGTTTCCTTCTGTTATGGAACATTTTTATTTACCATTCGTTTTAACTTATACATAATTATATTAGATAAAAATTACACAAAAATAATTAATTGTAATTATACTGAAAAAAATTAACGGCCTACTGCACTTCTACATGTATTTTCTATCTTTCTTCTTCAGAAAACAAACTGTTCCAGATTCCAACTTGCATGTATCAAATCGAAAATGGTTTGACTTAACTCAATATTTATGGACGGTAACCCATTTTTGTTAATTCGCTTCAATCTAACCATCAAGCCAGCTTTTTGGCTGTCATGTACGAGTGCCTAATATTCATAGGAATTGTTTATCCGGTCTAAAAAAGGATGATTGTCGATTCCGCGGCAAAGGGAATAATAAATTGTGTTGGGTCCTTTTTTCTTTGATTCCGACGATTCGTGTGACACCCATTTATCGAGTTATTTTCCCCCATTAAATGCCGATTCCCGGTAAATGATAAAAAAGGGCGCTCCTCCTTTCCCTTTGAAGGGCAAGACCTCACGGCTCAGTTGATCATTATTCTCAAATGAAAAAATCAGCTTTGGTTTGTTGCAAGGGATGGTGATCTTTGTAAATACATTATTTAGACAAGACGCAAAGTGCATGTTTTATTCTACATATACTTATAGAATATTATTATTATTATTAATATATATATATTAATATAATATTATTATTATTATATCATATGCTTTATAAATAATATATGATATATTTTGTATCAATTTAAAGTTTCACTACATTAGAATTAAAAAATAATCTGTAATCTGGTATCAGTTCCGCAGTTTGTCGCTGCGAGTTGATAATGTATAATGATTTGTAATAATTGATAATGACTTTAAAGCCGAAACGTATGCAGAGTTAATAAATTAATGAAGTGTTGACTTGTGTTGAAATGTGGATGATGGTTTTTCTTCTTACTTTATCATACAGCTCTTGTTCTGTGTTAAAACTAGAGATGGATTACGTGAACTTCTTTGTTGTTTAGAGACAATATGGGTTGTAGCGGTACAGATTACACAATATGAACCGACATATTTTACAATCTTTATTTTGGGTTTTAGTGTTGTATTACATTTATTTTCTTAATCTCTTTGATTAGCAAAGTGTTTGTTTGTTTAAAATGTTTCATTGAGGTCGCGTTACATACAAGCAATATAAGTCGTCTAGTTTTTTTCCGATTTTTTTTTCGTTGAGTAATAAAAAAACTTGTCGGTATTTGTTTGTAGATAATATAATTTTTGTATAAAGGGCGAAGGGAGTCATCGGGGAGAGGAGGTGGGAAGGGCGGGCATTTTCGTTATTGACAAAGTGAGGCCATATTCGCCCTTTAACAAATCACCACTGCCGTTTGTCACCCTCCCGAGTCTCATATCAAATATTTGAAGAGCTGTGTCCGACCGGACCTTCCAATATTACATTTGCTGAGGTCCCTGTCTCCCGACACCTTCAATAATTAGATATTTTTATTTGCTCAAGGCAGTTTCTCTCTTTACCTTCATATTGCTTTCTCTTTATTACTCACTTCAAAGATGTTTGTAAAAACGATATTATACACGGTTCAGCAACATCCTTTTTCATCAAATTCGACTTAAACAGGTAAGGGAGGAAAGCCTAGGGCGGGGATTTTTATTGAATGTGATATTAGGTATTACTTTATATTATAATAAGGGAAGAATGATGATACGAAACAAGTTTTTAATAAAATTATGTAATATGTCTTATGTCAGTCTTAGAGATCAAGATGGGCTTGTAAAGTTGTTGGGCTTAGTAACGAACGAATTCGAAACAAC
The DNA here is from genome assembly GCA_037127475.1 of Arma custos. Lineage (NCBI taxonomy): Eukaryota > Metazoa > Arthropoda > Insecta > Hemiptera > Pentatomidae > Arma > Arma custos. The sequence goes on from CM073761.1 coordinate 98,677,980, forward strand.
TTAAGCACAGAATAGTTAACGCCTGAGTGGTATACCAAGAAGTAGGTGGGAGGATTGCGTTAAGAGTGATCACGCTGGATATTAACAAATGTTAAAAATAATAAATTAATTAATATGTTACTTACAGGTGGCTCTAGGTTTGACGTTAGCTAAAAAAATGGGCTATTAGTACCTGAGATTAAATTTCCGAGTTAGCTCTTTTTAGGGAAAAAGTCAAATTATGTGTAGACCTTTATACTTTAGAAATAATCACTTTCGTTGAAATTCTTAAGAATGGATGAGGGATTGCGTTCAGAGTGATCCGGCGGATTCGGGTTTGGGTAGTCGCCAGTGGACGGAAGTTAGTAAGCAGAGATTGGCGGTATCGGCAGTGAGCATTCGGGTTCACTAAGACTTATTATTATTATAAATTTTATGTAGCAAATTTTACGTTTATGAGATCAAAATTTAATCCAGTTACGTTAAATTAAATTGACAAATCGGATTAAGATACAATGCGCGATAGTCTTGCATTTAAATATGAATAAAACAGTATATTAATCATATACTAATATTATTATTATCGAAATGGATAAAGGATATGAATATTAGCATTTATTTAAAGTTTTTAATGAAACAGGCAGATGGGTTATGCAGCTGGAAAAGTTGTATTACCATCATTGAATCTACTAAGGACCTTTATTGACTAGGTCGAATGGATTATAGCAGACAACACTCTATTGTTAGATAAGTGCTCTACCGTATTAAAAAGCACGTACTCTAGTATGATGTTTTTCCTCGACATACCTAAAATCCTCGAATACTGAATAGAGCCCTTCATAGAATGTCGAGGATTTCTAAAAAATATTCTATTTAAACTCTATTGGTGAAAAAAAAATAAACATGACGTCATAAATTTAATAACTCTTTACAAAATTTTAAGCGAAACCAAGATTTTAAAACTAATCAATAAAATAAATCTTTTATTATTACTGTGATTATCACTTAATATTGCTTCTAGGTCGATCTAAAATTATGAGATTAATTTTTACACCCATACTACTGACCGAAGAGTTGTTAACGAATAGAAAATTGTTTCTCGCATTATATAATGCTCTTCATAAAATATGGATTCATTTATAACCAATGATGTTTATAATTTACCATCGCTAGATTTGATTGGAGAAAACATTTGAATGTGCAGTGGTATTATTGTACACTGATATTAGTTTAGGTGTACAATACAATACGTACACACAATGTATGCGTTCCTGCAGGTGTTGGCGAGCTAAATGTATTAATTTTTTTTAATATTGTTCTGTTAATATTATGATTGACCTCTTCCACTGACATATTATAGAGCGTACTAAAAACAGTTTTTTTTTCTCTCCTTTTAACGTTTTAATTAATTAATGGATTTCAAATGATATTCTAAATGTACTTACCACCACAATATTACAGAAATTCTCTATTTTTTTCTTATTTTGTTCTCTCTGTCACCTCGGAATATGGCGGTGTATTAAAAAGATTTTTTTCTGGAGACTTAGTAGTAAACAAGTAATTTAAAATTCGAGGTTATTCAATTATTCAAGTGGCCTGAGAACAAAAACAAATAGACGGGATCCAACGATGCAACCCAGTTTCAAATATAATATAAAAGAATAAAAAAAAAAAATCATTAATTAATATCCAATGATTGAATTGGAAATCGGAACTTTGTCCCTTGGCGATTTAATTTCAATCCTATGAGCACTCGACATGGAAGAAAGTATTTTAAGCAGATTGTGGCAGTTGGGGCTGAAGCACCCGCCTAATACATTTTGATATTGAGAGAGTGTCCGCTCTGCTGAACTTAAGTGTTCGATAAATCTGATTCAGGACCGTTCGCTTTATTAGATGGAGAAAAAGATTAGTGTGGACTTAGTATAATTGTTAGGGAATATTAGAGGGTTAGAGATGGGGAGGTTGGGGGTAGGGGTGCGCCAGCTGGTGGTGGTGTTAGTTGTGATTAGATCTTATTGATTCTCATATATCATGAGGCTAGTTCGTGCCTTCTGTCAGCAGCTCGCCCTACGCCCCCTCCTACAAACTATCATTATTAGATATCACGTAATAGTTTTCAACGCCAGGAATAACTGCTCGGATGAATAAGTTTCACGGAAACGATAGCGCCATTTATAGATATATTTCTCTTGTGGATGACCAATAATTTCCTTCATGGGGATTTATTGTGTAACTATTTCTCTATGAAAGATCTGTAACTACAACCCATGAAGGTTCTAGGGTTCATTATTTAGCAGAGACTGTACTGTTTCCAGTACTTGAGGGTAATGAAGGGAGGTGATTAGTCTGAGATGAGAACATTCTCAACCCTATCTAAATCCAGGATTCCTACCTATTTATGGTATCCACTTTATGGAGGCTATGCGAGCGCGAGAAAAGTCTATAGATCCCAGAGAGTCCATCCGTTGAACTCGGAACCTGCAGCATCTTCAGCAACTTAGTAATCTATACTGAGAGCTGTCATTTATCTCAAGATTTCACACACCTTTATGTACTAAATTCTTCTGTTCGTTTGTACGTCACTGAACTCCTCCTACATGGTTGGGTTTGCATTAACGACTTTTTTTTGTGGATATTCAAGCGGGTTCGAGGATAGTTTAGATTTACAATTCGATCCGATAGGTAACGATTTTTAATTTGTTATATTAGTTTTTGTTATTTCACGACAAGTTTATGATCCCGCCAGGGCGCTGCGATCGTAGTAGCAAACGTAGAAAAATAGGAAGCCATCTTGTTTTTTCAAGCCGTGCTTAGCAAAATGTATATATGAATTTAAATAAAATAAAATTAATTTCATTAATAGTAATTCAATTACTGAAACATTATATTAGGGCTTGAAGTTATGTTTTTAGTCCTATCTTCATGGAGCGGGATAATCTCCTAAAGGGGTTGGTGGAAGCGATAGTTGAGCAAGAAAGGGAGATGAAGGTAAATGCCAGAACTGCCGCTAAGCGAATTTCCCTCCCGTCCTCCTTCCTATATCTCACCTCATACTTCACATTGATTAACTAAAACCTAAAACAGAATCCTGTTGAATTAAAAATTATTTAATTTATATATATACATATACAGGGTGACTGGTAATTAGTGGCGGAGCCGTTGGGGTGATAGTTGATAGGGGCAATTCCAGTCGATATTACTATGAGACCTACTGTCCTAAAGGTAACCCTTTCCAAGATATTCCTACTTAATGAATTTTACAAAAAAAATCCTATTTAAAATCTTAAAATAGATATAAATCTTAAAAATTGGTCTTTCTGGCCAATTTTTTTTTTTTTTTTGCAACAAAGATATTCTAAATAAGGTATATATAATAGTCAAATCTTCGTAATTGTCGATATTGGCAAAAATCGTTAAACAAAAACATTAAATGAAAAAAAAATACGGTCACTACCTCTATAACGTCTATTTACTAAAAAAAGTACGTAATAATTTAGGAGGACTTTTTTAGGGATTAGAGGACACCGACGATTACGAAGATTTGACTATTAATATTCCTTATTTAGAATATCTTTGTTGCAGAACAAAAAATAACGAGCCAGAACCAATTTTTAGGATTTATATCTATTTTAAGGTTTTATATAAGATTTTTTTGTACAATTCTTTAAGTAGGAATATCTTGAAAAGGGTTGACTCAGGACAGTAGGCCTCATGGCATTATCGACTGGAATTGCCCCACGCTATCGCTCCTTAATGACTCCATCACTAATTATCAGTCACCCTGTATATCTTGTATATAATAAAAACGATTCACCAGATGTCTTGCTAACCGCAAAACTCGAGAACGGCTCGACCAATTCGGCTAAATTCTTTTTTCGTATTTCTGCTAAGGCATAAGGTTCCAATAGAGAGAAAAACCGTAAAAATTACGAGGGAAACCTTCGGCGGCCGAAAAACATCGAAATTTTCGGTATTATTTCAGTTTTTGGCCTGTATCTCCTAATCGGTGCGGTTTTGAAAAAAAAACGTAGGTAACCATTTTTAAAGTAGATTAAATTTGCTACAATTTGAGCCCAACCGCAGCTCTGTAGGTCTTATAGATTCCGATTTCGGTCTCTATCTATATATATATAAAAGAGTTCGCCCTGACTGAAAAGACCATCGCAGAGACAAAACGGCATAAGCTATAGACTTGAAATTCGGACAGTAGGTACATTTTATAAGGGCAACGCGCAATAAGAAAGGATTTTTTTAAATTCGCCCTTAGGAGAGTGAAAAGGGTGACAAACTTTTGTAATAATAAAAAAACGCCGTTTCTAAAGCGAGCACTATGAAATTTTAGATTTAGCTTCTGCATTAAAAATAAAGAAATAGGTTTTTTTTATTTTGTTTAAATCGCCCCTAAAAGTGTAAAATAACGGGAAACCGTAATTTTATCTATACTAATATTATAAATGCGAATGTAACTCTGTTAAAAGGGCATAAGCTCCTTTTTAATGCGAAAAAAATGTTTTAAGGGGTTGGAATAGGGGATGAATGTTTGTATGTAATTCTTGTTATTCTTGGAGCTAGAAGCTTGAAACTTATTCTTTAAGCATTTGATTAGATATAAATAATATGAAATTCAAAATTTGTAGAAATTTTACTCTTTAGGGGGTAAAATAAAAATGAGATGAAAGTTTGTATGGAAATATGTAACGTTTATGTGCGTTGGTGATAAAACATGCCTAAGTGTGCCTTCCCGAACGAGCAGACATTTGAGGGCAGACTATTGTGCGAAATGCGAATATTAAAATTTTTTAGCTGCAAATTCATTATTATTTACTTCACATTGATTACAATTCGATTTGTTAATACGATTTTTTGTTTTGCTTAATTAATGTTCTTCGTGAAATAAAAACCAGTTTTGGGGTTGGGTTATTAAATATTTTTTCTTTAGTTGGGTGGTTTTTTATTTATTTCATTCCGTCAAAGGAAGATTACTTTTGAATTTAGTTGGATGCTATTACGTCATTATTATTTGTTGCACATTTTGTTATTAGGTAGGAACCTAATAACGGTAACTCCTTTGTAATAACGAACAATTTTTCGTTTTCTTAAACTAATTTAAATGAAGTAACTAGATTTTTGTTTAGAATCATTCGTAAAATACATTGTTTTCATTAATTTTGTAGTGAGTTTGCGTGTGTATTTTCGTAATACGTAGTTTTCATAACCATTCATTAATTTACCTAGATTTTACTACATAAAATACGGTTTTATAACTCCGAAAATGCACTAGAGGAATATATGAAACTAATAACTATTCTATTCCCGTCTACTCCGTGAACATTGAACCTGTATTTCGTACCCTAGCCTCTCAGTCAGCTGCCTGCTCCGAAACTGCGCACATCTCTGCAATTTATAATTTAACAATTGAAACTGGAGATAAACAATATATACATATAAAATAAAGTATTCTACTATAAGAGAAGGTAATGAAAGAATTTTACTATTGAAAGTTATAAATGATGCAGTTATAGTATACTTTAATAACTCCGATGTCTGTTAAATTAACCATTCTTTAATTAACTTACATTTTACTACATAAAATAAGTTTTGGAAAAATCTCTATATTTTTGCAAAAGATAGGAAAACAAAAAACGTTGTTTATAAAAATGTACTTAAATAAGCTATTTCCAGTAAAACACTTATTTTAATGTATGTATGTATTTTATTTGCAAAGTATTTAGCCAAAAAAATTAAAAATGCTACCCAAAGTCACTATACCACTTCGTATATATATATATATTAGTAGACATCTTGAATATTGAAACCAACTGCATCAAATAATATTTGCAAGAATATTACTTTATTTTTGCTTTAAGTTTACCTATGGCTTATCTTCTTTTATATTTTTTATTCTTGTCATCACATTATCGAATCCGAAAAAAATGAAGGCAATATAATGTTAATATATATTCCGATCTAATAGAATCTGCTGATGAATATTATTAATTACGATTTTTTTCATTCATCAACATTCGACTTATCGGTTATATTTAGGCATATTTAATAACTTTTAGTCTTTTTTATTCCATTTGTCTTTATTTGATACATATTCTCTAGTTTTATGATTATGGAAGCCTTAGTTAATATTTTTATTAAGTAAGTATAATTAAAAGCTTTTAAGACTTCTTTATTCTATACCTCATTATGAATACAATTAGTAAACTAAATTATAAGGTTCTAAGCATTTGTTGGACTTGTTTCATTTATTTTTTGGTGTATTACATTGTCCTAGTTCACTAGTTTTCTACTTCATTTGTCTGTATTTTTGTTTGTTTTTTGTTTCGAAGTAGAAGCCTTCATCTCCTTTGTGTTTACTTTTCTCATTTGAGATTATTGTAAGGATTTTTTCTGGAATTGTTTTGGAAGATGGTCGATTGTATAACAATTGTAAGGTTTAGCCGGTGTCTTGGACGTCCCGCCAATATTTCTCCCCCTCCTTTTTGTTTTTAATCTTCCTTCCTTTCTTTATCTTTGGAAATGATTGAAATATCTTTTACTCCGTTTTTACTGAATTGGCACACGTTTTTCTTTGGGACAACAGGAGGAGCTGTTATTACCCAGCCACAATGTTACTAATTTAATACGTACTAGTTTAAATTAATTTCTCAATTTTTTATATCTTCCTAAATTTCAATCTTCCTATCTAAAAAAAAAAAAAACGTCTTACTTAATAAATTTGTTTTCTTCACTTTCTTTAAGGTTATAAACGAAAACCTCACTTTTTGAATTTTTATATTTCATATTTCAGGGTTTTCCTCCCTCTTCTTCAATTGTAAAAAAAAAAACCATTTTAATATGGAAGGTTAAAAAAGTGAAAACCAATAAAAATTGTTATTCTGTTGAAAAATATGGCATTCGTTAAACAGTAGTTTATCTTTAAATATTTTTGAACAACTACAATATTTTAAAAGATCGAACCAACTTCACACTTTAGCCATATACATCCTACTGAAACTGAAAAAATCTGTACCACTACAACCCGTGAACGGTTCTGGGTTTCAGTACACGGTAGAGACTGTACTGTTTCATGGACAAAGGTTCTGCCAGCAGGTGATTTGTCCTAGATCAAGCTCAACCGCCAGATTTTTCCCCATTGTTGCAGCTACCCTATTTTTTATAGAGGCTCTGTGAGCCCCAGGATGGTCCTAGATCCTATATGATCCATCTCCGGCTGCAAACAGACTAAATAAAAGTCTTGCCTGCAGCGGTTTTGTACCAGGATTTCCGGCATGGCAACTCAGTGCTACTGAAGCCCAGCTTAAATTATTAATAAGTTTCTTTGTTTTTATTAGAAGGATAATAACTGCAGGTATAATATATAGCTCAGAACATATGAGAGGCTTATATTATTTATTTGTTAAAACTTTAATCATTAACATTTTTAAATTATAGTATGACTACTGGATACTAACCTTCTTGTTTTAACCAAAAGATATTATTTAAGACAATAATAGAAGATGGTGAAATATAATAAATATTCTGTATGTAATATTGATTTTCTTACTTGATGGTGATGAAGTTAAGTGTTTATCATATAATATTACTATCCTAATATTCTTGATTTATCTGTGGATTGGATATATTATACCTTAGAAAATGCTTTTAATAAAACCTTAATAATTTTGTCAAAAAATTAAATTGGTAATTAACATAGTACGCTCGATTCTTCAATTAAAAACCGCTTTGATGAACCGAAATCGTCTTACTGTGAGCTATCGACACAAATTAAGTTTGGGTATTAACACATATATCCTTTCTACTATATCAATTGCATAATTATTAATTTTAGAATTAGCAGATTAAATTGAAATCCATTTTTCCAACAAAACAAGCTCCTACCATCCTATCCCCGTAATCGATAATTGTTGACTGCTTAGAGATTCTACAAATAAAATAGGAAATCGAAATAAATGAGATCTTTCGATTCCGGAAGTTAACATATGGCTTGCGAGTCTCTATCAATCATAATTAGACATCTTGTTAGCAGTATGAGAACATTGTGCTTTCTATGAATGTTTCTTTGTTTTGGAAATATATTCGTAATGCTTAACCTCAAACTATATACTTATTAAAATATATTGCCTGGGGACAGTACTAGAATACATTTAGAACATAGTTTTCAACTTAGCGCTAATATCAACGGTAAATTATTACCCTAGTTACTGGAAGAGAAACCTTCCCAAGTTGCTGAAGCTCTTATAGAGCTAACTTTAAAAACCGCTTGGAGACATTGACACTAGCCGAGTTTGCCGCCTCTTCAAAACATCATCAAACTGCTAACGCATCGGAAGTCAATATTGCAGGTAAGCCTCCTCATCAAAGTTATTACTCAAGTTGGAAGGAGGTAACTACACTGGCCAGAAGAAGCAATCAGGGGAGCCAACTTTCCAACAGCACCTACGCCATCAACTTCTACTCGCCGCCCTTCGATGAATATCTTCAAGCAACTATCCCAAATCCAAACTTGATAACATTACCAAGAGCAGGGCAGTAATAACTTAACCTCCCGTTAATATCACATAACAGTTTCATCGTGTTTCCTCAACGTAAAACCAATAAACTATACTTTACAAAATATATTCTAGACCTCCCCCGCCCCACAATACCTGTACCGATACAACCCATGATGGGTTTAGTACATGGTAGAGACTGTACTGTTTCTTGGACAGCGGTTGTGCAGGGAGGTGATTTGTCCTATACCACGGTCATCCGCCATATACCACCTTACTTTGAGTACCCACTTTAAAGAGGCTGGATGAGCCCCAGGAAGATCCTTGATCCCATAGGATCATTAAATATCTGCCGAATGAGCGGGATTTGAACAAAGTACCTTCGGCATGGCAACTCAAGCCTTAACACTGAGCCACTCCGAATGAATGGGAATGAAGGAAAACATCAATATATATGACAATTAACAAAGATAGAAATATTTAGTTGATGAGTACAAAAACAAAAATGAAAAGAAAAAAATTACTGTTATGAAAAATAGGAATCATATAGAGATCATACACATCACAAAAACAGTTGATCTATACCCTTCCGCTTATTTTAATAACGGATATTAGCGCTGTTGTGTATTAATTGTAACTTTAGAGACTCAAGGGACTGTTTTTTTTCTTTAGCAGTACTGTAAATATAAGCTACCTACGTGTTCCTACAAGCGAAACAATCTCCAGGTGATGTGTTAGTAAATACAGTTACTGGCCATATTAATGTGACCACCAAGAAAGATTATTTTCTTTTTGTTTTTTCCTAATTTTTTTTATATACTTTTGCATGTCTTAATAAATTGCTGTTTTAAGCAATGGCAACACTGTTATAAGTTTTTTAAAATATTTTTTTTTAGTAATGGCAGCATTGGTTTTAGTACAGCCATTTTGTTTTACGAGTGACGGCGTGCATAATTTGTGTTTGAAATTTTTGTGGATTTATTGCTTCTTTTTCATTAAATACAAGTCGGATTCGGTAAGTTTATTATTGATTTATTATTTGTATAATATATTTTAACTATTTTGATAGTTTTTTTCATCAATATTTAAAATAGGGTGTAAATAGGGTGACACCACAATATATTAAAAAAAAATAAAGATTTATTTTCGAAACTATTTTTTTCAATTTCATATTGTTATCAGATAACTAACTTACCCATAAAACTAATGTTTAAACTCGATTTACATCATTACGCGTACAAAAAGATAATGCAAACATGTAAAAGAACGAATCTATCCAGTGGTCATTAATATGGCCAGGGACTGTATGTTCCACATTTCAATTTCGAGTTGGCATGAGATAGATAAGAAAAATCATCTCTTGCTTAAAGTATTCCTATCAGACATGAGTAAATTTAGTCAAATTGGGACCAGAAAGGTATCTGGCTGAAAAGTTTCAGAGAACTTCTGAAATTTCCTCTTGCTTTTTAGAGCGGAGTTGACAAACTTACCGAACGAATTATAAGAATCATAATTTTAGGAAGTTTACTATTCTTATAATAGAAGTAAAAAATATATTATCAATAGATAAATATTCGATTTTTTCGATTAATACAATTAGTAATATTAACGATATATACGAGATAAATCAGAGAATTTTCAAACTTCTCCAAAGAATTCCAGCGAGATGCCATTTTGGCTCCATTCGATTAGACCTCAATAAATAAAGAGCTAACCCTAATAAACGATGCCCAGGACGAAAAAAAAAGTATGGGGAAAAATGAAGGGAATATATTCTTCTTTAATATAGTATATTGCTAAAAAAAAAATAAAGGAAAAAGGTCTTCATGCTTTGTGGGATGAAACGAAGGACGCGGGTCATAGCGCCATTAAAAACTGAAAGAAAGCATGATAACGTTTTACCTTTTCCTTATTAATATTACAGTGTAAAAGGACCGGGAGGGCTCACTGCGTAAGGGCACTCACAGTCTTCTAATCCTTAAGTCCCGGGTTGGAGACTGGCTCTGAAAGATAAATTATTTGTTCCGATACAGGCCGTGGATCGACCTTGTGGGTTTCTAGAGAATCTTTTGGGTCTCACCTTTTTTCTATGAGGAGAAAAGAATATAGCAATTGTTGGATTAGATAGAATTGGCCTTTTCAAAGACTATTCACTGGTCGTTTTGGTACAGGTATCTTTATTACAGAGTGTATATAATCGTTTGGGTAGGCTTAAATCATCCTCAATTACTACTAGAAAATAAGGAGCGAACTTAAGAGAAAACATTAATATACCTGTGAAGACAAACAAAAAATAGAATACTAGCTATTCTATATAATTACACTATTCATACACATTTAAAATACATTCACTTATATTCATATCTTTAAATTAATAAAGCATGTTAAAAAATCTCTTTTAATATTTCGAGTTTAATTATGGAATTCCTCTTATTCTTCTCAATTCTTTCTTCATCCCCTCTGCTTTATTCTTCTTCAATTCATCTTGTATAGTGAAAGCGGTTGTACTAAAAAACGAATAAATACCTGTTATGAACTGAGGCTTAAACATTTGGAGGAATGAATTCTGGTCCCTGCCTCTCTTTTTCTGGAATCCTTCTTACTGAGGGTGACCCGGAAATGGTAGCACCTAATTTTCATCAATTATTATTTAATAAAATACATAATTTATTTCAGTCATTAAGTAATTAATGATTCCAATAATAACTGTGGTACTTACTGGACTTTGCATAGCATATGTTAAAACAGAATTTTGATTCATCAGATTTGTTTCGAAATGATTACCATCCTCATTTAAAATTGTTTATTATCCACTGCTATAAATCAGCTGCATATATGATGTTATTTCACACATGCTTTCCATTTAGGAATTCCAATGAATCCCTGGGTATCGGGTCCTATTTGCCAATTCTCTCGCAAACAAACCAGCTTTGTCCTACAGTTCATTAACGAATCGACTTGATTGGAGCGGCCGTGCTGACAACAAGGGCCGGGGAGCCGAAATCCACTCGGCTAACCAGTCCTAAATGAATAGGCTACTGGCAGAATGGATACTCCTATGGCTTAATAGAGGAGCTATTTATTAGTGAAATAGTGAATTGCCCTTTGAATAGCTATGTTACTTTGATATTCCATGTATTGCTTCATGTACGCAATACTGCAATAGATATATTCAATAACTTTGCATAACACAATATATATGCGCTGGGTGAAGAAATTCCAATTAAATTACTTCACATGGATGATTTCCTACCAACAGGAAAGAAGTACCAAACGTGAAATCGAACTAAAAAAAAAAAAACAGAGAAGGAATTCCACAAGCAATCATAGCATTAAAAAGATAATGTGATCCAAAATAACAATCCTATGTCAATATGACACATCTCATGGTGTTTCCCCAATCCAAAATCCAATCCAGTCGGTTTTCTAAGCATACTATTGTAGAGAAAAAGTTGGCTAAAAGGTATAATTGTATGAGATACAAGATCTAACAATATAATGTAATTATCTGGAAATAACAATAGTCTATACTGGTTGGAAGAAGTAAATTAATAGTTTTGTGAGTGAAATTGTGTTTGTGAGGGCAGATTTCGGTTTTTAAAATAATTTTTGGCAATTAAAAAATAAATTATTTATTTATAACATTAGTTTATTTTATAGAATTTAAATCATTACCAAATACCAAATTTATTTAAATCCATATTTGGTTATGGATTTGTTATATACTTCCATGAATGTAACAAATTTTCAGACAGATTCGTCAAGTACAAAATGAATCATTTTTAATTTCTAAATTAATTTAAACTGGCTATAAATCTTTTTGATTTTTATATTTTGGGAGAAAAACCATCATCCAGTCATTCAGTACTTCTAAATTGTTTATTTATCAAAACGTTTCGACACATATGTCATTATCAATCATTTAAAAAATTGTCTGCATCGTTCCAATACATAACTTTAAAAATGTATATGTCTTTTAATCTGTAAAATTAAGAATTATATTAAGATAAATAATTATGTTAAGATAAATAAATAATTTCGATAAAAATTGTCATAATTTTTAAAATATGGTCCAATTTTTTCAGATAGGCCTTTAATATAAGTTACACTTTTATATTTAATTTTATTCTGTTTTGATTCTATATTTGGTGATTCTGTGACCTTGTGAATTATGTTGTTGTTAATTTGCGGATCTACATTATTAGTTTCTTTTAGAAAAAAAAAATGTAATTTTAGATTGAGAAGGTTTAATTTTTAATGTTTTTTTTTTTAAATTGGTTAAGTATTTCTGAATAATTATTACTAAAGTTATTGTTTTTATTTATTGGTAAGTTATGTTCTTTATTAAATTGATTTCTTTATACCATAAATTATTTATACGTTTAATCGGAAAGGCATTGCTCAGAAGGATCTTGAAAATTTTGTTTTTTGTTTCTTTTAAAAATTCTTCGTCTGTTAATTTAATTGATCTCTTAATTAGACTTGAAGCTACATTAATTATTTGATTCCTAGGGTGATTTGAGTAATAATTCAGTAGTCTATTTGAGGTGATATCCTTTTTATACCATTTTGTTTTAAGGTTATTGTTATTATGGTTTCTTATGATTGTAACGTCTAAATAATTTAATGAGTAATTATTTTCCTTGATATTGTGATTGATAATGACATATGTGTCGAAACGTTTTGAAGAATAAACAATTTAGAAGTACTGAATGACTGGATAATGGTTTTTCTCCCAAAGTACAAAATGATTTAAAACTTCCTAGATTAAGGGAACGAATTTTTAAACAACAAAAACAAGAATTCCATAAACTGTTTAAACCGATAAAATACATCTCTTTGTGGATGAAAGTGGTTCAGATACCCCAACTAACACGATTGTTGACAATTTAATGATGAAAAGTGTAAAGACATTTTCTCGGTGATTCTTGGCGGTCTGTATTGATTGTTTTTTTAATAATAAAGCTAAATATATAAAGAATTCAGTACTTCGTTTTTGTTCCATATTGTTTTATCGAAGTTTTAGTAACTGAAGTTGGATGAGGTACAGTTGATGCTGCATTGAGATTGGTGCCTACGTAGGCCCTTAACAGTATAATATTAGCCCCAATATTGCCAAAATGCAATTATAGCATTAATATACGATAAATAAATATTAGTTTAGCTTGCTAACTCTGCTGGTTGAATATTAAACCGTCGAGAATATTAAACGGTGTACGCACTCGCCCCTTTAAAGCATATCCCTATTCCTACCTCAACTTATAGCAATCAAAAGCTAAAACCTCTAATTGATTGGTGGAAGCTTACTTCCACATGCTTGTTAGCAATAAGTGAATTATTAATTTCATTTACAAAGTAAAAGGATATTTAGACAAAATAAATAATTTTTTGTCAAAAGAACAAAATTATATTTTTGTATACTTTAAACTACTCATGTCGAGTTCTAACGCATAGTTACTTAAACAATTAGTAAACAAACACTACTTTTCAGTCTATAAATACTCGTACATTCATACAATTAAAATATATTTTTTTACATATCACTTTCATAATTAATCTAAATAATTAGATTAATATTCGGAATTAATAAAGTCATGCTGAAATTTTCCTATTTTGTTAAATACAGTATAGCTCAAGGTTTGATTTGAATTTTGATATTTGAGTTTTAATGAGGTTTCCGATTCAATTAGTAACTAAATCTGGTGCCTATTTATTTATGATCATTTTACTGTCCACTGCTTAGTTTTAAATTTATTTTGCAATTATAATCAAATCATTTATTCACAAAAATAATAATAACAATTACTGAACCCACTCTCCCCCTGCATCATTGCAATATAATTAATTAGCTTTTGGGCACATAACGAATTTTCTATTTGAATACGTACCATGTTTTAGAAAAAACTTGCATTTCAACATTCCACACAGTTTATTGATCGTTTCAATCCAGGTATACTATCTTAACATGCAATTTGAACCGTAATAATATTTTTTATTCTACCCTTCTACATTTATAAAGTTTTTTTTTCATTATTCAATGAAATTTACAACTGTATTGTACTAATAAAACAAGTAAATAGGACGAATTGTACATATAAAGGTATTTCGAAATACGTTTTATTCCCAACAGTACTATAAATAGGCTATACAAAAATTGACTTTGCTTGGCCTGAATCCTGGTTGCTTACCAGTTGGTCAGAAACGAGGGGAACCACTAAGTCCTACGAAAATATATTCTAATATTAAGGGATTAAACCACTTAGAGGATCCTAGACTATGCTAATCTCGGTAGGTACCATCTCTTGACTTATTTTTATTTTTTTTAACAGAAACACACTGAAGTGAAGTAGAGAGAGTACCCTATATCCCTTTAATATTTTTTAAAATGAAAATAAACGAATTCAGTTTGTATGCAAGTAAAATTAAATTAAATTTCATACCAGTGCCAAATTTCAATATATTTCTACATCACATCTATTAAAACCAATCAATTAATTGGTAGTGATAGTAATTTAATTTAAGCGAAACTCACAAAAAACTGAACTAAAATTATAACAATGTTTTATTCAAAATATATTAATAAGTTTTGTAAAAGTAATCTATGTACGCCATAAGTTTTGATACTGTAACAATGCTGAGTACAACTGAACATCCATTTGTCGGTTTAGTCTTGCTGGTTTAGAGAGAAAATAAAAATACGCGTGAAATGGCTTAGTTGGAGAAATTATTATTATATTTTAAATAAATCGAAAATTTCGAAGTGAACTAGAACTGATTCTACTTAATTTACTCAGGTATCACGAGCACTAGGAGGGGCGGGGCTCGCAGGCCCTTCTCAAGGCTTGTTAATTGCAATTGAACAATTAAAACACTATATATCACTAACAAAACGTTAAAATTTAATGTTAAAATAATACATAACATTTAATTTTATCGAAGATTTAAATATGTATATAAGTATTCCGGCACTGCGAATATTAGAAAGGAGAGAAAAGACGGGTGTAAGAGGGACCTTGTAAAAAAAATAAAATAACAGTCCTGCAATAGTTTGCTTCCTTCCTTCCTTGCATAACGACTACACGGGTGTCGGGGGTACAAGTTGGCTACCTAAGTTATGCGTGTTTTGTGGATAAACATTAAACCACCTCGAAGAATAAAGTAGTTCTTCAGAAACTCTTATCATCCCATCCGTTTCCATGTTGTACTCCATCATGTTTTGCTCCTCATCTGTCCAGTTGTCTCTAGAAAAAAAAGTCTTATTCCAACTTTGAAATAGGTACATCTCCAATAAACTGTTTCAGTACTGGTGGAAACCCGTCCACCGTTTCAATTTTGTTTTATTTGCATCAGTGACCAGATGAGGGAAATCGTTACCTATGATCCGTTTGAGATTACCTCAGCAGTTTTACCCTTAATTATCTAAATGCGGTGCATTGGCTGATGCGTTCCGCAGTATCTGGAAAAGCGCAGCGAGGCATGGTAGGGATTAAATTGATGGACTACATTAATTATCACTTTTTTTAACAGTAGTAATTACAATAGGTGATTTATATAATTGAGGACCGCAAAAACTCATGTTAAATGACTAATTCAACCATAAGTTACTGAAAACACTTCACTTCACTGATTTTGTCTAATTAATATGTTCAACTAATTAGTTTTATAATAACGGTGGGTGTAGAAAGCGTAATTCTTGTGCATAACGTGCATTGTAGAACAATGCCGGCTGCATTTTTATCGTTATAAATAATTGTTCATTATAACAATGGGAATAATTAATTCGATAAGATAATTTAATAAACTGAGCAGGTTTTTATTCGTTTATTTATAATAAGTACAGATGAGATCGATCACTTATTACATTATCAATTCTCACTTCACTTCATGATGAAGCATGATCGTTTTGAAGTAGAATGCAAACGGGATGGTGATGCATCCTTTTACCTATTCGATTTTTTTTTCAATTAGTTGAGTGGGGAAAGACATCACCATTGCTGGGTAAAACAATGGGATTGGAAGCGAACCTTCGTTAACTTTTCACTTCTGAGACCTCATCTTACCTGCCCATTGTTCCAAAGTCCATTCCTTAAATAGTCCCTTTTCTGGAGCATCTCATCATCCGGTTTGTTCACATTCTACTTGGCCTTATTATTGTAGATGGATTGATTTCTTCTTGTGTTTTAAATTAATTTGATGTTACAGGTTTAGGCGAGTACGTAGAGTTTTGATCTATTTGGCGGAAAAGTAAAAAAAAATGGTGGGTGGCTGTGTCACGAACACGGGCGGGTATTGTACGTTAGTTGTACTTTAATACATTTATTTTTTATATAAAATATCATTATCTATTTATCAAGAAAAAAAATAATTACTGTCTTTACAGTATAACTTTATTAACTTATAGAGTATTTGACTCGGTCGTATGGAGTTTTATTGAATCCATTCGATTGCTCTTGAGAAGCCCTTTCCGACCACATACGATCTCTGTATTTGGATTTGGCTTTTCAACGCGTATGGGCCGACATTATATACTTTTGATAATATATTTTTTTATTTTAACACCGTATTATAATCACTGGCACTACTATACACTTATGTTTTATATACAAACGATAGATTTTGACGACAGTTGGCGATTGAAACCTAAACGACGTCGTAGCTTCTCCGAGTCCAAAGTTATACTGAATTAAAAGTCTCGATATGCAGCTAAAGTAACCCAAAATTACGACGCTCCTCCCTCCAACAAGCGCGATTCTTCACATTACTCAGTTATAGTAATGAATTCTTTAATACTTTAGCTATTCAGTGGTCTAATTGAATTTTGGATGGATAAGATAGATATGCAGCTGAAACACTAAACTGTACCCCCCCCCCATTTCGTTTACATTCGTTTTCTTGAATTGTCTCCCACTATCGAAGCAATTTTAAAGACGTATTCACGTCAAAATAAAGACATATACATTCAAAATTACGGTGATGATGCAATAACTCCATCTGATGTAACTGCTTATTTTTCTGTTTAATTAATCTATCAGTTCGCAGCAAGTGCTGGAGTGAGCAACATCGACTCAGCGATATTTCTTATTTTTATCTTTAACACTCAACGTATATGGTACATTTGACATAGTTATAGTTTGTGTTTCAGTGATGTGAAATGTGAAATTTCGTAGTAAATTACTGACGTATAAAATGACTTTAGTAATTAGAAAATTGAGTGATTCAAGAGACAGTAGTTCGTTATCACGCGTGCAAGTTGCAGCGAGTCCATCTCCACCCTCAACTAAGGTAGACACTTATCAGTTACCAGTACGGCTCCTGTCACCGAATGAGGTTGAACTGTGCTGTAGCCAGACCAGTTCTGTTGCGACTTTTTTATTTATTTTTTTATTAATACTTCTGAAACTTTCCCTGCAACGTTCGCAGACAACACGGCCGTTTTATTATCCCATCCAGACTCTGAAATGGCTTCCTCGAACCTCCAAAGGTACCTCTCACTCAGTGAAAGTTGGTGTAACCAATGACGAATCGAAGTCAACTAGGAGAAATGCAAACACGTGACTCTTGCACTCCGCCGGAGAACATGTTCTTCTGTCCAATTCAAATCCTACCCGACCCAGTACGATACCTTGGCTTCCTCCTATACAAGAGGCTTACATGGAACCCTCATACCAGACTCAAAACATAGAAACTTAATAGAAGATTCAGTCAACTATACAGATTGCTATGTAGGACCCCCCCATCTTTCAATAGACAATCAACTTCTAATATGCAAGACCATCATCAACCCTATTTGGACCTATGGACTGGAACTGTGGGGGACCGTAAACAAATCTAATATCAGACAAAATCCAATCCTTTCAATCCAAAGTCCTGAGAACTATTGTCAATGTCCTTGCTATGTTCCCAATAAAATACTCCATAATGATCTCAACATTCTCCTGGCTCAGTCATTATCCAGTTCCACTCATCCATATAACCCACCCCGCCGTCTAAAACGTCAATGGTCCCGAGATCTGTTGTAATAATGTTATTTGGAGTACTAGCACGGGCCAGATTCTCCACTCACGACCTGTGTGTGACGAGCCCTTAACCAGCTTCCATTGGCGTTTAAGCCAGTGACGCGGCTGGGAAAGGGCGCAAGGGCCTCCCGCAATCTTGCTTTGCACCCATTCCTGGGGAAGAAGCTTAGTTCGGGGACCCCAGGCAAATAATAAATATTGTAATTATCATTTTCGCAAGTATTTATTTTGTATACCTATGTATGTATATTTTTTTATTATTTTTTTTTAAATTAATTTTTTTATTTTTTATTGAATGATTTTTTAGCTATTTAGCGCTATTACTTATTGCCTAAAAGTGGCAGATTGTAATGTCTCAATAAATTGTATACATATAAAACAATTAATCTATATGTAATATTTATGTATGCCTCACAATAGAGATGCTGGTGCATCGAAGCGTGTTTCTGTTTTAAACATAAAGGTACTGCTACTTCTTTATTCAATTAGATATTCAGTTTTAGCCTGGAATACCAGTCCTTGCAGTTTGCTCTCGGTAAAGCCTGTTTCAGGCCAGCCCTGAATACAAATATTCAAACGTAGGTTGTCTGTAACAGACTTTACCATTATACGAATAAAAAATTACCTGATTCCTCATGGGGAAAGTATTTGTTTTAAAAACTATTTATGGTGACGGTGTAGTTTATATCGATCTCATTTTTATTTATTATAATTTACATTTATTTTAATATTATTTTTTTTAATTCTTTAATTAAATATATGATGGCATGTATCGTTTGATCGAAACACTGCAAACAAAAGTCGATTAAATAACGTTTGGTTTTTTCATCACGGTAATTGATTCAAAAAACCAACTTCAAACTAACTTCTAGATCCTATTCAACCATTATCCAATGGTGATAATATATTTAGTTTGATTTCGATATAAATGTATAAGTTACTTGAACAGTAGTTATGTTTCTTTGTAATTTCGGTCACATTAAGTGAGAAATATGGAATTTTCTAGTGCGAAAATTGATAGTGAAATAATTTCCTTCTCAGCTATAAAGTGTTGGCGATAAGTGTGAACTTAACCTTCTTTGAAGAGCCTTCTTTGAAGCCTGTTCTGTAGCTTCGCCTAGAAAGCGTCTACCGCAAACCCTAGATCTTTAAAAAAAAGAAAAAAAGGAGGCCTTTTTTTTTTTTTATCAATACTTCAATCGCAGAATTATTCATTATAACTATGCATATATATATATAATTGCTGTACATATGTGAGTGCGTGTGTTGCATTAATTGCAAGAACTTCGAACAAATTAAAGACCAAACTAGACGGACTCGTCTGCAGCAATAGAAAAAGCTAGATACGTGATGAAGAAACCCAGCTTGAAGAACAACTTGGCTTATATAGCCTCAAATGCGTGTTTTTAATTCACTTGATATCAAAGATCGAAACCCATACCATGCCGCTAACAGAAAGCATTGCTACTGTTGAATACGGTATACAGAAGCTAGAAGAAGCATCTGGAGAAGTCGGAACCACAATGAAGAAGAAATTGCAAGATGTGCTGGGAAAAAACCCAGGCTGGAAAGAAATTATGCTCATGACGAAAATCCACAGTGGGCTGGATGTACTCAATCAGTTACAAAGCGAGTTTTAGACCCTGATGGTGGTATTGTTTATTTGAAAATTTAAAAATGTAGGTTTTTTCATTTTTTGTCATAATAATTCTATTTTTAATAAATATGCATACTTCTAACAAAATTTAAATAATAAATAAAGCATTTTTCGCTGATTTTGATTTTACATATTCTTCCCTTTTAATTACATTACAAATTACATTACAAAGGCATTATTAAAAAAATTACAACATATATATGTACATATTTAACAATTTTTATTACATTTAAATCCGGGCCTTAGTAATGAATGATGACACCATGAGCCTTTTTTAATTCTTTTTTATTAATATAGAAAATAACTTTAAGATAAAATATAAGAAATTATGATAATATAGTAAATAGTTCCCACAATATTAGTTAAAACAGTCATCCATATAGAGGGTGTTTCAGGGTTAAATGGCCAAACTGAAAATTTGAACTAAAGATCTCAAAACAAGAAACAAATTTCCTTTGATGGTATGTCCGCAAACGCTTTGTTTAGGAGATATTCACATCTAAAGATTTCATTGTTACGAATTATTTAGGCATAGTAAATAAGTAAAACTTATTTTATTTGTTCCAACTACTTTATTTATTAAATGTAAACCATTAACATTCATATTAAATGTTCAGAGTGATTTCCTTCAGCATTCAGACAGGCTCGGCATCTTTCTACAACAGCAGCAGTAGCAGAACGGCACTGGATGTTTGTTATTGTTTCAGAAGACTCAATTATCCTTTTTCGTGAAGAAACAAAAAAACCCAGTGGTGTAAGGTCTGGAGAGCGAGCAGGCCAAGCCACTGGTCCTGCACGACCAATCCATTGATAAGGATAACTAGCATTTAGCCATTGTCGTATAACTCTTCCGTAATGTGCAGGACAACCATCTAATTGAAACCACACGTTCCTTCTCAGTTGTAATGGAATATCTTCAACTAAATCGTGGTAATCATTATTAAGAAATTCCAAAAATATGTCCGCATAGAGTTGAGGTGGTAATAGTTGCGGGCCTATTAAAATATTGTCAATTATCCCGAACCACACATTGCACTAAAACTCGTGCTGAAAATGATGCTGACGAATTGCATGGGGATTTTCATGCAACCAGAGATGATTATTTTTATGATTGAAGATACCTCTTCTTGTAGCTTCATCTGTCCATAAAATTTCTCCTGTAAAGTGTGGATTGTGATCAGCTTGATTTAAATACCAACCTGAAAAATTTTTTCTTTGCCGTAAATCTTGCGGTAGTAAATTTTGTACCCGTTGATAATGATATGGGTGACGTCCATCTGCAATGAGATTTCTCCATACTGTAGTTGACGTAACATTTAATTCTGCTCCAGCTCTTCGTACACTGGCAGATGGATTATCATCAAAATATTGTAATACGGTCGCACTCCTTTCTTTATTTCGTAAAGGGACTAAAATACCATCAGCATGTGGTACGACAGCAAATGTACCAGTTTCTCTAAAACGTTGAAGCGTAAGTTAAAGGTTGAGTTACTAGGTAATCTTCTATTTGGAAATCGCATGGAATATTCACGACGGGCAGCATTGGCATTACCATTGCAAAAATCGTACGCAAACACCATATCGGCATATTCAGCATTAGTATAAATGGAAGGCATAATGAGTACTCTGCGAAAGCCTCAAACAAACTGATAAATGTTATTGATAGTTCTATTCTTATTATTATTTATTATTGGTGTTTTATTCCATACAGTATTAATCCTAAAGTCCATAGTTAACGTACAGTTAGGGAGACAAGGTCATATTAGTATTCTATCTACATTTATCTCCTAAACAAGGCGTTTGCAAACATACCTTCTTACGAAATATTTTTTTCTTGTTTTAAGGTCCTTCCTTAGTTCATATTTTCAGTTTGGTCACTGCAGCTGTTGAAGAAAGATGCCGAGCCTGTCTGAATGCTCAAGGAAATCACTTTGGACATTTAATATGAATGTTAATGGTTTACATTTAATAAATAAAGTAGTTGGAACAAATAAAATAAGTGTTATTTATTTACTATGCCTAAATAATTCGTAACAATGAAATCTTTAGATGTAAATATCTCCTAAACAAAGCGTTTGCAAACATACCTTCATAGGTTGAGGTCCTTAATTCAGATTTTCAGTTTGGCCATTTAACGCTGAAACACCCTGTACATTTGTTCACCAAAACCGATTGGTGTATCTCTGTTGGCCAATATAATGCAGGATTTCCTTTATGAACTTTTTCAGCGCATAAGAAGGCAAATGGTCTTTGGAATTCATTCCTAGTTAGTAGCACGATTGACTATGTTAATTTTAACAATACATTTACAAAAATATATACTTGTATATAGGTAAACTAATTTAGCACTTTCATGAATATATATGCTCTCTAACCTAGATAAAAATGAAACTTAGCATGCAAAATTATAGTGCTGAGATCAATTATCAAATCATAGCACTTATTGCTAACTGGTCTTATAATGACTGTTGTGAAGGAAAGTAGAGTCCGGCGAACATCGTCGGGAAAAATAAATAATTTTTGTCGAAAAACTCAGACGAACTATCGATTTCGAAATGAGTTAGTTCCCTTCTTAGCTTATCTATTATAAGACACTATTCATTTTTAGCTTGCGATATGTTATCGATCCATCTACAGCCGTAGACTTCCCAACCAGGGCGAAAAGTTATGATTAATTCAAGAACGGTTTTCAGCCCTTTATCTGAACTCAAAAAGGGATATTTGCAGAACGGTTTTCTATCGTTTAATATCCAAATACCTCTGAGGCAAAAATGGTTGTGTAAAGAGAGTCATTATAGCACGAGAAATATCTGTCTGTCCGCAAAACATCTAAATTCTAGACTAAAACTTTTGAGAGCCTTGATTATGGATTAAGGACAATCGATTTTATCACGTAAACTCTCATTTTGACCAAAAACCTATAAATCTGCTGAATATATATATCTTTTATGTTTCCTATTGTTCTTAATATTAAATATTTTTTATAGATTCATAGTAAGAAGAAAAACCTCTACTACTAAACCCATGAAGAGTCTTTGGTTAAATACTGTTTCTTAGACTAAAGTTGTGCAGGAAGGTTATTCATACGAAATCACAATCAACCCCCAGGTTTCCCCCCAATTAACGGTATCCACTTTATAGAGGCTGGATAAGGATGATCTGCTTTTAACAGATTAAATAATTTATCCGTCCCAACCGAGTTCGAACTAGGGATCTTCTGCATTGCACTTCAGAGCTCTACACACAGAGCTGTCCGCTCTCTCATAATAATAATCACTACCAAAATTTCTAATAATAATCTCTATTCTTTGAATTAATTTTAAATTAACAAAAAATAAAGCTTGCCTATTTCAGAAATTCGTTTAAGTGATCATCGTTGATGTACAATTCATTATATTATTGCAAAAAGTGCTAATAATAAAATAAAGAATTAAAAAAACATACGTATAGGTGATTTTTAATGGAAAATAAAGAAGAAAATATGATTCCGTATCCATATCCTATCTGATACGAGCATTAATTGCTATAAAATATTTCTGCCTGTCCCTCAAAATCCCTTTAAAATATTTTGCTTAAGCTTGTAAAATAATCCTTTATTTCACGGAGAGTTTAATTTATTATAATTAATTTTAATTTTAACTTCATTACAACCTTCCCTTGTAGCGTGGTATATTAAACATATCTTTTAATAAATAAATCATGTTTAACTTCTTTTTTCTTTAAATATGTTACCGACGTTTTATATCTTGACATCTTTTTATTACTGTCACTGTCGTGTGTTGGATTATAAAAATAATAAAAAGCTTAACGAAGGTTCTCCATGCTGAGAACAATCGCTGTTTACGAATCTACGACCAGTGATCACCATTTAAAACCCAAATCAGCAAGATCCTTGGCGCAATCCTCCATTCTACGCTTCGGTCTACACTTCGGACGTTTACCAATCGGCTCAGCGCTAGTTAACTTATTGGGATCCGTTCTTTGTTATGCCAAAAAAGTTGCAAGTCCAACAAAACTCCCGCTTCATTATTTTCAGGCTGCGTGTTACGCAATTTCGCGCTGCGTAACCTCATAAATTCCCCCATCGATCTTTTTTTTTTTAGAACGTTCTACGCAATACCTCATTTTTGAATATCATTTAAGGCTTTAGCAAGACGATATTACGCAAGTTAATCGATTCACATTCAACAACTTGGGGTATATTTGATATCTTAGTAAAATTATTGTTATCTATGACTGTATATTTGCAACATATAGCTACTGTGACTTTATAAGTCTCATTAATTAATTGAATAAAGTTAAGTTGTTACATGAATCTATTAATACAGAGATGGATAGTTATGTAGTTGTTCTTGTGCATATAATGTGTTTTCTTAACGATGTGGGTAAGGTTGACTTAATCATTTTTTCATAAATTTAGTTTTACATGAAATGTTATTTCTGTGGCACCTGTGCATAGTGGGCTTATTTTATATTTTAAGTTCAAGATTGGTTTACCAGCCCACGATTCACAAAGGAATATCCTGGACGGAACACTTAGCGTGTTAGAAAAAAGGAAAGAGAAAAAAATTACGATTCTTGATACTTGAAAAGCTACGAGTAGATAGCTTCAAATTCACAAAATTCGACTTAGCCCACTATGCACAGGTGCCACAGATTTATCAGCTAGTAAATTTATAACATCTATATGATACTCTATAATTTGTTAAAAGAAAAAAGTAAACCCCGTGAAGGGTCAGGGGTTCAATACATAGTAGAGACTGTACTGTTTCAAGGACAACTGTAGTGCAGGGAGGTGATTTGTCCTAGATCTATTTTTTATCGTTATATTTGTTCTGGGCATTTGACGTGAATCTGTCCCAGTTAGAACTATTTATTTATTTATCAATGATACATTGGAAATCATAGCTAATTTAAAGTTTATCTATCTTAAAGCATACTATACTTAGCTATTTACAGTGATTTTCTTTTCTTATAACTGATAAAAACCTGTACCACTACAACCCATGAAGGGCGATAAACCACCAGATTCCCCCCCTATTTAGGGTACCCAGTTTATAGAGGCTGGGTGAGCCCAATGAGGTTCCTAGATTCCATATGATCCATCTCTGGCTGCTAAGAGACTAAATAAAGGTCTTGCCAGCAGCGGGATTCGAACCAGCATTTTCGGCATGGCAACTCGGTGCTCTACCATTGAGCAACTCCGCTCCTCTTATTAGCATATAGTGCTTTTAAAAATAATGAATTTTTTAAGTATCTAGGGGTAGAGATTGTACGCTATTTGCTCAAATTCAGAGAATCGTCTTAAACATAGGTCCTTAAAAGTATCATTAACATTTTTAAATGTAATGAATGAAGATAAAACAGGAGTAGGTGCGATATCGATTAGAATGGACGTCATTTTATATCCACTACTGCTGTCAAAAATATTGTAACTGGAGGGTGAGTGGGGAAGCACACCATTACAGCTTCTCTTTTGTTGAGGAACGTTTCCCGTTAGAGCACATTTTGGAGTGAACGCCTCTTTAGAACTGGGTTTTGCTGGTTTAAGAGGGAAGGGTCTTGACAAGAGGGTTGTAATGGGGCCAAAAGGTTTCTATGGGATTTGAGAGCTGCGTTTATGTAAGTCCTAGAGTTAAAATATTCCGTTAAGATTTTTCCTCCGGTAATGTCCATTTGAATCCGACAGTAACTCTCATTTAAAACATTCTAAGAAGCATTGAAAATATAAATAGAAGTTGAAATATTATGAAAAAATGTATAAAATAAATTTTTGCCATCTTATTAAAAGTGTATAAGTTTTTATCCATCGACTACAAGAGTCGATGACTAAAAGCAAAAATATGAATGTATAGTAGTAAATGTGTCACAGAAAACATACTTGTTGGTTTTTTAAATGTTTGTTATTGTAAAAACATTTCAGTTTTAGTTAATATATTCAATGACTACAACGGCCGTTTAAAAAAAAAAAATACATAACTCCAATAGACGTCTCTACATATTTAACTCAAATGATCGAATATTACACTTTAGAATATTATACCTTTTTGATATAAAAACAAAATCTACAGAAAAAAGTTAACTTTATTTGATGATGAAGGAAATCAGCCAATGGGAATTTTGGCATTGTTTGTCCCCGACAAGTAAGTCGATATCTGGATTAAGAATGGAGATTTTCAGTCTCTGATCACTTTCGACATTGAATTTATATCGGTATTTATTTTTCATAAAGGGCAATATTGAGAAAGCTCCTTCACACTGATGGGTTGTTGAAAATGTTTCAGAGCAATTCTAGCAATTGTAAGATATTAGCTTAAATTAAGGATCAAAGTTGTCTCGATGCACTCTTGGATCAAGCTATACAACCAGTAGTTACTTGCAACTCAAATTGTTTTCACTCAACTTTTTTATCTTTTCTGAGCGGCCCAGTTCTAAGAAACACGCAGCTCATTGATTAAAAACCGCCGTACTACAGGGTGGCCCAAAAAAGACTGACATAGCATATTGCAGGCGTGCCTGATGATCTTGGGGAAGCAGTTGCTGTACCATTTGAATTTTATACGGAAACATTTTAAGATCCCGCTTCAAAATTCTTTGCAGGGATGTTCTGGAGATTCCCAATTGAGCAGAACGACGACGAGTAGAGACAGATGGATCTTCGTTTACACTCTGCCGTACAGCCTCCACAACTGCTTCATTGCGCACAGATCGACCTCTTCCTCTTCCTGGAAGATCTGACACTCTTCCATGTTCCTCAAAACGGGAGACTAAGTTCCTAATCATGTTGTCACTGGGTGCTGTTCGGACATTAAAATGACGACGATAATTTCGTTGAGTTGTAATAATTGACCTTCCAGAAGAATAAAAAAATTCAATGATTTTGACGCGTTTCTGCACATCATATGTAGCCATGATTTATCTCCAAAAACCAGTAAATAACCTGCAAAAGACAAAAAAAAAATTATTAAACACACAAAAAAGATATAACTATTTTTAAACCTTCAGTCTTTTTTGGGCCACCCTGTATTTTGTATTAAAAAACTAAAAATAAAGTGAAACTGGGTGAAAGATAACAAAACCATAATAAAAAGAAAAATAATGAATTTTCCTGCAGATTACCCGTCCTTTAATTATTGACATTTATCACTGGGGCACCCTGAATAACCCTTTCCGGAGATCTTAACGTTCATATTGCATGCCCTACAAGATAATATCTTAAAAATTACGTCATATTCAGAGCATCTGACATCAGTCCATCTTATATTTTCTTGAAAAATAGTTATCCTTTATTAGGGGCTTTAATTATCTCGAAAAATAAAATATTAACCCAATATAATTATGCTGGCACATGTATCAAAATCCAAAAAGAAACAAAAAAACATTGTAGTATTACATGATTAACGTGAGTGTTACTCATGAAGATTTCTAATGCTTCATATTTCTTGGACAACGGTTGTGCAGGGACGTGGTTTGTCCTAGATCACGCTCAAGTGCCAGGTTTTTCCCTTATTTAAAGGTACCCACTTTATAGAGGCTGGGTAAGCTCCAGGGTGTACACCCTGCATGGCCCATCCGTGGCTGTTAACAGATTCAATAGTTTATCTGCTACACCAAGATTTGAACCCGGCGCCTTCGGCAAAGTATCCCCCTAATTTTTATTAAAATTGATGAAATATTTTTTGGTCATTTAGATATATATTATAAAATTAATATAAAATTCTAATTAAATAAATACCTGTAACGTTTTAATCCTGGGTCTCAAATATCAGCTAGCTTCGAAAATACCAAAACTAGTCTTTGGAATTGCCGCAGCGCATTCAATATGATATTTTCCCCTCTTTTATAATATTGCATAGAAAGGAAAGTACATAAGAGGGAAACGAGTATAATATAAATGTGCATGTATAAAGATTCCGGGACATCTAAGAGAAAAACTATTGGGACTATAAGGGATGGAGGGTGTTGCCACGGTTGGCTGGTAAGAGGCACGGATCAATGATGCCGGAAGGCTGTTATTTCTCAAGAACTGGGGAATATTTTAGGAATGAAACTATAGAGAATCTCTCCAGTCTTTTTATAAATCTCCGGACAGGTTTCTTTTAATGGAGAGCACACTCATTATTTTTCTTCAGTATAAGAAATAAGGGAGGAGGAGTTGATAAATAACGAGGCAGCGCCCCCCCCCTCCCTCTCCCGTAGCCCATCCTCATTCCCTTAATTTTAGTTCCCATCTCATCCCTTCTGCACCTCAATAAAACTGGATTTTTAAAAAATAATTATTGTAAAAATTCTTATCTCAGATTTATCTCAACAGGATCGAAGATTAGAAGAAATATCCAGCCTAAAGCTCTTGAATAAATGGGAACAGAGTGATCTCACTGTATCTTCAGGAGATTGCTTTTGTTGGGAAGGGGTGAGCTTAAAAATAACTAAAAAATGAAACTGAATTACTGTTTGGATATATTACAGTCCTCCGATAAAACTAATCAATAAACATCAACCAAAATTCGAACAAAAAAAAAACAAGATCACAAAAACTTTACCGATAGCACATCTCACATTATCAGATAAAAATGATTAGGTAAGAACGAGGAAGTATGAAATAAATAACTGAAGAAATACCTAATACCATGGTTTCAGAAATTAGTTCTGTGAAATCATCCTTCCCAATTCATGAAGGGAACACATGTCCCACGCATGGTTTCTCATATTTCTTTGGTCCATGAAATTCTTTTATCCCCACTTAGTAGGATTATTTACTTTATGTGTAATATTCTTCTCATATCGATTATTGTTACTACGGGCGATTTCATCTATTAATTAAACTTTTTTTTTGCTCTTGTAATTTAAAAAAAATTAGATATTATTTTTTGATTACCTTCTAACTTTTGCTTCTAAATAAAATGCATATTTAAATACATACCTTTAGTGTTTCTTTCCTTTAATTACCATATGATAACAATATGGTTACAAGTTTCTTATTATAATTATTTCTCGCCTGGAATTAACAGCAGTATTATCTTTATGTAGTAAGTATGAAATAGGGCTTAAGAAATAATGCGCATATTGTTAAACTGTTATTTTTTTTTTCGTTAACAACATTAAATAATCGTAAAAATATTACATGTAAAAATCATTGTGCTTTTAGATTGAAAAGAAATAAACTTTAGTAAAAAAAGGGAAAGAGAAAATATTAAAATATATACAAAAATTAATTTGCAAAGGTGTGAATGAGATGCCATCTTGAAAAATTACATTGTCTTTTAAGATTCAAGTATTAATGTTGTTCTTGAGGAAGATATTAAGTACTATAATAAAATTTTTTAAATTTCAATATGGAGAAAATACTCTGAAACGTCAACAGATAATAATTTCTCAGGCATTAAAGATAAACCGCCATTTCGGAAAACTGTTTGTCTCACAATCAAACTTGTTATAGAAAAACCTAGACAATTTTGAAAAATATTAAAATAATATAAGCAGTAGATAATATATAAAAAGACTAAACAAAATTTTATAATCACTGTCTGAAATGTAGTGGATGAAATTTGAATATTCGTAGAATGAGTGTTGACTAATCTTCGTTGGTATTCGTCATCTGTTGTTTTATTTTTCATTCTTGCTCAAGCTCTTTTGTATTAAGCCTCATTGGAGGCCAATCGATGTAGCTTCAATAACTGTTTCTTTTATTTTGTCGAGTATTTTTTTCTTTTTTTTTATTATTGTAGAGAGAGACCTATTGTCTCTTTCATAATTATTACCTTTAATTAACTTATTTTTTTTATTGCATTTTCTTATAGATCATATTGAAATAAGATGTAGTCAGTGGAGTCTATGGGTATATTTCTGAAATTTTTTTTAATTAATGTTTAGTCTGCTCGTGTTTCTTCAGTCTATAAATAAAAAGAATACTTCGGATTTAGTTCAAAATAAAATTTAATCTACCAATTAAAATACTTTAGAGTATTTAGATATCCTAAGTATTCACAATTACTTGTTTTTTATTATCAAAAATATAGAAATGAAAACAAATAGTAATCTGGTAATTCCTATGTTTTCGTACATTTTTCTATGTTTATTATTCTATAAACATTGATTAACAGTAACGTATTTAGAATAAGATAACGCCTTGAACGTTTACAGGATCGTCCCATCCAAGGATACATTCATGGTTTGTACTGACAGAAATCTAATTAACAATTCGCATGCATATGACTTGCTGACATGACAAATTCTGACTTCGTACTTACTCGGGACTTGTCTTGTGTATGTGGCATTTGAGTGATGAGATCCTTGAGATCTGTAAAAACCCTAGTTGCAAACAATAATAAACAGTAAACTATAAAGATAATTTAAACGTTTTTCACCATTACAAATCAGGTGTGGAAATATTAAATAATGTAATAAAAGATACCCATATGTGAATGATAAAGTATCCCATTTCCTGCGACGATGTACACTCGAAATTGTTTAAGAAGAGAGCGAGAAAGTTTGATAAGGGCGATAATTAAATTCGAATGATCGCGAAAAGACGAACGTAAATAACCTGAGAAAGAAAAGTGGGGAGTAGCTCCATGCATATTTACTCCCTACTAAATATTTATTGATAATCGTAAAGTTAGCATTCAACAATTCAGGAAACTTTTTAAAACGTATAGATTATACACTTTGCCGCGATTTTATTCCTGAGCTCAATCTTCGAGTGAGATAAATTCGAGCTCCTTGCGGAAACTTGATAACTCACTGTCTATAATTATAATTTCTATATCGCTTGCCTCATTTTCTTGTCATATTTAAGAATATCCAAAGTTTTAGAATTCCTGAATGTTTAGTAAACCGGATTCTCAGAACCATTGTTGATAACCCATGCCCCATGAGTTTAGAAATTCTATTTATCACTAGGAGGCATCTTACTGAAAAATCATTTTTTTTTTTGTCAGGAGTTTAAAATCCTTGGAAATTATAGCCTTCACTAAAACAACTGATAGTGGTTCTTCATCTTATAAAAGGGAATAAATTTGAATGAGGCGGTATCATTCTCATTTTTTAGGCAAGCCGAGAAACAATAAGTACGTATATAATAAAAAGCGATTTACTATGGAGTGATGGAATCATGTACAACCAGTAAGTAAAATAGAAAACAAATAAACGAATAAATAAATGGCTTAAATTAATTGTACTATATGAAAAATAATCATAAGAGATCTTCGTATGACGTTGAGCAGTCAATTAACAATGATTTGAAGCCAACGCTGAATATTCCGAACAGGTGAGAATTGAGCACAGAACGCCCCAGTACTTAGTGACCCTCATCCCAATGTGCTCGGCCATCTTGTCCTATTTAAAAATATGTCCTAACATAATATTTTAGTATATAAGTCCTGCAATAGGCTTACAAGTTGTACAAGATCTGTTTTCCGAAGCTCCTAAGCTGTTTCTACGCTTCATCCATCACAAATTTGCACGAGGCGGTAAATATAACCAGCTTAATGATTCGTGCAAATGAGCTAATTAATAGCATGGGTGCTATTAATTTTAATATCATTCATACTTCGTTGATTTGGATCTCACTACAATATCTAAATAAAAATACAATTTAAAAAAAAAAAAATATTATAATATTGTCTTGTTTCAAACTGCCTTTTATTTTTACTTTACTTTGACGATGCATATTTTTCTCATATTTTCTGGCTTAAATTAATAGTTTACATATACAAATCGGTTCAATACAATTATACAATTTTAAGATTTAGGACTGGTAAAATTCAATACCCATTCAGTTCCCAAATATTTTATTAGATTTCACGCGTAGAAACGGAAGCCGACTTTTCGGTTGTAGATTCAGTCAACTAGTTTTATTATAAATAAGATTTGAAAGTTCTCAACCTATCATAGAGTAATTAGTTTGAGCAAAATATTGCAACAACTATGAGACAAATTATAGTCAATTATAATATGATGGATTGAATCGGTCAGGAGCTGCAGTCAAAGATAACACAAACGTTTCGGCCAAAGATGTAGGCCATCTTCAGGGCAACCAAAAAGTGGGTGCCTAGCCTGAGGTGACGCGACAAACTAACAACTGTCAACTAAATTTGGTTTCTGTTTTCTTCAATTGGGTTCAATTTTCTTCAAACTGTCAACTCAAACTTTGACTGCACCCCTTGACCAATTCAATCAATCATTAGAATCATCCAGTCAACAATTTTCTACTCGATTATAATCTTCATCTGACCTATCTACATACAACAAAATCCTCGAATATTAAATACAATTATTCATTAGATCTATAATTAAAACCATTTAATATGTTTCCGACTACACTCTACGTCATGACTTCTATATTTAATATATCCTTAAAAACTAATTGCCCTAAATACATGAAAACTTTTCCTATCATCCGCCGGTTCAAAACTTATTCAGAAGCAGGTAGCCCAATCTACACGTATACTCCTCCGTAAGAAAAGCAGTTGCTACTTGAGCCTTTCTAAAATAAGATAATAAGATTCCTTCTACGCTAGCTTCCCACTCAAGTTCTAAGCGCCTTTGGGTTTAGCACGTTGGCCCGGCATCCACTTGCTTCAACAGAGCTCCCCGGATCCGAGCTTAAGCGAGAATGGGGTAATTCCCAACACTTAAGCTTCCTGGCCTTATATCTCTAAAGTTTTTATTGGGAAATTGCATTGCTTCGTTGCCTGAAATAGTCCGGTTATTTACAGTTTATTTAAACAAGAGGTAAAATTTAATAATCAACAATGTTTAATTAAATAAAATATGTACAAATAGCCATTGGGTAAGATATTAACTAATTTGAGGAAATGAGAGGGATCATTATACTAATTACTGGTTAGATTTATTCAGGATCATATAAAATTATTATAAATTTCAAATATAAAAGAAAATTAAATATTTGAATACTAATACAAAACTACAAAGGGAAAAGAAATTTATAAAAACCTTCTTCTTACAAATTCATGCAAAATATTACAAATATGTATAGGGATAATAATACATTTTATGATATAAACTGCGCAAAAATGAATAGAATGGATATGAATGGATACGACTAATTTTGATGTATTCACTTTGCCTACCATTTTACTATTATTTTTATTATAAAAAGCATTAATATTGATTAGAAATTAGACTACATTAAATATTAATGTAGTTATTAAATATATAATAATATAATATAAAGTATGTACTACAAGATTAGCAATATCCCTATTCATTTTTGCGCACTTTACTTATATTTGAATAGAGACTTTCCAAGAAATTAATAAAATAAATGTTCAATAAAAATACGGTATCATTACGAATTAAATTAAGTACAGTTGTCATTTAAAAAAAATATCTCATTAAAATTCCCAATGTTGAAGCTGTTACAGTTTTTTTCAAATTATTTATTATATATATTTAATTAATTGTAAATGTGTTCTTTTTTTCGGCCTTAAACATGTTAGATTTTAATATCCAATAATATTAATATTGGAATAAAATAAAAATAAAATAGTCAATTCTCTTGAAGGCTACTACAACATTTACTAGACTAACGTTCTAAGCTCCCAATTAATCACAAAAGACTCATATATATAACTATAATAAGACCTATTTGGACTTAGGGAGTAGAGCTTTGGGGCTCCACTAAGCCATTGAATTCCTCTCGTATCCTATCCTTACAATCCTTAAAGCTTCTTACTTTGTTACGAATAAAGTAATCCATAATGACCTTAATGTGCCATTTGTTGCTGATTTGGTCCGAACCCATCACCAGTCTTTTCATGACAAACTTCGTTCCCACTCAAGTCCACTTGTTTTAAACCTAGCTACTTCTTCAATTCCTGATAATCCTCCGAGAAGTCTGAAAAGAAAATAGCCCCGTGACTTTCTAAGTTGATATTGTTATCTGTGTACTACCACTGGGTAGTCTCTCTTATGTCTTTATACATGCCTCTATGTATCATTCATGTCATTTACTTGTATTGTTATAATACAGTTGTAAATTTCAATGAATAAAAATTATAAATAAAAATAATAATAGCACCAGAGATGCGGAACACCCGGGTTCGAATCCCGGTCAGGACAAATCTTTTCTCTTAAAATAAAAATATGTAAAAAATAATATGTTATATTTTAATATTCAATAATGCTAATATTGGAATAACATAAAAATTGAGTTAATTGTTAGGATTAATCAAGTAGACATGGGGAAGCAGAATATAAGGAAACAAATCTTATCAGCTTACAAATAAATAAAGATAAGACAACAGAGATGATAGTAAGGCGAAAAACACCCCCCCCCCAAATCGACAACATCCCCTTCCCAGAACTTTTCCCAAAGTAAACAGATATAAATACTCGACCCCACGAAAACATCAACTAATATTTGTAATAGTTCTTAATTTGAAAGATCACCAAGTTATTATGATAGATCACTATAGACTACATATGAAAAGTACTGTGCCAGGGAAAAATAAAAAAACAACCCGAAACAGAAAAACGGTGGTAAACTAAATGTTAAGTAATTTAGAGTAAAAAAAGGGGGGTTTTGTTTTGGAAAATATCTAAACATTAACTTTTTTATTAGTTAAATACATTTTTATTATTTTATCGGTTTATGTATATTTGTATAGTTCTAAGTCTCTTAGCAGCCGGAGATGGATCATATGGGATCTAGGATCCTCCTGGGGCTCACTCAGGCTCTAGTTTAGCGTGATCTAGGATAAATCACCTCCCTGCGGTTTTTTTTTTTTGTATAGTTTTATTTATCTTTCAATCGACATCGATCTTTCCCTTGTATCGGCCTCATTGGCTTATTACCAGCATCGATAAAAAACAATTTAAAGAAAATAACTAACTGAACTTAATTTAAAAAAAAAATTAAATATACAATCATGAGCAGGATAATACAATGGATAACAGCATCAGAATTCCGAGCTATGTGTTTTTTTTTCTGTTAGCGTCGAATATTTCAGTTGCAAAACACTCCGGTTAAGAAGAATTTTAACCAACTATGTTTTATTATATTATAAGTTTCATCTGTCGAATTCACACTTTTTAAATAACAGTATTACGTCACCAGTAAAAGCCGTATTCCAAAGATGTATTGTACATTTTTTTTCCTGTAACATATATTTCATGATAAACCTTTACATAACAGAGATCTAAGAGTTGTAAATTCGTCTGTCCCTTTCAGCCCGGTATAAAAGATGTCCCAGGTGAAGTGTAGCAGGTGTTATTTCCGACATAATACATTTCTTGGATTTCCTCTCTGCGACGAAATTCAACTGCCATCGTCGAGTTCTTCATCTTCTTTCATCTTGAGGCTATTACTTCTAAAACAGAGATTAAACGTACCTTGTATAATGTGGTTGGCTCAAGAATTAGTTTTTGTTCATCATAGATGCTCCTCCTTTTATCTAGTACAGAACTGAATGGGATAGTTTTAAAAATCTTAAATTATCCTTTTAAAAAAGTTACGATTCAATAACTTCATATACGGATACCGAATTAAGTGTACCATAGTAGATTCTACGGTCCAATATAAATCAAATGTAAAATGAATATTTATAATATATTCATTATTGAACTTTGTAACTCTACTCTAATAAAATACATACCCAATGAAATATTTTTAGCTAAAATGGAAAGTGAGATAGTTGAGAATAAAGCGCATTATGGAATTATACCGCTTTAATGTTTGTCGACGCTTTTACTTAGAAATACTAATAATAACGATAAACTTTCTCTATAGGGAGAACTACTGTATCTTGGATCATAATTTTACATTTTTTTAAAGATATTTTTGGAATATAAATGATATTACCAATACTACGGTGGATTTTGCATTTTTGATAAGCCAAAACATTGAGATCGTTAGATCAAGAACATGATATACCAGAAATAATCATAGATATCTTGTAACTATAAGTTAATTTTAATATATGACAAATTCAATTTAAAAACACTCCACTATTATCTCTCGAATCATTTCCTTCACATTCTTTCATCGTAAGGGAGTCTGCTGATTTCAATAAGAATATTCGAATCGGGCGCGCCTCTCACCTCAATCATGTTATCTTGATTTTATATTTCTTGAACTGAATACTTAGCGATTAATGGAGTAAATATATTATTTCAAGACGTGATGCTGAACATCACTGAATCCTATAATTTTGTTAAGACGGTTAGCTGTTATTCGAGGATAGGTGTTAATTGCCACGAACGGCGAATTAGAGATTCCTCTGTTTCCGAAGCATACTGGTAAAACTTGATAGTGCTATAACAAGAAGCCTACTTGGGTATGATAGAAATTACGATTTTTAAAATATTTTCATCAATTTCATTCGGTCAAAAAAAGGTGTTTACATGTTTTTCGGTCATGCAGGAACTGTCACCTTGAGAAATAATACACAACTAAACAACATGAAACATAGAACCTTCGGTAATCACAAATATCACTGTTACCCTTTGTAGCTTTTGTCTTTTAGTAGACTTTTCCTCATCATCCCTATAGTCTAAATGAATTACCTATTTTTCTATTTTTTTCTATTGCAGGGAAACGAAAAACGGACCATGACTTTTGTGGTTCTAACCAACCAGGAAATGTTTAATAGGAACGCGCCTCCTGAGTATTAGAGCATTAACAGAGAGAGGAATGCGCATTAGCCGCGAATTCTTCAGAAATTCTTAATTAGAATGCGCCAAAGAGGAGAAGGAAGGAGGAATGCAATATTATGAGGCAATCTTCGGCTCGGCATCGCCCGCAATTGATTGGCTCATTAACGAACCTCCTCGCCAGCCAGGCCATCCTTCATAACTTCTCTAGTTAAATAATCATCGCATACATATTATTACTCTCGCGTCGCATACTCACTCCGGTGGCCGCTAATAATAAAAGTTAAAGTATGTCAGTGTATACAAAGGTATACATTGCATATAAAGAGTCGCAACGCTAGAAAAAAATGGCGATATATAACATAACCCAAGGTAGAGTGGGTAGTACATAAACATAGATGTCATAATATTACTCCATTCTTCTTAGGGTGTTGTTGGATCTTGTTGACTGCTGCTCTGAAGGAATGGTTTGAACAGTTAAACCGTTCTACTCAGGGTAGTCCATTAGTGTTGTATGAACACAAATTCTAAATAAAGGATGTTTTTTATTGTGTATCACAGCTATCATTTCATTTGGAATATATTGTATGAATATTACATCGTTTAGGGTCTGAGTAGGCTCTAAAGAAAGAACTTGCCTCGCTTCAACTTAAGGATGTATTATAAAATAAATAAAGATTAATTTATACAAGTATTTATAATGAGAATTTTCTGTATGTGGAAATAAATATATAATTTATTATGTATGGAAATAAAAATAAATACAATCTTCTGAACCTCATATTGGAAGATGTCTTATTTTTGAGGACGTAATAGCGATTATTTGGGAAGCGGAGTGGCTCAGTGGTAGTAGTGGTCCTGAGTTCTCAAGACTTTTATTTAATCTGCTAGCAGCCGGAGATGGATCCTATGGATCTCGGACTCTCCTGGGGCTTATCCAGCCTCTGTAAATTGGGTACCCAAAATAAGGCGGAGAAATTTGGTGGTTGAGCGTGATATACGATAAATCACCTCCATGCACAAATTTTTTCCAAGAAAGTGTACTGTCTCTACTATCTGTTCTGAACCCCAGACCCTTTCAAGGGTTGTAGGGGTACAGGATTATTTTTTTTAATAGCGATTATTTTGTTATGAAAAAAAAAAAATATATATATATATATATATATATATATATATATATATATATATATATATATACATATAATTATAATGCAATTGGGAAAAACCACAATGCAAAGCCTTATCTTTCAAAAATACACCCACTTACCAGTCTTATGTTGAACGTCTTGGTGGTGGGGTGCTGTCTCATGTTTGGAGCCTGTTTGGGCTGTTGATCGTTGGGATGTATTGCACCTTTTTCTTCGAGATGTGATTCACATAACCCCCTTTTTGTTTTTGGTGTCTTGATAATGCCTGAATAGGCGAAACGTCGACTGGTAAGTGGGTGTATTTCTGAAACATAAGACTTTGCATTGTGGTTTTTCCCAATTGCATTATAATAAATAATAGTGTTTCTTTTTGAGTTTTTGGCTCTATTTTAGTGATATATATATATATATATATATATATATATATATATATATATATATATATATATATATATATATTGACGTAAAACTGGCACCTCATTGAAGCGATAAAGCAGGGAGGGGGAAATAATAGAGTTCGCTTTTATTGTCGTTGATAAATTAAGTCGGAAGGCCGTTTCCAAGATCCCATCCTCTTTTTATTCCACCACTAAAAGAAGCTTTGGCCAGCTTTATTTAATTTTATAGCATGTTTTATGCTGTTTTCTCCTCAGCGCTTCTTTTAAACCTTGGTCCCTTGTATTTCATTTAATCAGTTTTCCTTTCTGGAAAAGTCGTATAAATTCCAATGTATCTGAAATAAAACATGTGACAATTTGATTTTTTTTTTTTTATTGGTTTTCATTTAATCAGATTAAAGTTCCTCAGGAGGATCTACTCCCGTTAAACGAATTTTATTTATTTATTTTTATGTGGTCGAGTCCACTGAACTTAAAATATTTTATAGTTTTGATAAATAACAAGAAATTCTTTTTTTAACATCTGAGTGTATATCATTTTTAACAAATATTAACTGAGTGTAAATCATTGTATATGACAAAATGTATTAAATTTAATTGAAATGATAGCATCACGCCGTTTCTGAAATGGGCGCTTGAAATTGGACTAAATAAGGAACAAATAATTAATTTTTTTTAAATATTTATTTCTTATATAATTTGCTACAGCTCACAAAACTTACATGATGTGCCAAATAGACCAATCTCAAAACAATTACCATTGGACAAATTTAAATGCATATGTATAGAATGATATACAATGATAGATTAAAATATATACAAAAAAACTTTCAACCGAAAATAATTAATTTATCGGTGACAAATCGACGGTTAAGGGTAATGATGTAGGTTTTTGATGTCGGCACTCAAGCTCCGAGCTATTTAATTATAATTAGAAACATCCAGAATATCTATATAAAGAAATCGGTCGAAGGCGCAGCCAATCAAAATTTATCATACTTATAAGAGCAGAATATTATTTATTTTGTCCCTTATCGCACCTAATTATGTACCAATTTTTTATTAAACACACCCTCGACCGACTTTTTCATAAATATTACATCTTTCGTCAACCATTTCCAAAGAAACAGAATATCCATCGTAGAGTTAGGTAGGTTACATATGCATTCCTTAATGTCTCAGAAATACACTTTATCCTATTGTACAAACGCATTAACTATGCAATTTTAACAATAAAAAATATTTCTTAGAAGTTATGGTCAGAACACTATATGAAATACTTATGTACGAACAAGGGAGGGGGAGGGAGGACTCTAGACAAAAAATATATTCAATATTAAGTTTGTCGAACAAAGATATATCCAATATATAACTATTTAGTAATGCCGAAAGACTCGATACGAAAAAATAAGATACATTAGTAACAATAAGAACCAATATATAAGGGGAAAAAAGTATTTCATTCTAAATAATACCTCATACTTCTATCATACCCTGACAATCTTTACACCATCTACAAGACCTGGGCCAAGAGCCACGCGATCCATACGGCTTCTCGTAAACGTCTGGTAATTGTTTATCATTATTTTTTGTTTTAATTTTGTTACTTGCTTTCCAATTATTACCTTAAGAAATGACTGACAGCCATGCTGTTTATTTTTTATGATAACCCAAAATCATTCAGAAAATAAATTCTTTAATATAAAAACCCAGTCAAAAGCCTATGGATCTATGGTTCTTAGGTAATTGTTAAATAGTTATAAATAATAAATAGCTTATAGCCAAATAGTATTATGTTAGTTTCATAAATATCATGAATTCTTTTATATTGTGGTAAATGATCCAGCAACTCTTGTTAATTGTTTAATGTAGTAATGGTTTTTAATCAGTATATTAATATTATTGGCAAAAATAAAACACATGAACCATTGAATAGAATGGAGCCATATAATTTTTTGTAGAGCCCCCATTTGCTTTATAATTTTCTCCAAGATAGGACCCGGTTAATTGATAAATGTTAAATTATTGATTTAATTACAACAGAAAAAATGTTTTAAATGCATTTTAAACATCATATTAAAAAAAAAAAAAAAAAATCAGGCAGAGTAAAGAATATCCACGGAGTAAGGTAGAACCTCTGGTACCATAATTGAGGGAGGTTCGTGCACCCCCTACAGAATGATACGCAGCCTGTGAGGATATCGAGCCTACCATCCCTCTGAAATTGATTCCATAAAGTAATTTTTTTTAGAATTCTTTTAGCTCCCCAAAAAGTAGAGTACCCTACATTCTTTAAAATGAAATATACGAGGATGTATGTTTTGTTAAAAAAAAGTAACAACTAAAGATCACTTTTCTAGCAACTTTGATGCTCTATAAATGTTTTGTTATCAAATACACTGATTGAGTATATAAGGATAAACTATATTACTCTTTGAATAGTCAATAGGACTCATTTTTTGTTTGTTCTTTTTTTTTATATTTGAAGCCCAATAACATATTTTGCACCTCCTGAAAAGAATACTAAAGTTAAATCTATATTTTTTCTTTTCATATTTTTTATTCGTCTATTATTCCTGTTTTAGTATTTAGTATTTAATCTCCATATAGCCCACCCCGCCGTCTAAACCGGAAATGGCCCCGAGATCTGTTGTAATAATGTTATTTGGAGTACTGGCACTGGCCAGATTCTCCACTCACGACCTGTGTGTGTGTGAAGCGCCCTTAACCAGCTTCCATTGGCGTTTAATGCCAGTGACGCGGCGGGGAAAGGGGGCTGGGGCTTCCCGGACTCCTGCTTTGCCCTCATTCCTCGGGAAGAAGCTCAGTTCGGGGACCCCAGGCAAAATTGTAAATAGGGTATGAATGTGTGCATTTTATTTTATTTTATTATTATTATTTACTTTACTTTATTATTTATTTTACTTTATTATTATTATTACCGCATTTATTTCTTTCTGTTACCGCATGTATATATTTTTCCGCATGTATATATTTATTTATTTTATTTTGTTTATATTATTGTTTTGTTATGGAATGACTGTAAGCTACACAGCACTATTACTTATTGCCCATTAGTGGCAGATTGTAATATTTCAATAAAGTTTAATATTAAAAAAAAAAAAAAAAGTATTTAATCAATTCGTTTATCGTTTAGGATTCACTTAATTAAAAGGTGGACTAAAGATGATTTGTAATTCACCGATTACTTTATTATATTTTGAAAATTAAAGTGTGTATATATATATAGATATATATATATATATATATATATATATATATATATATATATATTAATATAAATATATATTGTCGAAACATTCAAAAAATCTGCTAAATCAACAATCGAGCGGTATTACTCATTGGCACAATGAACGATTTCTTGCTGTTACACCGCTTTTAAACACACACACACACACACATATATATACCCTCACAACTTTACATCGATCAACCCAGTGGCTCACATCGGGGAAAAACCTTGGTTCTACAAAACCTAATCTAGATTGCGTAATTTTTTCCCACACAAAATTAATCAATTTTGATCTCCCTCAATCGGCCCTACGATGAGATCAGGTACCGGGGATGGTACTAATCGATTCTACGTCTAAAAATACATCGAAAATTACAACTCACAACTTCTGGGTCAATCCACCTACTTAAAGTTCTACGATGAATTTGACGTAAAAGTCGAATGAGATATCAAAGAAGGGAGTTTTGTGAGTGTTGGATCGATTAGGAATAATTACAGCTCTGTAAGACCATATTAAGTGGGAAAATGTTCAAGAAACTTTATAAATATCTATATATAAAATTGGATATTATATATAAAAATCCTCAGAGAAATATTTTTTTCTTCTTTCATGAAATTAAGTGTATGGAACTAATTAATATTTATTGATCACCTATTTTATATATATATATATATATATATATATATATATATATATACATATATATATATATATATATAAAATAACTTTAT
This sequence comes from Arma custos, assembly GCA_037127475.1. NCBI lineage: Eukaryota > Metazoa > Arthropoda > Insecta > Hemiptera > Pentatomidae > Arma > Arma custos. Next base: position 98,720,284 of record CM073761.1, read on the forward strand.
TTGAAAACTTTAAAGCCTTATTTTGTAAAGCAAACTACTAAAATTTCAACAATCTGTTTATATTTTTTATTACCAACGTTTAATTCTTCTCGATTGCCGAACTGAAATATAAAACTATATATATATTGAGTCAGAGAACGCACTGGTTATCTTCGTGGGATTAAATAAGAATCGCAGGTTTGTACAAGAATGTCTCAATGGACAAGAAGTTGGCCCTCCATTCTAAAGCAAATACTTTCACTGAAACCACAATTTCGTTTCATTGTATCTGGAAATTTTTACATTTTCAGTATTTTTTTAAAGACGTCTAGATTATAGAACTAACTGAGCCTTGCTGGAAATCAATGGAGCCTTTTTTGTAAATTCAGCAATCTTTTCTGTTCACCATTCCAAAACATATAATCACAATGACAGAAATTATTGAATGGGGTTAAAAATATTTTGTTGTATTCAATTTATAAAGTTTATTCTACTAAATTTTAATTCCTTATAATTAATAAAATGATAGTTACAGGAAGAAAACCAAATTAAAATAAGATATTTTAAGAGTTAATAATTTTATCGATCGTTTACAATAGCTCACTATGAAAGCCTTTATAGTAACGCAGTATGTTTTTTCGATAAAACTGTAGCAATACTCCACTTTTCAACAATTAAAGAACCGGTGACTTGGAAATAACTAAAAAAACTCTAAATCTCCAAGAAGATAATTATGAAATGATGTCTTTATTTATTTTCATATGAACCATAAACAGAAATTTTAGTACTCAAACGATTTAATTAGAAAATTTACTACAGAAGGGATTCAAATAACTACTTCTATAAGTATAAAAAATAGTACACCGATAAACAGAGACCTATGTGTCCTGCATCACTAGATTCCACGAATTATATAAACTTAACTAGAAATACAGCGATTAATCAAAGCATATATGTGCAGTAATACACAAGAGTCCATTAACTACACTAGATATTCAATAAACTTCTGAACTATTAATGTCGTAACAAAAATAATTATGTATGAGTAAATACTACCTTCTAAATTAGCCAATATCAAAACAAAATAAAACAACCGGAAATCATAAAATAAGTTTCTTAACCATTTGTTTTATATTTTTTCGCCCTTGCCCCACTGAACGGGGTGGTGTAGCCCAATGGTTAGCGTACGCCAAAACCGATTTTGTCGGTTCATGTGCTCACACTGTTGCTGGTCTTCTGTAGTTGATTGTGCGGCTTAATGTTTTAATTTCTGCAACCGCTATACCCATTTCCGATGCAACTTCAGCCCATAACCGTTTCGCAACATCGCAATTAATGTATTTTTTTAAACATTTATCCCACAGGGTTGGTCTATTATAAACAAAACTCATTAATTTGTCAATATCCATAGTCGTTTAGGCAGATAACAACACACAAACACGACAGAATTATGAAATTAAACTATAAATACACTCAATTTCCGCTGTAAACGCCGGCAGACTGGCGAGAAATCCCAAGATGTTCGGACTCGTTGATTGAACGGCAGTCATCGGAAGGTGGCGGTTATAGTAGTGTACGCGCTCCCATTCTTTTACATACATTGGATTTGATCGGCCGAGTTTGGCTGATGAAGCCAGGGTAAAGTTCGCCCGATAACGGTTTAGGTGTAAGTGTGTCTTAAGGCCGGGAGGTCAAGAAAATATTATAAAGAATATATTATAATGCAATTGGGAAAAACCACAATGCAAAGCCTTATGTTTCAAAAATACACCCACTTACCAGTCGACGTTTCGCCTATTCAGGCATTATCAAGACACCAAACAAAAAGGGGGTTATGTGAATCACATCTCGAAGAAAAAGGTGCAATACATCCCAACGATCAACAGCCCAAACAGGCTCCAAACATGAGACAGCACCCCACCACCAATACGTTCAACATACAACTGTACAACATACATAAACAAGAGTTGTGGTAAGTGGTGGTAGTTGTGGTAAGTGGATGTATTTTTGAAACATTAGGCTTTGCATTGTGGTTTTTCCCAATTGCATTATAATAAATAATAGTGTTTCTTGTTGAGTTTTTGGCTCTATTTTAGTGATAAAGAATATATACTTTTTCTTATCTGTAAACAAGCATTCTTAAATGAAAACCAAAATAGGTTTCTATATGAATGTTACCTCACTAATGGCGTTTCTAGAAAATATCGGTAGTGTCCCCAAATATCTTATATTGAAGTGCTTTCTATTAAAGCAGGTCCAGGGATTGACCCCTCCTGACTGAAACGTTAATGATCGATTCAATGATCAAGTCCATTGTAGTCAAGTATCCCCCTTCCAGTTCAGCCTCACTCGTTATTTCAGACTCCACACTGTTATAATCATAACTTTGGTGGACTGCTCCGTATCTTCAACAATAGTATTCTAATAATTTGTTCATAATGGACTCGAATTGTTCGAGGTCTTTTGGTATCTTTATGTTCTTCATGTCAACAATACCTCGATAAGCCTGCAAGATAGACAACCTGGTCTGCCAACTTGATCTTCCTTCCTCTTAAATTTCATTCCTTCTCGATCTTGATAAATCCAGACGCCCAAAATTCTCTAAATATCCTAATTTATTACTCATTTGACCCTTGTAATTATACAAACATATTGCCATTTCGGTCAAAGAAGATATAGTTGTTATAGACAGATACTTAATACATACGTCATAAGCAAACATCACTGTTGTATTTAATTTGATAGCAAGACTAATAGGTTGTTCAATCGCCTTAAGTGAAGCCTCTTTTTATACCAATTATCTCTGTAATGACTTGGTCAAATTAAACAGGGCTGATGAAGAGATTCGCCTTTTTTATACCTGAAGGAACCTCCAAATAAAAATTAATAATATCATGATTAATTATGACTTTATAAATTGGCTTTAAAATTGATTAGCTACATATGTGTATCATATATTTTTTCGAAATATTTATTGAGGGAGGAAGTTATACTGGAATTACCTATCCACTATAAAATTCAATTAACCTGATAATGCTGAGCAAGTTTCCGACCAGTAATAACCATAACCGCAAGATTCCTGCCATCTTTCCTTTGGTAATATTAATAAACTACGAATAAAATAACCGATCTATCTGATCCTCGAACCCTAAAAAAACTATTGTACAATATGATTACTGAGTCCTCCGATAATCGGGTATCTCGTTTTCATTCAATTAATTGCATTATCAAACCCAAAACACACAATGAGAAGCAGAATAGAAAAAGATATTTTATTCTGAGACAAAATCCATTAAAAATAACAAATGTGTAAACAAATAAAAATTATAATTTATTTTATCTTATTAATTGTTATAATTTTTAAATATTTTTTTTTAATAGAAAAGGTTTGTCCAGGCCGGGATTCAAATCCGGGTCGTCCACGTCACTAGCGTGGTGCTCTAACCAACTGAGCTAACCTGGCTCGTAACATGGCCACGTAACACGTAACATGACCGTGTAATGAGCCAGGTTAGCTCAGTTGGTTAGAGCACCACGTGGCCGACCCGTGTGACGTGGGTGACCCGGGTTTGAATCCCGGTCTGGACAAATCTTTTCTCTTCAAAATAAAAATATTTAAAAAATAAAAATTAACTTTGCGAAAAGACCTATTATATTAGGTGCCATAAGTAAAAAAAGGGGTGAATGTAGGTACATATAATTAAAATAATATATTATTTATGCACGAAGGATGTTTAATCAAAGTTTTATTCACCACTGTCCCATTGATGACTTTGAGAATTTAAATCACCATTGTTTTTAGTTTATTATTTTATGACATAGCTGATTAATTCCTTTCATAATTTTGTTACAATTTATTGAGTTTATTGGTATTTCACACCTACAAAAATCTCCACAGATACAGAAAAATTTCCACACCTACAAAAATCTTTTCTCTCAAAGGTCCAAAATTATTTGCTTTGTAGCTGAAGTTTTTCTTCTTATTTTAATCCATCAAACAGTAGGGAATATCGTATAATTTTAAGATTATTTTGGAACGTCAGTAACAGTGGCTGATGGGTACGGCCCCATTACAGCCTACGGTGATGGATGGTTAAATGAAAGGGAGGGCGAGGAGGGATATAGAATTTCGTTTAGTGTAATATATCTGCATGTTATCGGGGCATCCTCGTTTCCAACAGCGCAGCAATCGGTTAAGCATTATGTGTCATTTATCAAGGCACTGGAGATTTGCACAACACGATCTAAAAATGTATCTGGCTGTTCGTCACAGCATTTGTCAGACCCTCTTGGACAATGAATGAAGGAAAACCCTGATGGATATCCTTATTTCTTTTCCTTGTCCTCTTCCATAAAAAAAAAGAAAAGGAGGGGCTGGACTCCATCAAGAAGTTATTTACTTCGAAATTCTGGTAAAAACTGGAATAATTATTCTCAATAATAATAATAATATAACCTCGCTTATCTTGGATAATATTATATTTAGTAGTGGGAAAATATACATATCGTTGCGTATGTTTGTCACTTAGATATGCAAAACTAAAAAAAAAATTCGTTTATGAATTTTCCTCAATTGTCTCTTGCGCAAGCGGGACGATCTTGTTACTTATTTTTTTGTTTGTGTGGTGTTTGGTTGAATGCGCTGTGTCTGTAAAACAAATTGCACAACCTGTTACAGTGGTTGCACAGAACAGTGTAGCGTTGAAGTGGCTCAGGTGTTTTAAAAGAATCAAGCCATTCTTCTCTTTATAACCTTTTAAATATCAATAGATTTCCGAGAGGAGAACATGCTTATGAATCTGAAAATAAAATTTGAGTTATGATCAATGACACTTCGATGCACTCCTGTTGGAAGCTCGAAACACCTTCGTAGATTGATGGCGCATAAGATAAAAACAACAGTAAAAAATGAGAGATTGATACAGTCGCAGGGCAGGATCCATAATTCTTTCTAGGAGTGGGCAAACTTAATTTTGACGGTCCTTCGTTCGTCCACTCCCCTGATATTTTATAAATATAAAATTATAAAATTAGTTTGAGATATTCAAATTTGTTATCGGTTAAAGAAAAAAACAATAATTAATTTTTCTGGCTAGTTATTGCTCACCTAGTCCTGATTGCTGCTTCATATTAATTAAACTTTATCATAAATAAATATAAATTTTTCACGAATCATGCCATTTGTTGTAAGTGTCCCTTGTCCTTCATGTCCTGACTCAATTTTTCGATTTGTTTTCCACCAGGCTGATGTTCAGAAGAAGGGTTTTGACTAATATTTTCTGTACTTCCAAATCAGTCAAAGTACCTCAATACTTTCAGTGTGATTCTTAAATATGTTCCAAATGTCAAATACATTGGCCTAGATATTTTAACATTAATCTCTAATTCCATTCATTTTAAGTTTAAAACATTTACAATTTCTATTATTTACTTCTATTTTATATTATTTTACATAGTGAAAAATAGTTTTGAAAAAAATACTTTTATTCTAATTAACCTGTTTAAACACTTATAAATCCGATTACAAAAGGTCAATAAATATAAACATTTCAAAATTTTAACTAAAAATCAGTTCTTAAAAAAACATTTAAATATTCCTTATAAACCTTATTAATATCCCTGTTTCATTAAAAATGACTACACCAATTCTTATGCTTACTTCTTGAAAAAAATTAAAAGGTTTTCTTTTTTATAAATATATTGATACAGTTTAAAGGTTAGATTTAATCTATTTCTATGCAATGTGCTAACACTTATTAAATAAAGCTACAAATTTTTGATTATGTATATGAAATTGAACTATTATACAAACCACATTTTCTATTTACTTGTTTTGTATTATTTTAACTTGTAAACTGTTTTTATAATATATTTTACATTGATAGTTTATTGCATTGCATTTACCTGGAATGTAAAAATTAATAAAATATATGAAAAGTAAACATTATTGTTCTGAGTACTTTCCCTCCTCACCAATGAGGAAGGGTGTAGGGCCCACGTCCAATATTTGGCCCTGAGCCTCAGTATATAATTGATCTGCAGGCCAATAGTGAAAAGTTTTATTTTATTTTTAAAATCAGATTTTATAAGTGAATCAATAAAAATAAGCAAACAAAATAAAAATATTGATTACTAATTGGGGAAAAGTTGACTGGTTACTTTCTTACAGTATTATACAAACTTATGGCTCTACTTTTTGGGATTTTTCCAATTGCATTATAATTTATATGTGAATGTTTTTCTTACCTCTTTTTAGCTACAGAATTGCAGCATTCTGAAAAAACTTTTGTTTTACACAGCTTTGATCTCTTTTAAATGAAGTTAAGGTCTCTTTGGGGATAAATATAGAATTTGCTGTGAACTCAACCAACAGTGAGGTAGCATAGGGTTTCTCCAACAGAGAATTTTTTTAATTTTACATGATATCCGTAAATTCAATACATTTTAAGCGTTTTATTGCCAGTTAAACATTTGGTGATGCTGTTAATTTATTATTTCAATGTCTTCCTCATGGCATTATTTTCTTAAGATTTCAAAAATGATTATCTTTTAAATATTTTTATTTTAAAGAGAAAAGATATGCCCCCAGCCGGGATTCGAACATATCTTTTCTCTTTAAAATAAAAATATTTAAAAATCAAAACAGCTGACCAATAATTATGAAAAAATTATTATCTTTTGATAGAGATGAAATCAAATAAAACTAAATCCTAGTAATTCCCCCAAAATCACCAGTAAAACAAATGCAGATAGGCCAAACCAAATATCTTATAGAGAGTTCTGTCTACTTTATGAAGGCACCATTGGAACATATAACATTAATTAAATTCATTAAAATTAAATTTAAATTCAACAGAAAAACATGACTTTAAATTAAAAAAATAATTAAACTTTCAACTTTTCTGGAATTTGCTGTTCTTATAAACTTTTTTGATGCTCTTGAGGTTCTTAATTGGGACCTAGATTTTTCTAGTTCTTAACTGTACACCTTGTATGTCATTCTAATAAAATGGTTTTCTTATTGTTATATATATTTTTTCAGGTTGCCTGTTAGATTCCATACCTGATGTTCCTCCAAGGAATCCAAGTATGAATCGACATAATGGCCGTTTACCACCTGGTGGGCACCCACCTCATGACCTCGACTTCGAGCCGTCCTGTGTAGTTCGATCCCCATCTGGTAATGTCTACATTCCCTCAGGTAATTATGAAGAAGTATTACTACGTCATTAATATTATGATTTCATGTACAAAATTAAATAATTAATTTTCAATTGAAGTAAATATTCCGTTGTTATTAATATAAATATTTTTTAAATGTATACATTAAAAAAGTTATTTTACATAATTTATACATATTTACTGTTTGCTTTTTGCTTGTTTCCTAATGCAATTAAATTTTTTATTTATATGATACTTTTTTTCTGTTCTTAGCCCTACATTAATTGAATTACATGTGTAATTTGTTTTATTATTAACTTACATAAGGGGGTGGTTTGACCCTTTGTCTTATTTATATTCATCTCATGTTCATAGTTTCAAATATGGCTGTGGTAGTTAACAAAGAGAAAATCTGTAAATACTATTGCCTGCACCACAAGACTATTCATCGGTTTTAGTGATTCCAATCGGTTATTTACCTTATTGAACTCTTGAGGCTTACTTATGATATATTAAATACTCCATCTCCCAAGTGGGTAGCTATTACAAGTTCAGGGTTCAGAATTAATGAAAAAATACACACTTACCCCACTAACACAATTTCATCACCTCTCCTTATAGTTTTTTTTTATTAATACAATTCATAAATGTTTATATTTCAGATGTTACAAAAGGAACATTAGACTACAAATCAAACTCTTCTTGCAGTAGTCCATCCAAAGTAGAAATTCAAAAGAATACAGACAGGTGTGTTTTCACATTTCTCTTCAACATCTAATAATTTTAATTCTGCATGGCATTATTATCTGAACCTACTTTTGTTCTCCAGATGTGATTAATTCATTTTATTATGTGTTAATTGTTATATTTATTTTAACAGGTGTTCACTAGGATTTGGACCACCAGTTCCTGTTTTACCTGTCAGGAATAATATTAGGAGGCCGAACTCAAATCATCACTTCCCTCCTCCACGATTTCAATTTCAGAAAAGTTTGACTTCTCGATGTTCATGGAAGTGTACAGCAATAGTCTTTATCATTCTCTCATTAGTTTTAACTGCTGCACTCACATATTTGGCTGGTAAAATTTAATACTTTTGCCATTCAATTATTGATAACTATAATAGTTTAATCAATTTTATTCTTTTTTTTTCAGCATCTAATATTTTACATTGGTCATACAGTAAAACTACATGTTCAGTTTTGGTGGATGAGGAATCAAATGGCAGTATTAATCCACAGCCTGAAACTGGTAACAAGAATATATCCCGAAATAGACCGTCAATGTCTACAACTTCATCATCTGGAGGTAGGGAGCACATGAACCAGTTCATTGGAGCAAGGCACCGTAGAGATGTGGCCTTGCATGAACCCAGTATTTTGCATGAAATAGGGCATGAAATTAGTATTGAAAATTCTGGTGGATATTTTGTTGATACTAACAATGGCACAAATGTTTTGAAATCGACAAAAGAAGTGTTATCAGATGATAAAATTTATAATTTAAAACAAAAAAAAATATCTGCTCCACATTACACGAAAAAAGGCAAACTAGATGAAGGTAGAAAAACATATATTAACAGAGAGGAAGATTTAGACCAAAGAATTGGATTGCAGCAATATCTCCTTAATGGTGGTATTTCAGAACATGTGTTGTTTAATGGTGTTTCTTTTTATAGTAGAAAACAAAAACAGATACCTTTCTTATCACCTAAAAATGAAGTTTCCAATAATCAAATCAGTGTGAATAAAAAAAATATTTTACAAAATATTTATCAAAATAATGATGAATTTAATAATATAGAGAAAAAAAGTAATTCATCTCAAAGGGATCAAAAATCAATTAATATATATCCCTCAGTTTTGCCTATCATTGAAAAACCACATATTTATGATAAATTATACATACAAGAAATTTCAGATAAAAAAGAACCTAAAAATGATAAGTCTGTAGTAAGAAAAATACGAGACCAGCCCATGGGTTGGTATTACAACAGTCAGGATGTCACTTTGGATGAACTAAGTGAGATATTTCTTTTAAATTCTTCTGAAAAATCTTCACCTAAAAAAAATACAAATAAGGAATTCTTCAGTAAAAAAAAAGTTTTAGAACCAAAAAATATTTTATCATCTACATTCGCTCCCAGTGATGGCAAAAAAATTAATCTATCATCAGCAGAACTAAACATTTCTAACCATTCACCCCAAAATAATATTTTTATTAATTTTCCAGATAATTCTAATGAAAAGCATGTCAACTATGTAGTAAATTTAACAATTTCTGCTAACAATAACATGAAAAATGCAAGTGAAAATAACACTGTGTATGTGGTTTCATTGTCTTTGCCTTCAAATAATGTTGGCTTATCATTAAATAAAGTTGAACCTCAACCACCTGAGATTAATGTTACACCTCTTCCTGTAACACCTAATATAGTAACTTCCTCCACTAAAGTTTATGGACATTATTCGGGTGGTGTTTGCGAGTGCTCATGTCCTTGTTTAGACATTCCAAAGAAAGATGCTGAATCATTGTTGAATAAAATTACAGGTATTTACTCAAATGAATCAGCAGAAGAAGACTATGATACTTACAATGAAGAAGCCACAGAAAAACCACTATTTGTGTCCCTGGACAAAATATCGACTCATAAAAATACATCACTTTTTAGTAACGAGACAAACCAAGAAAATTATACATTTTATGATGAAGAAAATGTCACTGAACTTTATACTTCTACTGAAAGTGTAAATACAGTTACTTTTGATGAGAATACTGAATATTATGGTAGTTCAGAATCATATAGTTTGACAACATCTGAAGAATCAACAGCTTCAACCACTATTCAACCTTTTACTTACATTTTTACTGAAAAGACTGAGACTTTAGATGCATCCACTGAACTTGTAAGTGAAGGAAGCGAGAAATACTCATACGGAACCTCTATTGCTACCACTTCGGGCACTGATAGTGCATGCTTAGATGTTAGCCAAGCACCCCCAGTGATTTTATTTTTTGAAGGTGAGGAAATCTTTTCTTTCATTCTATTAGTTCTTCATATATATATATATATATATATATATATATATATATATATATATATATATATATATATCTTTTTTTGTGTAATAGTGTACTAAGTTATTTTTAACTTAGTCTGTAGTCATAACTTTAGCATTACTTGTTTCTTTATATTAAATTAGAATCATTAACTGCCACTTACTGCATTACAGTATTCATGAGAATATATTTACTTCAGATATGAAACTGCTTTAAAACCATTTAGAAAGTAATGTTCCTTATGCATTCAGTATATATGCACCTCCTATTTTGTAATGATATTAGCTAATATTATTAACTGTCTTGAATAGTTGTGTTAGAAACAGCTTGTTGTTGGTTTTATTAGTTTAGCATTTGTGCATTGGTTTGGTTGGTTTAATTCTCATTAGTGCATGTCTGCCTATAAATATATTTTAAACATTTTTTTTTACTTATGTTAACAATTACTTGAATCATTTATAAAATTGTATTTATGATTGAAATTATTTTTAAAATCAGTGAAATAAATTGTCAATTTATTTACTTGTGCTAAATAAAAATATTTATTTAACCATAACAAAATGTCTAATTATATAGCTAAAAACATCATGTTCATCCAAAAACATTTTCAATTTTTTCACTATCATATTGCTATATCATTTTACTGCAAAAAATTAAAAGTAATGGCAATCATTGTTGAACAGACTACTTATACCTTTTGAGACTTATAGGTTGTGATTAACTTTGATATATGACCCACTAAGACGTTATAACATATATATTATTCTTAGTCAGTACGAACACTTTTTTACTATGACCTTAATATACATTATTATCTTTCCTGAAACAAATAGATATTAAAGAAATATATGAAAACGTAATTTTAAAAGTCAGTGAGAAACAAAAATGGTAAATTTAACTTTCTTTCTTAACATATCAATGAAAATGTGCAAAGACTGTAATATTGTAGACATTAAGTTCATATACCAAATTTTATTACTGAAATGCTTTTAAAATACTATGACACTTTTTTATCATTAACTTGTATAGACTCTAAAGTTTTATGGTTTTAATCAAACATCATTAGGTTAATATTTCCTTTAAAATCACCTGAACGTAAAATTAAATTCCCCCATTGTTTTCTTAATAACAATGTTAATCTAACAAAAAAAAGCATTGGCATAACAACATTTTTTTTTGCATGTTATTTAATATAAAAGAGGTTTGTTTATTGTCTCTATTCTAAATTTTAAAATATTTAAAAACAAAATACTCAATCTTAGTATAAAAGAAAATGTATAAAAAGAGATAACAAAACACATACATCAACGTACATAAAATGGTAATTAATAATAGATAATGCATTTTTATATGTGTAAAAAAAGAATAAATAATACATTTTTGGAAATTTAAATTAGCACTGTGAAAATAAAAGTAATCTTATATTAGAGACTTTAAATTTGTTATCTCAATGTGTTCTCCATTAAATGGATTTGTTTTGGCAATTAATTATTTTTCTGTTAATATCGAAATTATTCCTAAATAAAAGCTATAATTTATGGTAAGAAATTTAATTTAAACTAATAGTAATGATATCTGTTTCTCATTTAGTCATTTCAAATGTGTTATTAAATGAAGGAAGTTATTTAATCCTAAATTTAATTGCTGTACTGTTATTTATGTATTGATTGTGAGCTTGGGTGTCTTTTGGGGCATAAACAGGCACCAAAAGTTAACAATGGTTTTGTGAAAAACTACTGATTGATGATGATTCCCCGCCATAGCACCACTATCAATGACTGCCATCTGATTGCCTACTTGTAAACTTTACTCAGTTCGACAACTACTTAAGAAACCTTATCAACATACTAGACCTCCCACTAAAAATGTCTTTATTATAACTCACCCATTCCAGTTCTTGATATAAAACCCGAATTTTCTGATCTTCTGTATTCATTACATTCTCCCAAGGTCTACAAAATTACAAAATCTAGAATCTTCTGGTTCAATGCATTATATATATGTATATATATATATATATATATGTGTGTGTGTGTGTGTGTGTGTGTGTGTGTGTGTGTGTGTATCACTTTTGGATTTCATACAGTTCTTCAATCATCACTTACCATGCCACAGTGCAATAATTCCTAATACTTATATTTCTTCTTGAAAATCTTCCTCTTTAGTTCTTAATTCTCAATTCACAATCTTTCTCACTGAAGGCTACTAAATCATTTGTATTTTCCATTGATTTGTGAAATTATATTAAATGCTTTCAATTATTCCAAATACTTTTACTTCACAAATTATTGAATATTTCTGGGTGAATGCTTCTAACTTTCCTTTTTCTTTAGTGCTCTAAACATGATTTATTGCTTAATTCTCAAAGCCTCCAAAATCTTGGCATTTCCAACCAACCTTTCTTCTCTTCTTTCCTTTTTATGATTAAGCCTCACCAAGGCCCAGCCATGGTGATATTTCTCAAATTTGTCAAAAATTCATTTTTATCCTTAAGTATTCTCTCATAACAATGTCTATTCATCCCTCTTTTCCCAATCTGCTGGTGTTCCTCAAGGTAGTATCCTTGGTCCAATCCTTTATACAGTTTATACAGCTGCCATCCCAACTCATCCTAATACTATCCTTACCACGTATGCTGATGATACATGTGTATTATCAGTCTACACCAATCCAGTTATTGCATGCTAAAGCCTCCAATCCCATATCACTGATCTTGAAGAATGGTGTGAAAACTGGAGGATAAAAATAAATTCTCCAAATTCGCATCAAATCACTTTTACCTTACGTTGTAAACCAATGACTTCCTGCCCTTCAGTATCCTTTAATAATATTCCACTGGTGCCTGTAGAACAGATCCGATACTTAGGGTTGCACTTTGACAAACGATTAACCTGGAATCCTCATACAAGACTGAAAAGACAAGAAACCGCTCGACGTTTCAGGTTACTTCAACACTTACTAGACAAATGCTCTAAGCTCCCAATTAACTACAAAAGACTCATCTACATGACCATCATACGACCTATTTGGACTTACAGAGTAGAGCTTTGGGGCTCCACTAAGCCATCGAATTCCTCTCGTATCCAATCCTTACAATCCAAAATCCTTCGTAAAATCCTCAATGCTCCTTATTTTGTTAAGAATAAAGTCATCCATAACGACCTTAATGTCCCTTTTGTTGCTGATTTGGCCCGAACCCGGTACCTATCCTTTCATAACAAACTTCATTACCACTCAAACCCTCTAGTTTCAAACCTAGCTTCCTCTTCAATTCCCGATAATCCTCCGAGGCGTCTGAAAGAAGATGGTCACGTGACCTTCTTAGTTGAACTTTGATTTGAGTACTACCAGTGGGTAGTTCCTCTACTTGTCATTATTATGTCATTATATATCACTTATCTTATTTACTTGTTTTATTATTGTAATACAGTTGTAAATATTAGTCCAGACCCCAAGTACTTATAAACTGAATATAATTTTGAATTGAATTGTCTTTGGTGTGTTGTATGTGATTATATTGTAGTGTAAAATCCAAATTATATAATTAAACCACCTTGTTAAATATGTATAGGTATCACAAAGTTTGTAGTTTTTTTCAATTTCTTGCTTATAGATCCTAACATGTGTGTGTCCAACTTTTAGATTTACAGATGACCTCTCATGCACAATATTTTAAAGGATAATACAAGTTAAAATAGCTGGTCTGAACGGATTTTTAAGATCTTTAATTATTTGTAATTACTTAATTTACATTTATAAGGGAAAATACTGTAAATACAAGCTAGATAATATGCTTATAAAAAAAAAGAGTTAAAACATTAGACCAAAACAGGTTTGGACATGTGACAGATGTATACAGGACATGGAAGTGTATTTATCCCAATGCAACCTTGGATGGTGGGGTAAAATTAAGGCAGGCCAATCCCTCTCCTTCTCTGTTGAAAATATCTAAATAATCCGAGTATTTTGAGATATTACCATCAGTAGTAACTGTACGAAATTAAAGGTTATAACATCAATATTGGTTTATTAACTTTTCTAATAATTTAATAAATGAAATTATCTGTACAATGCACTTTTTGTTACCCCAGTTTATTTCAGCTCATATAATTTACTAGGGATTGATATAAGTTTTCTAATTTATTTCAAATATTTGTTCGACAATCATTTTGACTGAGTAATTTGCTTAAATAACTCTTAATACCCTCCAAGTGTTTTATTGCCTTCATCATAAAATTTTACATACTTTAATAGAATTGTTAAATCTTTGCTCATTTTTCTAAAAAAATCTTTCAAAAATCTGTTTATTATTTGTTTCTAATTTCAAGTCCCTAATGGAATATAAATAATTAATATATCTTTTTATTTTTTTCTGGAGTTGAAAGTATACTGTTAAATATTAATAATTATGTAACTGGACTTGAAATATTTTTAGTTTGTTAATTTATTAGATTTATAAAACATATTTTAGGAAATTTGAATTTGCTGCATTGATTTGAGTTGGTCACTGAATTCAATAAAGCAGATTATCTTTATTTAGTCCAAAATATTTTGACATTGCCAACTTTACTCTGGTATTTAGGGTTGTTAGATTTAAAAATATATTATTATGAAATATAAAATGTAGTTGTTACTGATCAATCATAACTGTATTTTTAACCATCATTCTTAGGTGGAAAAACGTTTCCAGCCAGATCATTTCCTCCAGACGGTACAACTTTTGCTCAGGTTACCCTAGGACAAAAGTTGACTAAAGAAATTCCTCCTTACGGCTACTGGAACATGCAATTCTATCAGTCCGATGCTGCATATGTCAAATTTGATTACAATATTCCTAGAGGAGCAAGTATTGCAGTATATGGTAGGCGAAATGCATTACCTACTCACACACAATATCATATTCTTGAAGTATTGAGTGGATTTAAAGCAAGAACTACTAGAGCATCACAAGTATGTTATAGAAATGTATACTTCCTTTATTTGTTTACCAGATCCATAGTTCTAGATCCATAGTTGTTTTTTAGCTGACTGTGTTATTTATAAATCATAATATTTATTAATTTTATTTTTTCAATAAAATTATTATATGTTTAAATTCACCTATGCTTCTGATTTTCTCCTTCTCCAGTTTAAGCTGGATTTTTTATTCTTAAAATACTTATTATTAATATGAAGTGTGTACAAATGTTAGTCTACAAACTGTAATCTTGCTTTACAAAAATTATTAATATGTTTATTTAAATTTGATTTCTTCATATCTAAAAAGTACTTGTTTATAATTGCACAGAATTGTTTAGTAATTTACATTATTAGATATAAAATGTATCACCACGTGTTTTTTTCTTCACAAAATCCCATCAGTTGGATAGATTATTATCCTTACTTTTTTTTAGCAAGTTATAAAATTATCTTCCTTATTGTTCATAGTCAACAGTGAAGAAAGAAGTTACTCATTATTTGGAGCCTGGTCATTGGTTTTTATCATTGTACAATGATGATGGGGATCCTCAAGAAGTAACTTTCATTGCTGCAATATCAGAAGACATGACACAAAGTTGTCCAAGTGGCTGCAATGGTAAAGGGCAGTGTTTAATTGGCCATTGTCAGTGTAACCCTGGGTTTGGCGGTGAAGACTGTAGTGAAAGTAGGTTCATAGACTTATAATAAAATAATATATATAAACAATAGCTGTTTTACAAACATTTTTCGTTAATGTGAAAACTGTTACATTTCAAGGGGTTTTTATACATTTCATTAATTCTTATTTCTTTTACCATTTATTTTTAACTGGCCAGTGTATGTTTCTTGAGATTTTCCATTGATTATCTGGATAAAATGGTATAACCTTGGAAATATAAAGGAGGAAACTTGTTAATAACTGAAAATGTTGGATATCTTGTGAAAAAATCCAGTTTCTATTGCCTCCCAGAAAAAACAAAAACAAAAGACAATTGAAACTAACAAAATTAATGAAGGATTTAATTTACAGAGTAGATTGTGCTTGGATAAAATATCAGTAACTAAGAGAAGAACAGTCTATAAAAAACTTTATTTTGTGCTGCCAAAATTACTTAATCTTAATCTTTTCGCAAAGTATTCTTTTTTTCTGGTGGTTTTAAATTATTTTTAAGTTTTTATCATATTTAACATTATAATTTCAATAATATTATTAATATGATGTATGAATTGGTCAGGGGGTGCAGTCAATGATAACACAAATAAGGAAAACTTATTTTTTATTGATCGTGCAAACGTTTCGGCCTATGTTGTAGGCTTTCTTCAGGGCAAATAGTGAGTGCGGTGACTTGTCACAACACTAAAACTGTCCACGTTGGCACGATCAATAAAAAATAAGTTTTGCTTATTTTTTGTGTTATCATTGACTGTACCCTCTGACCAATTCATAGATCATTTGAATTATCCAGTCAACTATTTTCCGCTCAAATATTATTTTTAATTGTGATTTTCCAGTAAACCAATTTTTTTCCCAATAAAATTTACTTTTTCCAATAAATTCCAATATGATTTAAGTGAATATTTCTTAACTTTTATCTCCATTTCTGGAAACTACAATGAATTTCCGTGGGCTAGTGTCCATTTTATAACAAAAGATTGCTTTGTTAATCGATCGTAGCAACCAAAGTGAACAAGAAAAAAAGAAAGAGATATGAGGTTAGGAGATCAAATAATTTTATATGTTAACTACTAGTACCTAATTTTGTTAATCTCATTTTTGTTATTTTGTAATTTGATTTTTTTTTCCTAAAAAAAATATCTTAAGTGGGTTGTTACTGCAAATCCAGTGTTTTTCAATTGGTTGGTTTTTATTTGCCCAAAAATTTGATTTTTTATACATAAATACACCTATATATATATATATATATATATATATATATATATATATATATATATATATATATAGGTGAATGCAATAATTAAAAGGATAAATGAAAACCAATATAACAACATAACATCTACCCTTTGTAAGCACAAAGAGTATGAAAAGAATGTCTGAAATCAAGTTTTCCAAATTATATTTTTTAAGAATGTTTATTTTAGTAATTTAATTTCTGTACTAATATTGTTATTATTTTTATCTGTTTTATAGGTGTATGCCCAGTTTTATGTAGCCAGAGGGGTGAGTACATAAATGGTGAATGTCAATGTAATCCTGGATGGAAGGGAAAAGAGTGTAGTTTACGTCATGATGAGTGTGAAGTACCAGACTGTAATGGGCATGGCCAATGTACCAATGGAAAATGTGTTTGTGCTAGAGGCTTTAAAGGAAAATTTTGTGAAGAAGGTAAGTGTAATTTTTTTTGTTAATACATAACATATTGGATATAACAAAAGTATTGAGTTACTTCTAACTAACAGTCACCTGTGGTCTAGTGGTTAGCGTAACAAACTACTAAACCCAAGATCGCGGGTTTGTAGCCCGGCAGGTGGCCCTAGGATTTTTTAAAGGGAGTAAAAAATCCTTAGTTACGCCGTCCTTCGGAAGGGACATTAAACGGGGGTCCCGAGCCTGTACGATGTCAGGTACTCATTAAAAATCCCTATCCTAATTAAACTTGGATAGGCAAAATTTAGAGCTCCCACTGTAGCATCGTCCGATTAGCCATAGGAGCATAAAGTGACGTTAAATGAACAAACTTCTATATTGTTTGAGCTCTGTTGCAGGAAAAAGCAATAGCGAATGATGCTGTTTTTTGCAATGAAAGCATGACTTAGGTGAAGCACATTTATCAAAATAATGTTCAGGCAACAAACAATTTGTTCATACACTAAGTTGCTCGACTTTATTTAATCTTTGATTGGGCTCTAGGGAGCGAAATCGGGGGCATCTGTATAGCCGGTGTTTATCCTGACAGAGGGGACATATATTTTCTATGGTAGAACTATTCGTTAACAATGGAAAATGCTCTACAATATTTTGAGGCCTACTAACGAATGAGCCGTGTGAATTATGACCGAGTGTTAATAAATTTGCTTGAGGCTGAGAGGAATAAACGAGGAATCCTCAGCGATCCCGAAAGATAAGGCTTCATAATAATTTTTCCTCGTTTCGGAACGAAGAGTATCGAAACGATCTATCGATTTATCTTCAAGAATCCTTGCGATCGATTTAGCTTCTTTAATTTTCTCTAAAAATTTATCAAAGGTGCTATCTAGTTGTGATAGACGCGATGTAAATAAATGTTTATCTTGAGGCCGGGTAGAAATAGTGGATCCAAAAGTTCGCGTTTCTATTATGTCTTGAGCTAAATAATTAAGTTCGGATTCGATAACGAACAATTTAGTATCGATTCTAGCTATGCCTGACTTAGGAGCCATTATTTAACAGATAAAAAACGAAGCGAAAAATGAAACCTAAAAACAATAAAAATTAGAACAAATAAATAAAATGTAAAAGAAGAGAGAGAAATTATAATTTAAAACGGTTCCAGTTGTGACATGCGATCCGGCCACCGGAGGACCAATTTTATGTTTGAGCTCTCGCGAGACAGTAGGACCTCTCAATAATAGCCCAGAAATATGTGTGGGAAAATAACACTGATTCAATTACCAGATCGCATGTCTTTATTAGATTAATAAATTATTAATTTAATTTATTAGACTAAAAATAATCATTATATAAAATAAATTAGCAAAACAACTTTGATATTAATACTATTAATTACGTTTCTATAAAGAAAATAAATTGCTTATATGTGCTGAAATTATAATGAACTACTAATATAAAAAGAACTAGAGCACAATTTAAATGAGTTAATGTTTGTAAAATATAGCTACTATTAAATGTTTATTGATTATCATAAATCTGGCTAGCCAGTCGAAGTAGTGTAAATAAAGGAATTAAAACTGTCTTATCTGTCGTCAACGGCGGGGCGTGCGACGATGTCCAGGCCGAAGGAATTCTCCGCAGGGCGGGCGAATCCTCGAAGTAATTTTTTCTCCGCAGGGCGAGAGATAAAGTCCATCAAATTCCTTGCTCCAACAGGGCGAGCGAGGATCAAAATATCGGGTCGGATCGAAGTGGTCGAACCGACTGACAGACCAATACGGTGTAGATTCTCGGCAGGGCGAGAGAAAATTCCTCACTCCAACAGGGCGAGCGAGGGTCAAAATATCGGGTCGGATCGAAGTGGTCGAACCGACTGACAGACCAATACGGTGTAGATTCTCGGCAGGGCGAGAGAAAATTCCTCACTCCAACAGGGCGAGCGAGGGTCAAAATATCGGGTCGGTTCGAAGTGGTCGAACCGACCCGATATTTTCCGACCACACCAATCCGACTGACACACCAATACTGTCCTGTGGTTGAACTTGAACTGCACTGGGGCAGCGAATTAGACTAGTTGAAATCCACCAAACAACTACACTATTGTTTATAATGTAGACTCACTCGGGCCAACACTGTCTGGATTACATCGACGTAAACAATAGCCGATCGAAACCACCGTTGGCATGTGTCTTTTTTTTTCTTAAACTTATAAATAAACAGAAAACTAGTTCCTATTATCTACTACAATAAATTATATTCATTATTAAAACAATAATAAAAAACATAATAATAAAATATGAAAATAAACATTTATATTACTATATTTACAAAAGGTGAAAATAAAAGGAAATTGTTCTTTTACAAAATATTTATTGTTTTATTTTACGATTAAAATAAACACCACTCCAGCAAATCAAACAAACCCTCTGGCCTTAACATATATAAAGCTGACTTTTTACTAAATCTATTAATTTTACTTAGATTTATTAATTGCCTCATGATATATTTGTTTCAAGCAATATTCTATATAAGGAAATAATAAAATGAAATACTTGAAAATTGAATTAGGAGAATCAGTATGATTTTAGGAGGAAATAGAACCATACAAAATCTATATTCACTATGAGGAGGATATATATATATATTATCCAGGACCTTGAAAAAGCAATAGAGAAACATAAGGAATGATCAAAATGTTTTACTGATTTATAAAAAGTGTTTGACTGAGTTAAGGAGAGGGGTATTATGAAAGCCTTAAGAGAGATAGAAATAGATGAAGATCTATTTATCCTGGTAATTGAAAGTCTATAAGAAATCCAGGGACCTAGTGAGGCTTGTAGCTAAAACCTCATAAGAATTTGAAACAACCCTAGGAATATTACAAGGTTAGAGCCTTGTTCTCTCTTTTCCTGTTTATCCTGCTTTTACAGATTTTTTGAGTCAACTAAGAATTAGAAAGTTTCATCTGGGAAACGTCAGTCTAAGAGTGGTGTCACTCATTGACTTATTTTTATATAATTATTTTTATGGAAAATTTAAAGAATATTTAGTTCATTCTTAGTATACTAAAAGAAGAATCACGTGGCATAAGCATAAATTCTGCAAAATTGAAAGTGATGAGTTTCAGAAAGACAACAAGGGTTATGTTTGTAATTAGAGTTGATGACAGACCCCTTAAAACCCTTTAAATTTTAAATATCTGGGAGTAGATCAACACAAAAACAGGTTTATGTATATGAACGTAATAGAAAGAATTAAAATTCCAGACACGATTTATACAACTGGACATTCTGAATAGGAGAGAGGTAGAAAACAAGCATTATTTATAACATTATTTCTAAATTCTAAACATTAAAAAAAGTTCCAAATCTTGGATTCTGATAAAAATGAATCAATAACCAGTATATGAGGAAATAACCAAGCGTCTGAATGTGATAAAATAATTCATATTTCTCTAAAATATTGAAGGAGAGAGGAGTAGAGAAATTATGTGTATAATGGCTATTAGGTCAATTTGGAAGAATATCGAAAAGAGACTTCAGGAAGAAAAAATTATTATGAAATAAGAGAGGGTACCTGCTGGATGACCAGAAGAAGTGGTAAGTGTAAAAATTTCCTGCTCACAAAGCAGAAAGTGGTTGAGAGGACTGTTTATGATAATGATGAAATATAGTGTTACATTTTTATTAGAATTATCTTAATAACTTCTTTAGGCCATGAAGTAAATGCTTAGATGTTAAATTTTCAATGACTTATAATTGTCTTCGGTAATTTGTGCACCTTTTTGACCTTTTAAATATAATATACATGAATGTTATTACAGGTATTATATATACCCTATTTTATTTATTATTATTATGGCTAACACAATATATAAAGACAACTTTTAAAAATATGATGTGAAATTCTGAGAATTTGGGAGAGGAATTTTAATAATTTATTATAACTGAGTTTTACTATTATGTTGTTATTTTTTATATTATTTCATCTTATGATAAATGGTTTTTATTTAGATAAGTACATCTTCTAATTATACTTTAAAAAATAGAACTGTATTTTTTCATTTTTTTTTTTATATTGGTTCTCACTTCATTAACTGATTTTAATACAATATAGAATTACATATCATCTTCCTTTTTTTTTTTAAATGTATGCCACTAGATTAAAGTATTTGTAAATTTTATAGTGGACTGTCCACATCCTACTTGCACTGGACATGGATTTTGTGCTGATGGAATATGTTTATGCAAGAAAGGCTGGAAAGGTGCAGACTGCAGTGAAACAGATAGTGAAGCTCTTCAATGCCTTCCAGATTGTTCTGGTCATGGAAAATTTGATGTTGAAACACAAACCTGTATCTGCGAGCCTATGTGGTCAGGCGAGGACTGCTCCAGAGGTGAGAGGCGAAAACATTTCATAGGTACGCTATCGTACCTACATAACTATTGGTCCATGAAATTGAAGAGAAATTGTGATAGATCATAATCATTTCAAAATTTTATTAAAAATAGTGAATGTTTTTATTAAATAATTTGATGAACTGTTGTTTGATTTATTCATTTAACAATCATAAAAACAAATTCTTATTTATTATCATTTTTTTCAGAGCTCTGTGACTTGGACTGTGGGATTCATGGGCATTGTGTTGGAGATGCTTGTGTTTGCATGTCAGGTTGGGCTGGAGAGTATTGTAACATGAAACAATGTGATGCAAGGTTATTTAATTGTTACTAATTATTTACCATCTATTAAATATTTTGAATATTTACATAATAATTTAATGTCATATAATGTAAGTGATTGTTTATTTTAAGGCAGGCATTATATGGGGCTAAAAAACTATTATACTAATAGATAATTAAACACACACAAACGTTCTGCTCATTTGAACAGAAGGTCCCAGACTTCAGCTAATATACTATAAGGTAGAATCTCCACCTAGACATAGAAGCTGCTTGGCTGCTGGCTAATTCATTTTTTAAATGATACTATCATGGAACCTTATTAAAAATCAGGTCAAAAAGGTTATAAAACACTTGTCAAATGTTCCTGATTACTGTTTGATCATGGGATATTTTACCATTTTATATATATATATATATATATATATATATATATATATATATATATATATATATATATATATATTTATTTATTTGACGCGAAACAGCCATGAAAGACTACACGACTATGATGCAGGGTTTTTTGTAGTGTTTTTTCAGTTTTTTCTCGGCCCATCTTTTCCTCATGGTTTCAATGAAGGCTTTTTTTGCTTCTTCTGTCCAGGTCTTAGATGGAAATTTTTTTCTTTCTACCACTAGAACCGCATCTTTGAGGAATTTTTGGTATTCAGTTCTGTTTTCTAACAAATCTGGTGTACTGCTGTGTTTCTTGTTTTATTTGTAGCCTGCAATTTTGGTGAAAATTTTTTTGTTTAGCCTCTCCTCGTTCATCCTCATCATGTGACCATGAAATCTGAGTCTTCTAACCCTCATTTCTGTTTCCAAGTCACTCATTTCAAAGTAAATTTCTTAAATAGATTTCAGCCGGTATCCTTCTGGTGTTACTTAGGGCCCGTGGATTTTCCTAAGAATCTTTCTATATGTGTGTATATATATATATATATATATATATATATATATATATATATATATATATATCAAGAACGAAAAACGCTCCTAGATGAATAAGAAAAGAGTATTATATGCCAAAGTAAATACCTTAAGAAATGCAAAGGAATGCAAGCATTCCACCAAAGATGAATGATGGTCAAAAGTCATTCAATCGACTGTCCTTATGTAGAGATATTAGTGGAACATTACTAAATGATATGAACCGAATATGTAAAGATGGAATAGGCATTTAAGCCACATGTTCAAGGAAAACTATTCTCTGGAGGATCAGCCAGAAGTAACATACTTAATTCAAACACCAAAGGATTAACTGGTGCTCCTTGACAAGGAACTTCATGAAACATGGCAGAATAAAATAGTGCAAAAGAAGATTCAAGGAACCTGCTAGGTATTGAAATCTGGAGAACCGCTTCACTTAATCTAACTGGCTAAAGCTGCTTGAAGATGCCAGGAGCTAGTGATGAGTTTCAGTGCTGATGTTATAATGAGAAATAGTTAACAGTGTCAGATAAACAATAATTAAAGTTACTTAAAAGGAATAAATTTTGACATTTAATCCCAATCAGACAATTCAATGAACATAAGACTAAGATTAAAATCATTTAATTTTACAAGTATGTAAAGTGTTTTACAAAATTTTCAGAGTTGTTTTAGAAAAAAATATCAAATAATGTGAAAGAAATTATTTAAAGTGGTTCTTTTGGTCTCTCATTTTTATTTTAAAAGTTGCTGTACATCTCAGATATATACCTAAATTTAATAAATCATTTCAGTTTCATTATTGAGCTAGATTTTCCACTTAGCGCACAAAGACTATTTTGCAAGATTTGGTCTCTATAATTCACATTTCCATTTTCTTTAAGAAGTACAATAAATACTGCCTAAAACTAGCTTCCTATGTTTATTGATAAATTGCACAAATAAATACATTTAAGTTGATTATAGGTGTAATGACCATGGACAATGTAAAAATGGAACATGCTTGTGTGTCGCTGGTTGGAATGGAAAACATTGTACACTAGAGGGTTGCCCACATAGTTGCTCTGGGCATGGTCAATGTGCAGTTAATGCTGATGGTTTGTGGGAGTGCCGTTGCTCAGGAGGTTGGGATGGTGTAGATTGCAGTGTGTTGTTGGAACAGAACTGTGATGACGGAAGGGACAATGATAAAGGTAATGTTTTAACTTTAATATTTATTTAACTTTGGCTTTTTCATTTATTTTGTCTAAGAAATCCTAATAAGCTTATTTTTTGACTCATGATGAATATTTTATTTTGCTTATATGTTTGCCTGAATATATATCTATGAAAAAAAACATCAGTGTGCACTATATTGTGTGCAAATTACCTATTGGTTTATTCTTAAAGATCAATTTTTCCCAATATCTCAACTCCATATTTTAGTGAACTTTTTCAGAAGCATCCAAACTTTGGTTACTACATATTTTTCCCTCTAGTTGTGATAGTAGCCATTGCTAGCCTAGCCTGCTCGATTACTTCATTATTCTAATGCACTCCTTAATAAAACTATGATCAAGGTTCTTTATTATGGAAATGATAATTAATTTGTTAAATTTAAGCATCTCTATACATTGACATTGGAAAATGTCCGTTGTGTCTGTGGCTTCGCTGATGTCTAGAGGAAAAAATATGGAATAACAAACATTTTTTTCTGTAAATCAGGGAAATTGTCTATCCCTATTCAGATTAATGATGGCTCAAATCTACTATAATTAATAATTTTTATATAACATCGTATGAAGTTTATAGTGTGTGGGAAGACAAGCTATTTTTTTATTTTTTTCATTTGTAAGTACCAAAAAATTTTAATATTTGCACATGAATTCTTTAAAAAGACCCAATCATATTTGATGAATGAAAATAATCCTTTTTTATATATGTGGTAAGTATATTGTCAATGATTTACAGATGGTTTAGTTGATTGTGAAGATCCTGAGTGCTGTACTATTCCCCATTCTCCATGCCGAATCAGTCAGCTCTGTGTATCAGCTCCAAAACCTATTGATACTCTCATGAGGAAACAGTCACCTGCTATCACCGCGTCTTTTTTTGAACGCATGAAATTTCTCATTGAAGAAGGAAGCTCACAAAACTATGCTCGACAAGAATCATTCAATGAAAGGTATGTTCTTCATCTATATAGTGTATTGTAAATTTATGTTAAATACAGTTTAAAGTCTGTAAAAACAGAAGCTGGTAAATGGTTATACAGTGCTATTTATTTAATAAAATTATTAAGTGAATTTTAATTTTTTCATTACATTATTTCATTAATAGCTTCAGTGTATATTTATTAATACTTTGACTTTATCATGGATTGTATAACCAATTTCTGCCTTTATTCATTCAGATGTTTATTTATTTGTTCAAGAATGCCACTTTTGGTATATGTGATCCATTGCTACCTATAGTTAACTACCCTTAGTTTAGACATGTATATGTCAGTTATAAATTTTTAAATATCTGTTTTCACTTTCTCTCTTATTGCTTTTTTGTGCCCTTTGTGAATCTCTTTCCCATTCAATTCACTTCACTTTTAAAATACCATTGCTGAAAATTGAACCATAACTATAAAATTATTTTTTGTATTTTACAGAAGCAATATATAGCTGATAACATAAATTTTCAACAATGGTTTTATTTTACTTCATGTTAATTAGGTTTGTAATGTTGTGAAAATAGATGTTCAGAATGTATATCGCTGTATAATTTATATATTACCAATCACCATGAAAGCATATTCAAATAGAAATAATAATAATAATTAATTAGCTAACATGGTATTGACATTCTCTTCTTAATGCTGCTAGTGTGTTTTGGAATCACTTCAATGCGAGGTAAGATAACAACAGAGCTAGGCAACACTTTCACTAAATTGCATTAATTTTTTGTGATTTCAATTGAATCTAGTTCATTTATTTTTTACAAAGACTTTTATATTTTATTTGTTCTTAAACTAGTTTGTGATTATTTAATATACAATCAATTAATAATATTAATAATTAATATTTAATATATGTGTGCATTATTTAATTTTTAAGTGTTCCAACAATGACTTATGATTCAATTGATATCTTAAAGCATGATATATATGTGTTAAGGTGATGGTTAAATCTGTATTATTCAGTTTAGTGTTTAATTTTTAAACTATTTTCTCATTGCAAGATGTTATGTAAAAATCAATTCTTAATTACCTATCTGACTCATTATAGCTTTCCCTACATATCATAATATTAGAAAAAAATATGAATATCTGTAAATAAAAACAATTGTCATGGATAAGTTTCTTTTTAAAAATTTCAGGGAAATCTTGTATGGAATGGTTTAAGTGCATGCTGTATATGTTATCCTAAATACCTTCCTCTGCCTTGATCCTAGTGTTTCGTGACTTTTTAGTTTGCTTCTTTATATTATTTACATCCATTATTTATGTTTATCTTTTCAAATTTGTTGTTTTCTACAAATATTTAGCTTCAGTTAATTACCACATGGTGCCATTCAAAACTATCTAATTGTTGATATTAATGAATGGGAAAGTTATGTTACTATTAATTCTGTAGCTCTTACTGCTATATTTTAACTGTTAGAGTTAAATGGCATGCCATCAATGGATTTTTATTTATTTTATTTTTTAATAAATGAAAAAAAAATCTTAATGGACCAAATAGATTGTTTAACTAATTAATACTTCTTCTTCCCACCTGCATTTTCTTAAATTCAATAATTTTGTTTTTTTCAATATCAATTTTACAATAATCTTTTATTTAGCCATTTTATGTTTTCAAATATATTAAATACTCATTTCCTTATGTTGGCATATTAGAAATAAGTTTAATCCATTTTTAGATGGAATGTAGAATATTTATTCCCAAATATATAATTGGAATTTTACTATTATAACATTATTTTCCATATTTTAAATGTCGTTTCACATCAAATTTATCAGATATAATTGTCAAATTGAATCTGGTCTGTTATAAGTAATTGTTTATTAAAAATTTTGTTGGCTTATTATTATAAAAATTAAAGTAGTAATTGTGTATTAATGCAATTAAAATTTGTATTCTTAAACATTTTAGTATAAAATACAACAGTTTCAGCCCTTTACATATAAAAAAATGAGTATTACACAATATATTAAAAAATGAAAGAAATAAATCATAGGAAAGAATTAGAAAATAATAAAATTGAGTTTGGAGTGTACCATCTATCTACAAATCTAAATGTTTCAATTTTAAGACCGGTTGTTGCAGATATCTGTCATGAATAAAATTTAAATAATAAAAAATAACTTAGCTTTATTTTTTATCAGCCGTGAATTGCCCCTGTGAAATCTAGAGGCCCTACTGGGACTCACCCAGACCCCATAAAGTGGGTACCATAAATTTTGGTAATTACCTGGCAGTTACTAGTAGAAACAGTACAGACCTTAACAAGTATTGAACCCAAGACCCAAGGTGTTCTTTAATTTTTTTTATTATTAGTAAAACGTTATTTAAATTGTTTTTATTCTGTTTACAACATGAAATGGTATGTATCAATACAATTTAAAGTTCTATTTTAATCTTTATTGATTAGCCATAATGAAAATAATGAAGAATAGAATGATATGGGTGGTTACCAACCTTAACATTTATTAAAGTTTTATTATTTAGGCACTACAAGAATTTTTAGAAATTTCTTCAATTTCTTTTAAAACAAGGTAGGTTATTATGTGTGGCAATGGGGCTAATATGCATACATGAAACTGTCTTAAACATCCCAATAGTGACATGAAAAAAGTGGTAAATATTAATCATCTTGGGACGCAATAATGTTTATCTTTAAAACAAAATTAGATCAATAAACCAAGTGTATGTCCTGCTACTTATCAAATTTTAACACATTTAGTCTACTTTGTGTTAGTCCATACATAATTCACTTTATACTTTAGCCCTGATTTGTTCAATCTGGCAGCCTTTTTGCCTAACTCAGGAAGCAAACTATGTAATAAATGAAAAAAAAACAATAAGCCATGACTGTGGTTGAACTAAAAAGATTTACTTTACACTCAACTGAAGACTGAGAATGATTCACAGTGAATTGAATGAATCCTTTCTAAAAATACTGAGACAACAAGGAAAGTTTCTTGACAAGAACTCTTTCAACTATTCCATCAGGAAAAAAGTCATAATATGTTTCTGAAGGAAAAGAGAAATTCCAACCACAAGATAGCCAAATATTTCGTTTGAACATTTACTGCTCACTGGTGTAGCAATTGAAAAACCCTAAAGAACTTTGCACTCTTAATCTGCCCTTTTTATACAATTATTACTGGTTTGGCACAACAGGTTGACGCATCCAGGCCTCCTCAATCAACATCCACCAGTAGTCCATATTACATTTTTAATAAACTCAGCTTAAGTCTTCTTTTTATCTCTTTTCTCCTATTTTTCTTTTTGCATTGCTTTGACAGATGATTCTATCTTTGATTAAGCTTATTTCCTTGACTATTAGCTTCTTCTGTCTCTTTTTTAGGTCCCCTCTTTATAATTGTTGTCTGTCCAAGAACTCATCAGTTCTTGTAATATTGTTAATAATATTTATTAACAATTTCTTGTCTATTTGCAATCAATCATTTTTTTTTTTCTCAAATGTATAGCTAATTAAAACCATTTATTTCTGGAGCTGCACCACAAAAGTTTTAGTCAAACTTCACTTTGAAATGCCAAATTTAATGTTAGGGATTTATTTTAATCTCAAAAGTCCATATTTCAGGACTACAAACTGCTTAACATAAAGCCTGTTTTTATCTTTAGTATAAGATATCTTCTTGCGGGAAATAAGATTAGCATTGATTTTGTTCTCTTCAGAGGTATCCATTTGCTCCACTCAAACCATATAGGATTCATACCCATAGATATTTCTCAACATTATTTCCTTTAAAATTTTCAATTTCCTCTTTGGTTAGTGGGTTCATAGTAAGAACATGGCATTTAACTACTGTTTATAATTGAAGCTTCCAATTACTTATATTCATTTTATGATCTAGTTTTGTACAAGCATTTAACATTTAATTTGTTAGTTCTTAAGTTATTAACTTTCATGTCATTGTCCGACGGTATCAAATCATCAAAATATCCGAGCACAGGTATTTTACTACCCAGTATTGTACTTTTTTCAGAACCTTTCCAATGATGCATTTTAATGCTAAACATTTCCATTTAATGTTGTTTTTACATCTTATATTTGTGTCGTTCAACAGATGAAATATCATCCTGGTAAAAATTGGAAATAATTTATTCCCCAGTGTTATTTTTTTGTCTATTAAATAAAAGGTTATTAGGTTAAAGAGCTTTATTAACTAATTGTCATTTAGATTTTTGTGGATCAAGATAATACTTCATCATATTATATACAAATAATACGAGATAAAAATTGAGTTTACTATCAATAAAAGTTTCATGTGGTATTGTTCATTTCCTTTGTATTTTTCACAATTGAATCACCTATACCACTAATATTGGATATTGTTCCACTTACTTTATCACGCTTTAATGCACCTCATTATGTGTTTCTGAATAACATCAAAACACATTTTTGTTCTTTGTTTTGCACAAAAATTATATTAAAAATAATTAAAACTCATGATTATAATATGTAAAAATTCCACTGTGAAACAAGCTTTTAGGAGAAATAAATATGTTTATAAAACTGCTTAGATTAGTGAAAGGAATTGATTGACATCTGTTCCTCTAGAATACAGAGGTGAATAGTTAAAAAATTAATTAAACAGACAAAAATAAATCTTTCCATTATTTTGACTTATAATTAGATATTCTTTGGTAGCTTTAGAGATTTTTAAAGTTATGCTTTTATATTGGTGTCATAATCAATAAGAGTTAATGGTATGTTTATTGGGAAAACAACTTATAATACAATTTATTCTGTTATACATTGGTACAGAAATAGTTAAGTGTTTTAAACTATTGAAAACATTTTAATGTTGAAGGAACGTTTTTTTTTATCATTTTGATTTTTCATTGAGTGTCACCAAAGGGACAAATATATCAAATTGATATACATTCAAATTATCCCTTCTCAGCAATTAAGTGTTATATTTTTCTTCACATATGGAAAAAATTACACTAATCTAGTAATTGTTTAGCTTTTGTAGCATCAATTAATTATAAAATAATGCATTATACATTGATATATTTTGTGTTACAATTAACATAAATAAAATCATTCGGCTGACTTTTTTTATTTCTCAAGACTTAAATTTATATTTGATACATTCATGAATTTGATACATTTATTATGACTTTTATGTTAGGCTTTCGTTGAAATTCTACAGTAATTTGTGTGTGGGTGTGCGTGCATATGTGTGAGTGTGTGTGTGTGTGTGTGTGTGTGTGTGTGTGTGTGTGTGTGTGTGTGTGTGTGTGTGTGTGTGTGTGTGTAGATGTGTGCGGTGGGTGTAGGGATTTGTTTGTGCGTGGTGTGTATATGTGTGTGTGGTACAAGAACACACATTTAGTAGTATTAAAAGTAGTAGTAGTAGTAGTAGTTTTAATAGTAATAGTGAAAATAATTCTAATGATAGCATTGCACAAAAATTATCTTCAATATTTATCCTACTTTAACTATTTGTAATTCTGTACCTAAAAAAATAGTGGTATGCCATTTATCTTTTAAGAATACATAAATTATATAATATTGAAAAAAGTACTTTTGTTTTGAATGACATTGTGTTCAGGTTAAGCATTTGAGCTTTACCTCGAGTACAATTTTTAAAAGAGATCAGATATCTAAATCCTTAGTGATATTTAGGACTTTTATTGGTTTTGATCAATGAGTATTAATGCATTTATTTCTTATTCATTTTATGAGATTTTAGTATTTAAGGTTATATGGTAAATACATAAGTAAGACATTATTAACAGATATTGCTTATCAAAAATTACTGTACCACAGTATTATAATTTTAATTAATTAAATTTAATTATAAATGTAATGAAACAAACTTTGATTATTAGAAAAACATCTTTTAAAATAAATACTCATTTATTTTTAACATGTCTATTGACGTTATGAAATTAGTTCATTTATCAAACAAAAAGAACATTTATTTTTTTTGTTCATATAATTTTAATGCTTTTTTGCTTATTTTTAGAGATAATTTTTAACTAATAGCTAAAATTTGTTAAAATTTAATTTAATGAATTAATTAAATTAATATGAATTTTTAAATATTCTTCAGAAGACAGATTTGTAATGAATAATAATTTAATTTTTATTTGTAAATGTGTCACTACATTTGAATTTTTTATTTTCACACTTAAGTGAGTTACATTTAATAAGAAGATTGATTAAACATTCTCTCTTTGAAATGGCACTTTCTTGTTTTCATTAACATTTAATTAATTAGAGTAATTCATATTTAATAATTAAGTAATTAACATTTAATAAAAAAGAGTAATAATTCATTAACATTCAATCCATTTGCTGATGGACCCAAGATTTGATATTTAATCAAAATATGAATTTACCAAACTTCCAATGAGAATTATTATTGGGCTAATATTGTTTTCAATAATTTTACAGTCGAGCAGGAGTTGTACGGGGAAGAGTTGTTACTTCAATTGGGAGAGGTTTAATGGGAGTAAGAGTAAGCACATCAACACCAATGGAAGGTTTTACACTGACAAGAGAAGATGGTTGGTTTGATTTACTAGTTAATGGTGGAGGTGCTATTACTCTTCAGTTCGGAAGAAGTCCATTTAGACTTCAGAGTTATATTGTAAATGTTCCTTGGAATGAAGTAAGTTTATGAGATATTTACTGGTTTCTTATCATTAATTATTGTTTATTATATGATTATGTATATGGAAAAAAATGTAAATAATTAAAACAAGGTTATTGTATTTATCTTTAATTGTCAAAAATACATTTTAATTTCTAATGGCTAATTATAAGTTAATTAGGATAAAGAATTTTTCATAGCCATTCAAAGTTTTAAAAACTTCATTACTAAACCTACCATGGAGACAATTATTCTTGACTCCAGAATTTAATGTAAGACTTCTAAATATATTAGTTTCATTTAATTCATCATACCTATCTATGATTTTATGTGGCAAACAAAGACTTATCTGCCAAAGGGTTCAGTTATTTTTAAGTTCTTAAAAAAAACATTTTATTGTCTTTTTTTCAGGTTGTTATTGTTGACACCATCACAATGTGGGCAGTGGAAGATCATCCTCTTCCTTATTATCCTTTCCCTTGTACAGATCATGATTATGATGTCATGAAGCCTGTAGTATTAGCTACATGGAAACATGGCTTTCAAGGTTCTTGTCCAGACAAAAGTGCCATATTAGTAGAATCTCAGGTAAATATATTTGTTATGCCCATAATTTTATTACATTATAATACAGATAGTAAAAGTTTTATTGGTCTATTTAATATTTATTTAACCATTCCTTAGAATTATTAAGTTTTTTATATCTATAGTCTTTCCTTGCTATTCAGGTTGTTCAAGAGAGCTTCCAAATTCCTGGAACTGGTTTAAATCTGGTTTACCACAGTTCTAGAGCAGCTGGATATTTATCAACTATACAACTTCAGTTAACTCCGGATGTTATTCCTCCATCACTTAAACTTATACATTTGAGAATAACAATTGAAGGCATTTTGTTTGAGAAAACTTTTGAAGCTGATCCTGGTATAAAATATACATATGCCTGGAATCGACTCAATGTTTACAGGTAAATCAGCATTTTCCTTCTTTATTTAATTTTTTAATTGTTAATTAAAGCTTTGTCAATTTTAGCAGTAAAGTAAACTCAAAGATTGATACATAATTGTTTGGTTGCTTAAAGCTACGTGATATTGTATTGATTGTCTTTTTCCTCAACTGTTTATAAAATAAGGATTTTAGGATCCTGAGGTTCAGACAATAAATAAATCGCTATATTTTGGCAATGTTTTAAGATTTTATTCTCCTATTCATGCCCAAGCAGGGAAAGATAACAGGCTTTTAGAAAATTTACAGTTAATAACTGTTACTCATTAAAAGTACATTTATTTATATATTATAATTAAATAAAATTGAAAAAGAACAATATGAACTCAAAATTATGATCATAAATTGGTATGGAAATATGCTAAGCTACATTAGACTAAAATATAAAATAAACAAGTATTTAGTTAAAACTGATTGAGAATGGGTGAAAGGAAGAGGAAGGAAATAAATTTCTTGTATGTGGTGGTTTCCAGGTTTTCAACAGTCTGTTGATTGGATCAGCAGCTTAGCAGTTTATGACTATATGATATTATTACTGATTTATTGGGGTTTACTATTTGTAGGTTACTGTTTGTTAATATGAGTTTATCAAATTAGAGCAATATAAATTCAAATTTTATACATCCTATATATCGTTTATAGTGTGATTTTGATGATAATCATATCTTTTATATTGCATTTGAAATTGTCTTTCTTGGTCTATTTTTTTAAGTGCATCAAAATTGGATGCATGCCGTTTTTGTAAAATGTGAAGTGATAACATTATTTGTTAATTTTTTTGTTATGGAAGTGCAACTGAAGTTATTATGATACACTCTTTGGTTCAAGTATTTTTTCAATGTTTCAAAATAAGAAATATATTTACGGGGAATTTAATTTTTTTAAGCAGTTATCTTCACAGGGAATTTTATATACAATTTTGACTTTAGTATTGATTTATTCCTGTCTTTTATTTTTCTAAATAATTTAGATAAGGTTCTTATTTTTTTGGATCAAGAGGATGTCTGTAATTGCTTTTTTGTTGTATATAAGATAATACTTCTTAATATATGAATTAGGACTCATAAAATAGCTTATTTAAATGTTAATATTATTACATTATATTTATAGAATTATGCGTACATAGAAAAAGAAGGATTTTCTATTAAATTTAAATAATATAAAAAAACATTTTTTGTTATAAACAGGCAACGCGTTTATGGCATCACTACAGCATTGGTAAAGGTTGGCTATGAGTATAAAAACTGTAGAAATATAATTTGGGATGTACAAACTACAAAACTAAGTGGACATGATATGAGTATATCTGAAGTTGGAGGATGGAATTTAGATATTCATCACAGATACAATTTCCATGAAGGTTTGAGTTTTTTAAATCATATTATGCAATGATGTTATCTATATTAACAAATAACCTTTTTATCTATATTATTACTTTGATGATAAATTTTTATAATTTAAAGACTATTATTAATTTTTTATTAATAGTGAATGACACTAATGAATTTATAAAAAATAAATAAACAAATATTTGTTAAATAAAATAACTATAACGTTCATTTTCTTGGAAAAATAACTTGGTTAGAATTTTGGACCAAGTGTATTATTGTTAATAACCAATAGTTTCATAGATGTTATACTTATATATATAATGTAATAAAAAAATCACACATGTTCCCTTACTATCCTACAGTAACTACTGTGAATCTAGTTATTATAAGTGTGAATGTAGCATCTCAATTGAGCAGAGAATATTGTTGAAAATGGGCGAAGCAAGGTGGTGCAAAAATTGATTTGCGTCTTTGTTCATTTAACATTATGTTTTTCACATTTTACAATATATCTAGGTTCTCAGCTGCTGCAGTTCAAAATGCTGAGAACTCTTTGTGAATACTAGATCAATTTATATATTAATTTTGTTTGTGTTTTTTTACAGCATTTCACTTTCTTTCATACGATCATTTTGATGATTTACCAAAAAGTGTTCGCTTTGTTTTTAGTTATGCATAGATAACATTTTTTTCATAACAAGTTTTTTTACTGCTATTCCTTTTGGAGTGTATTTACGAAAGCACTATTACTACTTTAATAATAGTAATAATGCTTTAAGAAAAGGTCTTTAGGCAAGTTTCTTTGAAATTATTAGAGCTTTTTTTGACCAAAACAATCTCCAACATGCATATACTAAATAATTTAGTTATACATAAATTAAATTTATGTTATAGGAATTCTGCAAAAGGGAGATGGCACTAACATATACTTAAAACATAAACCTAGGGTTGTTAAAACCACATTGGGCGATGGGCATCAAAGGCCTCTTGATTGTTCAGATTGTGATGGAACTGCAGGAACTAAGCAACGACTTTTAGCACCAGTGGCTTTAGCTGCTGCTTCTGATGGTTCTATTTATGTAGGAGATTTTAATCTTGTCAGGAGAATTATGATTGATGGCACAGTGAGAACTGTAGTCAGATTGAAGTAAGTGTATTTTACTGTAGACAGTTTAAGAAAACTCATTAAATTTATAAAAATTCATTATTTTATAAACTTTGAGAAACTGTAAATAAACCTAATAAATTTCCCCCTCTAAAAATAAATGCATGCTTATCTTCTTTCATAAAATATGTGATAAAGAAATCGAAGGTAAAATTTATCATCATTAATAAATAACGTATAAGATTAGATTGATGATTTGGTTTATTTATTTTGTGTTTTGTATCTTTTTTTATATTATGATTTAAATAAATCTTTACATTGAATGTTTGCTTGTTATTAACTCTTTTAGTGTCACCAGAGTTGCGTATCGTTACCATATTGCTGTAAGCCCATTAGATGGATCGTTGTACATTTCCGATCCAGAATCCCATCAAATATTGAGAGCAAGAAATCCTGATGATTTTTCTGATCCTGAGCATAATTGGGAAACTGTTGTTGGCTCTGGAGAGAGATGTCTACCTGGGGATGAAGCTCATTGTGGGGATGTAGGTCTTGCAAGGGATGCTAAGTTAGCTTATCCAAAAGGTGATTATAATTTAACTTGAAATACTTTTTTTTAATATTTTATAATTTATTGACTATAATTATAAAGGTATTAATAATAATTTTAAGTAAGCATTTTGTAATGAATAGCTAAAATATAATTTCATACTGTTTTATATAGGCAGTACAAGTCAATAGACCATAGAAAAATATTAGTTATTTATAAAAGGTATAGCTATTTACAGAATTAACATTGCATATTGAACAGAAAAATTGTTTAAACCAATTGTAGATTGTAGGAAAGTGGGAAAATTCCCTCATCAAAACTGCTGAGAATACTAGTTTAGTTGTTCTAATACTCATGAATAACTGTAAACTTTCATATACAGGTTGATTAGTTGAATATCACAGATAAATAAGGTAGGAGTGTTGTCAACCTTGCCTCACATAGTGAGAAAACTATCGTATAATTTTTTTTATAAAATTAATAAAGAGATGGGTTACTATAAAGTTCCTAGTTGGTTGAGTGAGTTAAAAAGCTAATAAATTTTTTTTTGGAAAATAATTCATGGAGTTAAAGCTTAAAAGCTGAGCTTGGCTTAGGTAACCTTGGTGAGTCCACTACCTTTGATATTCAGAACAATAAAGAATACAATTTTAATTTAAAATAATAGACAACGTTTGTCCATCCAACTGCTACGTTAACTATAAATTCTATCTTTGAGTGGAAAATAGTTGACTGGATAATTCTAATGATGGATTGAATTGGTCAGGGGTGCAGATTAATTTTTTACTTAATTTAAATAAGTGAAACTTATTTTGTGTTTTCTTTGACTGCACCCCTGACCAATTCAATCCATCATAATAAATTCTATTCTTTTGCCTTTTTTTGACAAAGTACTTTAATCACCATTTATCTATATCACTATATCATAGCCATTTGTATGTCATTTTATATTATACACTAACAATAAACACAAGGATAAAAAATTATTAATGAAAAAATTGATGATTTATAATATTATATTTTTTTGTACCTAGGAGTTGCTGTATCAGCTGATAATGTTCTGTACTTTGCTGATGGCACTAACATTAGGATGGTAGATAGGGATGGCATTGTAACTACTGTTATTGGAAATCATGTCCATAAAAGCCATTGGAAGCCTATTCCTTGTGAAGGAACATTATCTGTAGAAGAGGTACGTAAAATTTTGGTGGAAAAATGTTTCAGTTTTTCAAAACTAATAAAAAAATATATATTGTAATTTCATAGTTATTCTTCTGTTTTAATGAGCATCTTTACCTATTATAAGATCTCGACTGCAATATATGACAATAGTAATAATAATGCTCAGATCTTCTGATCAGCCATAGCTGCATAAATTGATGTTAAATGGATGAAAAAATGATGGTTAGATAACTCAGTGGTTTGATGCCAAAGGCATTGTAGGGAACAGCCTACATAGATTCTTCCTCAATTCTCTGCTAAAACCTAAATTGCTAATATCACACATAACATCTTCTCTTAATCATTTTCAGTCTACTATTCTGTTATGTCAGTATATAATGCCTTTTAGTAATATTTTAATTCTCCAACTCAATAAACACTGAATAAATCCAGCGTGGAAAAGCTGAATAGATTCGAAAGAAGAGTCCTATGGCAAATATTCGGCCCAGTGCGAGATAACGAACAACTCAGGATCAGAAGGAACAAGGAGCTGAGTGAGTTATATGGAGACCTAACGATATCGAGCTTCATCAGGATTCAACGCATTAAGTGGCTGGGCCACGTATATAGGATGGAGGAAGAAAGGACAGCTAAAAAGCTGTATACAGGAAATCCGGATGGAGTAAGACTTCGAGGAAGGCCCAAAGCTAGATGGAAGGATGCCGTCTGTGAGGATCTGAGGCTGAGCAAGGTCTCCATCACTCGAGCAGGCGATCGGGACGATTGGGGAAGAGCTGTTGAGCAGGCCAAGGACTTCTTTATGAGTCTGTCGCGCCAATAATATCAATATCAACTCAATAAAATTGTTGTTTGTTACGTCCTGATTGAAGGGGGCTCAATCACTGGTTGATCATTCTACTGCCCAAGACACTATAAATATGATGCTGAAATAGTGGAGGTAAAAATGTCAGCATTCACATTACAGTTTTTTTCAGTCTAACAAAAATGAGCAAACTGTCAGACAGCTGTTCAAATTTAACTATTGCTGAATATTGCAACAGAGTTTGTTTAGTACAATCAATGACATTCAAAAGTTTCATGCTTCACAAGAAACAACAAGAAGTTAAAATAAAAGATAGAGGATAAATATAAAAAATTCTCGAGTAAATAAATTAGCAGTTATTAAAACAATTTAAAATAAAGTATATAATATCACCTTTTACTAGGTAAAAAAAAGTTCAAAATGCGAATCATACATGATAAATTAAATATTTTATTTGAAATAATATAAACATTCAAGAAAAATACCATTTGTATAAACTAAAAAGTGGAAAATAAGCATGAATAACAACATATTATAAAAAACCTATTGTCATCAGGTGATCACATTAACTGTTACTTCCTAAATAGTGATAGGAAATTAATGAGTTGGCGTGAATATGAAACACCCCAGGACTAGTAAAATATATTGTCCAGCACTGATCGATACTATAACCAGTCCTGAAATTAGTTTGTGCTTGTGCATTTGCAGAAAAGTTTCCCAGAACTATCCAACTAAACCATGGTGACAAAAAGTTGGAATAAACCTATTGTATTGAGGAAAAGAAAAGATGGAGTGGCAACTGCTGATGACCATGTGCTGGTGTCTTATAAGAATGTGTCACACAACAATAATTACTAAATTGTTTTTATATATTAATTAATGTAACACTATTGTATTTAATGGATATCGAAAACTCAGTTGTGCATAAAAAATTTGTCTCTTTAATCTTTTGTTTAACTTATACTTATGTTTTAGGTACATTTAAGATGGCCTACTGATTTAGCAATCAATCCATTGGACAACTCCCTACATATTGTAGATGATCACATGGTTTTAAAATTAACTGCAGACTACAGAGTCAAAGTTGTCGCTGGAAGGCCATTACACTGTCAGGCTCGTGGTTTAGACAATGAACTAGCTACACAAGCAACACTTGTTATGCCACAAAGCATTGCATTTTCTTCTTCAGGTGATTTGTATATAGCTGAAAGTGATTCTCAGAGAATAAATAGAGTGCGATTAGTAGGTAAGAAACATTCATAAGTGTATTGTATTGAGATTGTGTCATATATTGTTTTTGTATTAAAAATATTTTTAGAATGATTTGATTTATACCAAATGATCCTTCAATATTTTCTTTTCTTTTTTTCTTTTGGATTACAAAGAAATAACAGATAATTTTAAGAAAAACCTTTATTGCTGCATTTTTGAGAATTCATTATGCCATTACAGAATTCATATTTTTTTAAAAATTTAATTTATTGAAATTTACAACTATAATAATATTACAATAAGTAAATCTGCTAATATGTACAATATGACATGAAAAACACTTGTGAAGAAACTACCCATCTCAGAAGGTTTAAGGAAGATAATGGTGAAAATTTGAACCATTTCATTGCTATGTTATGATCTCAAACAAAACTTTCAGTTTAAGTTATGATAGTGAAATTAAAGATGAAGTTTCACTTTTTCCTCTTGTCTTAGTAAGGAAATGAGAAAAGTATTTTTACAAAAAAAAAATCTTAGAATTTTACTTTAGCTGGAATTGAAAACATTTGAGGTTGTAAACGTACAATCAAAGTTTATTGAAGGTAAAGATGAATTTGACATTGCCTGCTTCAAAGTTTTGAAAGAGGAAATAGATAGTAGGCAAAATATTGAGATAATTCAAAACAGACCTCTTGAGATCAGTTTATTAATGCAGAGCATATCCAAAATTGATCCCCAGAACTCTGTTAAAAATAGTAATATAATTACACATAAATGTACAGGACTTGGTAATATTCCTATATGCCTCATGCTATGTATGCTATATGCCTCTATGCCTTTTAGTAGGTTTAACTAAAAGCTGAATATTGGTAAAAGTGTCAAACAGATTAAAATAGACTTTAGTGAAGATTCTGGGTTATATATTTTTCTTTTTCATGTTCTATAATTTTCATAAAATGAACCAATGATCATGTATAATGTAGGATGAGTAAACTTAAGAATGCTAATTGATTCTGGAGCAAGATAAAATTACAATATAAACTGGCCATAATTATAATAACTTTAAAATATATAATTTTTTATAATTATTGGTCAATTTTTTTATTTTTAAAAATAAAAATATTTAAAATATATAGTTATAATAAAGTATAGTTTAATCTATCATCCTTAATATTGTTTCAATTGTGTTTTTTATTTTCTTTATTTGCAACCTTATGTAACATATATACATATTTTCAAGGGACTGACGGAAGAATTACTCATTATGCTGGTGCTGAATCAAGATGTAATTGCCTGGACCGTGGTTGTGACTGTTTTGAGCAGGATCACTTTTTAGCATCTACATCAAAATTTAACACAATATCCTCTGTTGTGGTTACACCCGATGGTATTCTTCATATTGCAGACCAAGCTAACTACAGGTATTATAAATTTAATAGTTAATACTATTATTAAAAATAATATATATTTATTTTGGTTTGAAAATTTCTTAAATACATGAAATTTCATGACAGGATCCGTTCAGTAGTGGCTAGCATTCCTGAAGCTAATCCTTCACGGGAATATGAAGTTTATTCTCCTGAAACTCAGGAGTTGTACGTGTTTAATAGATTTGGGCAGCATATTGCAACTAAGAATATCTTAACTGGAGAAACAAGTTATATTTTCACTTACAATGTCAATACCAGTAATGGTAAATTAAGTACTGTGACTGATACAGCTGGTAATAAAGTTTTTCTTCTTAGAGACTACACAAGTCAGGTATGATTGTTAAACTTCATTGAATATTTCCTTTCATTATAAAATCATGTGTTTCTATACTTAAATTTGTTAATTTTTTATTTGTCATTTGTTCCAAATTAAAATTGAATATTTTAAAAAGAATCTAAAAAGAAATTATTTCTAATGAGTTATTTTTAAATTATTATAATTTTACTAATTACTTACTCTAAAAGTTAAAAAAAATGTTATTAAATAAATCATTCATAAAATAACTATGTATAACTAAAATAAAATGAATATGTAAATAAAAATAAATTTAATGGATTAAGTTTGCCTATTTACCAATGGTTTAAATATAATGAAAATTGATATTTGCGAAAGCGATAGTATTTATTTTATGTATCTAAAATATTTCATTAAACATTTTGAATGATACTACTATGATGAAATTTTCCATTTATTTAGCTTAGATTAATTAATCCCAATTTCTTTATTCCACTTTAGTAACTTTTGTAAAAATGAATAATTTTATTTTAACTTAATTTATTCATTGTATTTTTTTGTCTTCTAAGGTTAATTCTATTGAAAATACCAAAGGACAGAAGTGTCGCTTAAGAATGTCAAGAATAAGACTACTCAGTGAATTGAATACACCAGATAATTACAATGTTTCTTTGGATTACCATGGACCTACTGGTCTCTTACGTAGTAAACTTGATTCAGCTGGTCGCTCTTATGTGTATTCATATGATGAATTTGGAAGACTTACTACTGCTGTCACACCAACTGGAAAAGTTATAAAGCTTTCATTCGATCTAAATCAAAAAGGGGCCATGGTTCAAGTCTCACATGATGATCAGCAGCCGACAACAATGGTGATCAGGGGTGCTTCTGTTGTTACAAAATTAGGTAAAGATATTGATAGTATATATTATTTTAGATATCATAAATGAATATTTTCTATGAGAACTTTCTTCTTCTCTTTAGGTGAAGCTCAAGAAAGAACTGAGGTTTTCAATGATGGTAGTGTTTCAACAGTTTTACCCTGGTGGCAGTTAGTTGCTACTGAAACTGTGGCTTATCCACTATTGAGTGAAATAGATCCTGTCTTAGGAGAAAGTTACCCTGTTCCTGCCAAACAAATAATTAAAGTTGGAAGTGATGTTGCTAATAGATTTGAATGGAGATATTTTATCAGAAGACCCCCTGGTACTAAGTCCCGCACGCCTGGTGAGTTTTCTTTATTAAAATGTTTCTTAACTTACTTAGGTATAAGACTAATTTAACAAAACATATGATTTTTTTTTTAAAGAAGGCACTGATAAGTCATCTAGATAAGTTGTTAATATCATTAATAGATTTTATTTGAAAAATTCTGGATTGTTGATTGCAGGTGAAATGCTGTTTTATTTAAAGATCAGTAGCCCACGTACATATTTCTGTTGTGTTTTATAGCTATTTTACTAAAAAAAAAAATTTATTGTGTTGACAATCAATTATCTTTAATATTTTTAGGGAAAGGTGTTGTTCAAGTTGGGAGGAGACTTAGAGTGAATGGAGAAAATGTTTTAACCCTAGAATATGACAGAGCAACAACAACTGTAGCAGTCTTTTTTGATGATAGATTAGAATTAATCAATGTGACTTATGATAGAACTGCAAGACCGGTTAAATGGGGCCCAAGGTAATAAATTTTAATTATTGATGATTAATGGGACAATAAGCTGATTTGAGGTTACTAACAAATATTTTTTTAGGAATGGAATTTTTGCTGGTGTTGAGCTGGAATATGATAGATTCAGCCGTCTTAGCACTTGGCGTTGGGGGGATCTGAACGAGAGTTATATCTTTGATCGAG
This sequence comes from Arma custos, assembly GCA_037127475.1. Classification (NCBI taxonomy): domain Eukaryota; kingdom Metazoa; phylum Arthropoda; class Insecta; order Hemiptera; family Pentatomidae; genus Arma; species Arma custos. Next base: position 98,762,975 of record CM073761.1, read on the forward strand.
CTGGAAGGTTATCTCAAATTCGATATGCAGATGGAACATCTACTTTATATGCTTTCAAAGATATGTTTAGTAACTTGGTTCGTATTAAATTTTCTAATTTATTAGAAATAAGAATTATTTACATTTAACTTACCTTCATTTTTTGAAAAATATTTTCATTATTTCATCCAATTCCAATCAAATAAACGTTTGCAAGTGATGATATGTTTCATTGGACTTTTTCACAACACTGTACATCATAGTCTTTAACTTGCTTATTATTTTTTCCTGTCTACTTTACTCATAATTCTAACTGAGTAACTTATTAAGACTGTATTGATAAAGATAATAATAAATTATTTTAATGTTTTAATAATTCTTTTCTTAAAGTAGTTGGTTGGACAAAAAACACTAGTATTTTCTTCTTCATAAATAATTGAAAAAATCAATGTATATGCTTAAAATATTTATTGTGCATTTTAAAAAGTTCAATAAAATATTGGAAACAACTTATTTAATTATTTTTCTGTTTAATTCTTTTTTTCAAATTCAGTTAATTGTTTACTACAATCGTTTTTGTAAATTTGTCTTTATTTCACTTAAACTCTAAAGGAGATTGTATTGTTTTGATAAAACTACCATACTTTAATTCATGAGTAATTGATCAGAAGATTAAGTGATAGTAATACACCCATACCAGTGACTTCAATAATTGTTGTAAAAGTCCATTGTTTAGTACTGCTACCCTCTTCTTTCAAATCAGAGACAATGATCTTGTTTTAAGTTATTTTCTTATCGCTCTATATCCCAAATCCTTATGTAGAAAGTTCAGTACAGTTAAGGAAATGGACAGATGACCAAAATATTATTGAAGTAATAGTACCTTTTCCCATGAATAGCATTAAATTATTTATGTCTGCAGCATTAATACAATTTTTATTAAAATGCAACACCACTGTTGAACTTAATTGTAGAAATAAATAATTTCTCGAAGTTATTGAAGGATTACTGATATTAGTTATCCTCATATATCTTTTAGAAAACTATATTTTAACATTTTAACTGTATTATGAAGATTTTATATATGCATAACTTTTTCTATATTTTTTTAGCCATTAAAAGTTACTACACCACGAGGAAGTGATTATTTACTTCAGTATGATGAAGCCGGAGCTCTGCAATCATTAACAACCCCTAGGGGACATATACATGCTTTTTCACTTCAAACATCTTTGGGCTTCTTTAAGTACCAGTACTATTCTCCCATGAATAGGCACCCATTTGAATTACGATATAATGATGAGGGTCAAATATTGGCAAAATTATATCCTCATCAGTCAGGCCGTGTTGCATATGTTTATGACCAGTCAGGAAAACTCGACACGGTTCTAGCAGGTGTGTGATAATTTTTTATTGTCTAGTGAAGCATCTATCTATGATGTTCAGTATCCTGTACGTTTATTGTTTTTAGGGCTTTCATCAATCCATTACACATATCAAGAAAATGCTAATTTAGTAAAAAATATTGACATAATTGAACCAAGTTTTGAGTTGAAACATGAATTCCGACATCATATTGGACTACTAAAAGATGAAAAGTTGAAATTTGGAAGTAAAAGTGGTTTGCACAACACAAATTATAGGTTAGTGAAGCTTATATTTTCAAAATAACATAATTATTGTTTCGTTTCTGAATCACTAAGCAATAGTGAAGCTAACTAAATATTTCGTGTGATATCTAATCTTTTTTATTCTTATATGTGGCAAATCCCTTACTCATCATTCAAGTTTATAATAACTTGACTATTATTATATGAAGACCGAAATTGATTTTTAAAAAGGAAAACTTTAGATATTCATAAATAAATTGTATTCCTATTTATTTTTAACTTTTCTTCAATTATCTATTTTTCATCTCATTTTTACTTGCTTATAACTAAATTAATTATTTTTTTTTTAAGAGAAATTGATTATTATTTATATTTAAGGTATGAGTATGATGGAAATGCCCGTGTGTCAGGTGTTGAAGTTAATATTGATGGAAAAGAATTACCACAGTTGAAAGTTAAGTATTCACAAAATCTTGGTGTTTTGGAAGGAGTAAGCGATCTTCGAATTTATCGTAATAGCTTCAATAGATCAGTTGTACAAGATGTTGGAAAACAGTTCTTTACCATTACAGAATATGACACACATGCCAGAATAAAAACAGTATTAGTCAACATAAAAGCTATTGATGTCTACAGGTTAGAATTTTTAAGTTTTAGATATCTATAAATAAATTTTTATCTATAAGTAAATTTTTGAAGTTGTTAAGTCATTAATTGTCAGGGTCATAGCATATAACACTGAGATCCTCATTCTGTTTTATAAGGACATGGCATGTATGGTTTGGGCTATTTCAATTTCAAAGGGTTCTTCCTCCCTAATTTTAGTTTGTCTCAGTATAAAAAAGTACCAATTAAAAACATGTATAAATAAAAAACAAATGATCTAAGTTAATATTTTTATAAAAATCAATTAATAAGAATTATAATTCATCAATAAATAGAAATCATTAATACAAAAAAGAAAATAGCTCAGCCCATTTTGACAGTCAAGGTGTTATATGTCTCAGAAACATAAACAAAATTTTTAGCTTTTATTAATCATGGATATTAAACAAACTTACTATTATTAATACTCTCTCCATAATAAACAATTATTTAGAGATGGATTTAATAGTGGTATTGTTTGTTAGATTATGAACTATAGATTGCAGAACACTACAAAATTTTCTAGGTTGAAGTCATCCATTAATATTTATTTTTAAATTTTTAGTTGCTTGAACTTTTTAGTTTTTAATTTATCAAAATTTTCTCAAATTAATAGCCAAATTTCATTTTCATGCATATATTATTTATTTTCTACAGAATGGAGCTTGAATATGATGTAAGGGGTAGAATAAAATCAATTAAAATTACCATTAGTCGTACTTCATCAACCAAACATATCACCTATAGTGCTGATGGTCATTTACTAGAAGTAACTGGAGGAAGTGATTGGAAATTTGTTTATGATGAAAATGGAAATATAATTAGCATCATGGAAGGAGGACAAAAGTTAAGCTTAGGCTACGATATTGGTGACCGTGTTGTTCAAGTATGTACAACTACATAGATATTAAATTTTAAACTAATATAAAATTTAATTTTGTTTACTAATTCATTAGGATTTTAAACAAATTAGATACAATTAAAATTTTTAAAAATATATGGTGGATAATATGTATACCTCAAAAATAAACTACCTAACGATTGCAAAATTTCATTTAATAACATACCTCACACCATAACAGTACACAATACACACACACACACACACACACACACATATATATATATATATATATATATATATATATATATTGAAATCAAGGACATTAACAATACACACCCCAGGGTCTCCTCCCCTAGGAGATGGGAATGTCGTTCTGCCGACCAAGGTGAACTCACTACCAGCCCTACTGTCCTAAGGTATTAGGACCTGTCTGCTGGGCCAATCACCTGTACGGAAGTAATATGGATTTAGAGAAATTAATACACAAAAATTATAAAAAGCAAGAATAAAAAAACATTAAAAAAAGGCCAAAAAAAAAGCAGAAAGAAGCATTGCCATCTTTCAAGTGTAGCTGTCTTTTAGACAAAAAGGTTCCAGATATGTTTCCACCTCTGCATCCGGCCATTGCCAGTGTTGGTATTCCTTTTCCTCTGGTAGGATCAAACTTTTTTAGAAAGATCCATTTTACTAATATTTGCCCCATAGAATGCCTACCTCCATCTGCTAATTTTAACTCCACAGATAACTCCCACATTCATATACTTCCCTGTTGGCACATCTTCTCCATTGACCATTTAAAGAATTTTCTTTTTTCAAAATTCTATGTGCAAACAATTTTTCAAAGAGCTATTCTTTTTTATTGGTATTCCTCTTTTTTGTTATAGTAGTAAATATTACTGATGTATGATGGGTAGTGGTCTATTGTTTACCATGTTATATATGCAAGGACGGTTCCAGGATTTTTTCTGGGGGGCGCAATGGGCAGACGGGCAAAAAAATCAACAATAACTTAGAAATACACTTGTAGTATTTATAGAAAGGCTTATTAAAATATCTAAACAATAGTTTCACTCATGTTAGTTCTGTTATTTAATCAACTATGCATACATATATAAACGAGGGTGGTCTGAAAAGTTTCCGACTGCAACGTGAAGATGGCAGCACTCGTAAATAAAAGCAAGTGAATTTTGTTGTTCATCTGTTGACAGTTACTCACCAAAGTTTCAGCCATTGGCGACTGTTTTTGGGATAGTTATGGAGTTATTTTAATTGATTATCTTCAAAAAGGAAAACCATTACAGGAGCATACTACGCATCATTAATTGACAAGCTGAAGGCAGAACTTGCGGAAAAATGCCCACATTTGCAGAAAAAGAAAATCCTGTTTCACCGAGACAACATACATCTCACACCTCAGTGGTTGCCATGGCAAAAATCCACAAATCACGGTTTGAACTGCTTGACCATCCACCTTACTCACCAGAACTAGCCCCAAGCGACTTCTTTTTGTTCCCTCAACTCAAAATTGCGCATGGAGGACAGAGATTTTTGTCAAATGAAGAGGCAATCACCTTTGTGAACAATTATTTTGCAGAGAAAACCGGCGAGTACTTTCTGGACGGGTTACAGAGATGGGAGCATCGCTGGGAGAAGTATGTAGAGTTACAAGGAGACTATGGTGAAAAATAAAAAAAACAACTTATACACACACACACACACACATACATTAGCGATAGTAAATTTTAGCCTTGATTTTATTAGGCAACTGATCAATTTTTTTTTCTTAGGTTGGAGATGTTGAACTTAATGGTTATGATGCACGAGGTTTTGTGGTCCGTCGTGGTGAAACCAAATTGCGTTACAATGAACTCGGCCAGTTAAGCAGTGCAACTGAAAAAGAAAGTTTCACAGCATGGTATAGGTATGATGATCGTGGAAGATTGATTGCAATTCAGGATGCAAGAGGAAACACTACTCAACTTTTGTATGCTGATCCTACGAGGCCTCATTTAGTTACCCACCTTCATTATCCTCGAAGTGGTGGGACATTTAGATACTTATATGATGATAGGGGAATATTGATAGCTCTGGAAACAACAGAACAGAGGTAGCAAGTTTAATTTGATAAAATATTGATTTTAATAATATTTGTTATATTTATTTTGATGATAAATTTTATTTGTAGATTTTATGTTGCGTCAGATCAGAATGGTTCTCCTCTTGTTTTGTTTGATACAAATGGAAATATTATTAAAGAAATTCAAAGAACTCCTTTTGGTAAAACCATAAGGGACTCTAATCCAGACTTTTTACTTGTTGTCGATTATCAAGGTGGAATTCCAGACCCTCATACAGGTCTATTATATCTACATAAAAGATGGTATGATCCCTTTGTTGGGCAATGGATAACTCCTGATTGGGAACGATTAGCAAATCAGCTTACAGCTCCAACAGATATATTTATTTATAGGTTCCAAAATAATGATCCTATTAATCCACTTAATAGACAATCTATTGATTACATGACAGGTTAGAAAAGTTTTCTTTAATTCAATGTATTTATAATATTGTTCATTTAGGAGAGTATTATAATTTAAAAAATGTTTGTTTTTTCCTGAAATACATTCAGTAATGAAGTTTCCCTAGGAATAATCGTCAACTTTTTTGTTTCAATATTTACTGCAATTTATATTATTAAAATTTTAATAGCAAACATGAATTCTTTCAAATAGTGGTTTAAGAGTAAATTTATTGAATATAAATATTAAAATTTTAAGTGGTAGGGTAAACCAAAACCTTTCTGAGGGAAAAAGCCTTTTTTTTTTCTTTTCGTTTTTTATAAATTAAGTTCCTGTTACATTTATTTGAGCCAATCATAAAATATAAGCTAATTTTTATTACAATGTCAATAAATAAGCGATTTTAAGGGAATTTTTGACAGTTGCCTCAATGTAAATACTCTGAAACACAAGGAGAAACGAATTTTATTAAATAAAAAATAATACAATGATAGCAAATACATAAAAACTCATTAATTTAATTTAAAAAATATTGCACATTCTTTCTGTCACCAAGAGTAGTACCAAATGTTAATACACTAAAGCATCAACTTTTTAGGAAATTTTCAAGTTTTTAGATATAATATCAAACATGCTTTGACAGCCACTTCAGGAAAGCAAAATTATTTCTTGAAGCATGTTTAACTGCTGTTTGCAACATATTGAAGACATTGATTCATAAATATAAATTAATTATTAATTATTGCTTTTCAGATTTGGGTAGCTGGTTGAAACTGTATGGATATGACATCAATAACATATTAGGATCTGTGTACCTTAAAAAGATGGTTTATCGACCTGCTGCTAAAGTAACTTCACCTCAGCTAGCACCAGACTTTGGAGTAATGTCAGGCTTACAATGCATCATAGATAAGGTAATAACCTGATTGTTTTTCTTGCTTTTTTAATATTTCCCTGTAAAATGTATTTCTAATGATGTTTTCTCTATGCCCTTACTAGATATCTGACAAGTTTGTTACTCTTGGCTTTGTACCACAACCTTTATTAAAAACTGAAGCACGCACAAGGAATTTACTGCCACGTGTAGCTTATAGAAGATCAGTTTTTGGAGAAGGACTTCTCATATCACGTGTAAATGGAAGAGCTTTGATTTCTGTTGTTGGTGGTGTAAATAGTGTGGTACAAGATGTTGTCACTTCAGTTTTTAACAACTCACATTTTCTTGATTTACACTTCACACTCCATGACCAAGATATGTTTTATTTTGTAAAGGTATGTAGATATTTTTCACATTTTTATTTGTTTAAAGTTGTTTGTTTTAAACTCTTATGGATTATAGAAATTTTAACAAAGTATTTATTACAAAAGACTTTGTTGATTTCTTCTGGTTTAAACAGTGTTGATAAATTGTTCACCAACATTTCGCCAGCCATGCTGCTGACTTCTTCAGGGCTGAAATGAGAATCACATTGCCAAAAAATTTATTAACACTGTCTAAACCAGAAGAAATCAACAAAGTCTTTTGTAATAATAGTGGCCGTGGAAACCTAAAAGAGTATTAAAGTATTTATTACTCATAATTTATTTATGTTTCTGAAAGCTTATGTCACATATAATAATACGAACAAATATATAATTCTATTTTGTTTATTTTATTTTTTTATAGGATAATGCTCTAAAATTGAGAGATGATTTAGATGAATTGAGAAGGTTGGGAGGAATGTTTAATGTATCAACTCATGAAACAGCTGATGGGAAAGAATTAAGATTACATAGTATTGATGCTGTAGTATCCATTAGATATGGTGCTGATCCAATCCAAGAAAGACACCGCCTTTTGAAACATGCTCATAAGCGGGCTGTAGAACGTGCTTGGGAAATTGAAAAATCATTAGTTTCTTCTGGTCTGTCAGGAAGAGGTGAATGGACTGAAGAGGAAAGAGAAGAACTATTACTTCGAGGCAGGGTTGATGGCTATGATGGTATTGATATTCATAGTATTCAGCGCTATCCACAGCTTGCTGATGATCCAGGAAATGTTGCATTTAGAAAAGATGCAAAACATAAAAGAAAAAGGCGGACACATCCTCATGTTTCCATTTAATTGTCTTGAATAGGACTGTAAATACTGTGATAAAACAACCTTGTGTTCTATTCAACTATCATTGCAATCAATTCGCTTATTTTTATAAATTTTTTTTTGTATATAAATATAAATATGAATATATACATATATATATATAAATATATATTATTGTATTGCTAAACTTCCATTTATAAATATAAATTAAGAAGGATGTTTAAATTACTTTTATATAAGTATATATACATTGATTTGTATAAATATTTATATAAACTTGTATGCATGTGTTTGTGTATCTGGAATAAAAATCTCATGTGAGAATTTTTTTTAAAGCAATGATTTTATATATATATAATTTATCTGTTCTGAACAGTCTATTTGATTTATTTAGTTTATTTTTGTAATTATTCTAAGGATCAATAATTGGTAAATTTATACTGCTTTCTTTCAAGTCTACCCAAAGAACTATTGATTGCAATTTGATATATACTTTTTTTTTTTTTTAATAATAATTTTGTACTGTTTTATAAATGCAAGGTGTATTAACACTTTTGTACAGAAAGGAAAAGAATATTGTGCTGTGAAATGTGGAGAGGAACTTATAGAAGTATTTGAAGTACCCTTAACATATTGTAAATATTTTTGAATGCGAAAGGACAATTTCGATCGTCTTTTATATGTAATAAAAATTAGAGATTTAATGTGCAATGTACTTACACTTGCTCAGGCATCTAAAAACTTTATCGTTTCTTCAACGGTTCATAAACTGCACGAATGAATTGCTGATACTTATGTTCTTCTGAACTATATGTCTCTAAAGATAAAGGTATACAGTAATATATCTTAATAGACGTTTTCCCAATAATAGATTGTAAAATAAGTTATTAAGTATAAACAGTTTATATAGGGTGCACAACTAGGAGTCCATATTTGAAAAATGTTGCTTTGAATGTCAAATCATACTTTCTGCTTGAAGCCCTTCATTTAAATAAGAATATGACTTATGGTTATTTCTTAAATATGTTTTACAATGAGAATATGTTAGATTTAGTTTTTCAGTTTTCAAAGTTAAGTATTTCAGCTTTCCTTATCTATGAATTATACCATTGTTTTATTTTGAGTTACCATGCCTCAGCGAATAAACTGATATTAGTTGTTAAGTTATTACTTATTTTTTTATTACTATATTTATGTAGTGTTGTTTTGATGAAGATACCACCTTATCTGTCACCATTTTACGGCCTACATGGAACTTATAGGATCCCTAGATTAATTCTATGCGTAGTATTTGATTAACTAATATGTGCCATAACAGGGTAGTCCAACAATTTTGGTAGCAATCACAATGTTTCTGTATTGTCCACTGATAGCCTTCCTTGTTTATATTAGTTAGAGGTAAATTCTGTGTACAATAAATTAGATTTTATCATGTACATCAATTTGGAAAAAAACCAACAAAAAATGAAAAAAAAAATAAGTTGTGACAATTAAGTTATAATTTAAAACTTTAGAGTAACTGACCAGAATAGAGTGTTAAAGATAATCTATCTATACATTTATTTGATTTCTGTACATAAATTAAATAGCTGTTTCATTGGTATAAGATTGTTGATTAGATAAAATATCCCTCCTTGACTTATTATAATGTTGTAACAATGAATAAAAGATTGAGTATGTGTTGTTTCTTAGCATGCTGATAAATGTTAAAATGTAACTTTATGTTTAGCATTGTTTAGAACAAAGAAAATGGCATATAGTATTTATGAACAAGCAAATCAATAAATGTGAATAAATAGGTTTATTTTAGTTGACTATGGTATTTCCCAATTGTGCATTATGTACATGCTTGTTTGAAATTGTTAAGTGACACGTAGGTGTAATACTTAAATTTTTATCTGTAAAAAGCAATACTAAAATTAAATATGATTCTATCAGGTGAGTTACATTAGTTTTTAAAATTTTGTGTTTTATTTACCTGATTGAATATAGATTATATTTTATTATCTCTGTTATAATTTATATTATTAGATATTCATCAATTAAAATGTGTATGGTTTTAAATAAGCAGAACCATAAATTTTTGTATTTTAAATGAAGATAGAATTTTTGTATAGGTATTTTAAGTATGTACATAATGATAATTTTTATGCATAGATTTTCAATATGTGAATTGTATGAATGCATTGTACATTTTCAACCAAATATTTAGAATACTTAATAAAGAAAAATACCCATATGTTCCTTTCATTGATAGTATTATTGAACCATTTTTTTAAATATTTAATTTAGTATTATTGAACCATTTTTTTTCATATTTAATTTTGTTTATAAATAACACAGTAGTGTTAGATACTTCACATTTATTTCTTGTTTTGTTAATAAAAACATTGAAAAAAAAAATCTATTCTTCAAAATACGAGTAATGAGTATAAATACATTATATTTACAAGAGTAGGTATATTGGAAGGTTGTAATAATAAAGAGGAATCATAACTATACAACTTCGTCATTTTGTTGAAAACTGTTTTTAATTATTTTTCGTCTATTTAATTATATCTCATCTTTTTTGAAATGTTGATGGCTTTAATTAAAATTACTAAAATAAATTTGATTTTAACAGAATATAATTAAATAAGAAAATCTAAAAGTACTTAAAGTGTAGTACTAAAGTCAAGGTTCTTTAAAAAATTGGAAACTTATATTTTCACTTTTCATTATTCTATTAATATTTTTTCAATATCTCTAAAGCAGTGCATTCCATTTACACCAATTCTTCAGAGTAGTTGGAAATGCTAAAAAAAAAAATAATAATATAAATAATATTATATATATATATGCTAGTGGGATAAATCAATAAGAAATAAACTAATGGCAAAAATGTAAATAGAATATATGAAAGTTGTAAGACCAAAAAGCAGTTTTAAGATTTAATTCATACCTACAATACGTAAGATGACTTGTCTTCATAATAATTTAGAATTTTAAAATAATATTTATTACAATATACCTCTTTATATACATTTTTAGAACTAAATACCTTTGATATACACTACTTTATGACATGTAACTTGCTAGAGTGGAGAAACTAGCAATTTTTGAAACTGCGGCTATTCGATGCTAGAGTTAAAATAGCCATAAAGAAAATTGTAAAAAGAAGCATGATCTCTCTTTTTAAGGTCATGAAAAGTTTCAAAGAGTTAAAACATGAAAGCGATAAACTGCTCACACAGAGTGCTAAACAATCTGTCCAAGGAATAGATAGTGTATAATTGGGGGAGGATTGGCAGATCTGGCTTGTAGGTTCTCCCACGTTGGAAGGCACTAAGGCCAAAAGACAAAGAAGATGGTTAAAGCCATGAAGAGCTTCGCTGGGATTATTCGAGGTCATATAAAAATCAAACTCAGAGATTAATTACTTTTAACTTACAGATGATATCAACAATGGTTATATTACACGTGTTAAAAGAAATATCTATCTGTATTGTTCACTTCTTCTTCTTCTTTTAGTGGCGCGACAGATGCTTAAAGCGATCCTTGGTCTGCTCAATCTCCAAGCTCCATCTGCTTCGGTCCTGCGCATGTATGGAACTTATTCTCAGTTTCTTAAGATCTCCCAGGACGCTATCCTTCCACCTGCCCCTGGGTCTCCCTCTACGCCTCACTCCATCAGGGCAGTTCTCGAACACTCTTCTAGCAGTTCTTTCTCCTCCCATTCTCAGCAGGTGACCCAGCCACTTCATCCTCTGTAACTGGGCGAAAGATCGTCATGTCATCATACCTTTCATATAACTCTCTGTTTTTTCTTATGCGCCATACACTGTTTTCCTGGACGGGCCCTACGCTGCGCCTGAGGATACGCCTTTCGAATCTATCCACTAGATGTGCATCCTTCTTGTTTAGGGTCCATGTCTCGCAAGCATATGTCACTATTGGCCGAATCAGCGATTTATAGAGAGTGATCTTGGTTTTGAGGTCGACATTTTTGCTTTTCAGCAAACTGGTAATAGCAAAGTAGGCCCGATTCCCAGCCAGTACTCTTCTTCTGATTTCTTCTGTTTCATCTAGTTTGTCGTTGATGACAGAGCCAAGGTACTGGAAGCTGTTCACCACCTCGAAGGTATGTGTTCCCATTACGTAGAGTTGCTACCGGCGAATTGGCTGATTTTGCCTTCCTCTTCTCAGAACCATCAGTTTGGTTTTTTCCTCATTTATTTTTAACCCCAACTTTTCTGCTTCAGTCTCGAGCCTTTGCAGGTTATCCTTAATACTAGGTAATGTCCTTCCAATAATTACCACGTCATCTGCATAGGCGAGTACCTGCGTTAGTCGATTAAAAATATTCCCACCTCCAAGTAATCCTGCTCTTTCCATAACTGCCTGCAGGGCAATGTTGAATAGTAAAGGGGCAAGAGGATCTCCTTGTCTTAGACCATTTTTTATTTCAAACTGTTCCGACAGCCCCTCTCTAATGCTTACTCGACAGTATGTGTTTTTCATCGTGCATTGTACGAGTCGTATTAGTTTCCCAGGGATCTCCATCTCCTGCATGACTCCGAACAATTCTTCCCTTATAATTGAGTCATATGCTGATTTAAAATCTATGAACAGCATCCACATTGTCTGGTCGTACTCCTTCATTTTCTCGCAGATATTTTTTAAGGTCCATATCTGATCAGTGGTCGACCTGTTACTTCTGAAGCCTCCTTGGTAATCCCCCAGCATTTTATTTTGTTCACTTATTCGAACAAAATAAAAATTTCTATGATGAACTGCGTACCTTGAAACCTTAATTTCCGACTCCTTTCGTATTTTTAGGGGACTGGAATAGCTCAAGTTAGGGCTTTCATAAAACTGATAGCAGGTGGAAAATATTAGAAAAGGTGTTGGAAGTGCCAAACATAGTTTTATTATTTTGTAATTAACGATTACACTTATTGAGATAGTGGTAGTTGTAGATTTAGCCTTCTGTTGTTCAGATTCTTACTGATAGAATCTATTTTAAACAAAAGGCTTAGTTGATATTTCGAGTATAAAAACTAGTATTACAGGTAACGAGCAGGTTTCAGGGGTAATTTTTAAAAAACCGATCACTTTGCTAAATTACAAACGCTATAAATGAAGCTAGTCTAAAGTTACAAAATATGGTTTACTGACAATATGGCTATTTTTTTTTATAACTTCGAGTATGACGGACATATGCATGTAAAGTTAAATTATCTAAGTTTTTTCTACGACAGAGGTCAGATAGTATATCACTACTTCTCCCTCTTAAGAAATTCCTTTATACCGAATATTTATTATTTTGTTGTAAAGAGTGTGATCAAAATATCACATGGAAGACAATACAATGGATTTCCTAAATAGAATGCTGGGGAAGAAGATGTAGACATAAGATTTTCTGCCGAAAAATCACATGAATTTTTCTAGAAAAAGAATAAGTTACATGAGAAAGATTTTATTGAATGTGAAGTTAAATTCTAAAAAGAAAAAAAAATAGACTTTTGTTTGGCCGTAAACTCGGATGGTGTATTGTATTTAAAAAAAATAAAACATTAAGGTTAAATGATTTAAAAATTCTTTCCCATCAACAATGGGAAGTAGACAGGAAAATCATGGTCACTGCAAATAGAACTTCTCTAAGAAGATCAAGATTAAACTATGAATAGATCACATATTTCTCAGCTTGTATAGTCTTCCTAAAAACAAAAAAATGGATTCGATTCTGGACAAGACATTGAAAATGTGGATTGGAACACTCAGAACAAGCCCAGCATCTAAATTGGCAAGCAAACCCGGGGAATAACAAAGTAAGGAAACTTTTTAAATGTTACACAGTTAAACAGTTTTTTGTCTAACTATTATAATTTTCTATTTGTGATTCAAATACATCGGAATTATTTTTCAACCGAATAGCAGAATACTTTAATCTCTTTAAAATGGGCATAATGATGATAGTATTGTTTATAATACAATAGGAGCTTCAGAGCCTTAGAAAATTCAAGCAGTAAAGATTAAGCAAGAATTAAATATACTTTCGAAGAAAACTCTCCCAGAAATCATTATAATAGATTTCGAGAAATCATTCGTAGAATCTGAAATAACTTTTACAGATGGGTCTAAATAAAAAAAAGTGGTGTGGCGTGCTGAGTGGTTAAGTCAAAAGGTATGAATGAACAGGGACTGAACGAATTGAATTCTATATTGACAAGTGAAACATGTGGAATATTTAAAGTATTTTTGTATTTAGAAGGTAACAATAATGCCAATTAAGTTTTAGCGACATATCCTTAAACTGTTTTCTATGTTTAATAAAAGGATAACACAATCTCAGCACGACAAAAAAAAATTCCAAAAGATTTAGGTCATAAACGAGTTCTTAACTCAAATTAGCCACTCTGCGATGAGATCCTTAACAGCACTAACAATTGGGCCGTAACTACAGGTCTAGAAATTTTTGTGGAACTTTTAAAACCGCATGCCTCCACTTTTCGCTTAATGCCTGCCTCAGGGAGGACCGAAACCCTCTGCTCGGACTTTCAGGAATTTTTTTCGTTCTTGGAAGGAAATATTAAACTATTGTAGTTTGGAACTTATATTGGAGCCTAAAGTATCAAGAGTAAAACCAGAGTTAAAGTAATAGGCTACCCAGAGTGGACACAAACCTTGGGCAATGTCAGAGGTTATTCAAGAATATGTAAGATACATATTCTTTTAGGCTTCCACGACCACTATTATTACAAAATACTTGGTTTATTTCTTCTGGTTTAGACCTTGTAGATAAATTTTTCGCCAACGTTTCGTCAACCATGCTGCTGACTTCCTCAGGGCTGAGATGAAAATGAGGATGATCCGTGCGCTCTCGGCCTTATATAGCATACTCGGGTCCGTTCGGGTCCATTCGTCTCAACCTAACCATCAGCCTAAGCCCGAACAATCAGAATCCAGCCAATCGTGTTCATGGAAAAGTAGACTCCGTCCCAGAACACGATGGCACCCGATCGACTAACGACGGGATCCGACAATTGACGAATGGACCCGATCGACTAACGACGTGATCCGACAATTGACGAATGGACCCGAACGGACTCGAGTGGGTATATAAGGCCGAGAGCGCACGGATCATCCTCATCCTCATCTCAGCCCTAAGAAAGTCAGCTGCATGGTTGACGAAACGTTGGTGAAAAATTTATCTACACGGTCTAAACCAGAAGAAATAAACAAAGTCTTTTGTAATGTAAGATACAGTTCTAGCAGCAGACGGGAAGAAAAACTAAATTCTTTCTCACTTTTAACGATGAAACCGGACTACGACGGGGTTATTGTAAAATCAGGTTGGTTGATTATATTTGAGAGACCAAATGTATTGAACAGCAGAAGTCAAATAAACAGATAGGCATAACATTTACTCTCTCCCATCCTGAATTTCTGTTACTTCGATCTAAGATTATAATGGCCAACGGCCATACCACGTTGAACACACCGGTTCCCGTCAGGTCACCGAAGTTAAGCAACGTCGGGCATGGTTAGCACTTGGATGGGTGACCGTCTGGGAAAAACAGACGGTAACCATCTGGGAAAAACCGCGTGCTGTTGGCAATTAACAGTTAAACAAATAAATACATCTGGCAAAATAGGACTTTGATAATAAAGCCTTAAACCCAAATTTTCGAGAAAAAAAAAGATTATAATGTTTGTAAATATTCCAATTTTTTCCTACCATTCTCATTCATGATTAAATTTTGAAAGGTAGTGCTTCTGCACTCCTATCTGTATAATTTTAATAGTTCTTAATACCCCTTTGTCACCATCATATTTGATTCGGGTATTCTAAAATTTATAGATTATTGGTTTGTTATACATTCAAAGACGTTAGAAAATAAATCCATTTTTAATATTTCATTCTTTCAAATTCATTTTAGTAACACCATTTGATGACAATATTTTTTTGAAAAGCATATATCACATTTATAATAAATTTGAAATATGAAAATATGTTGGTTGAAATCGGTACACTGGCTGCTTTGATGTGATCTTGTATTTTTCAGTTCTGTGATTCCTCAATTGACGAAACCTTGTCAGGTTTGTAATTTACTACTCAATTCACGAGATTGATCAAAGGCAATTCTCAACCAACTCTTCCAGAAGAACGATAAGCTCCCTCAATCGGTTATTTTACAAATAAACTTACAAAGTTTTTGGTGGTATATTAATATAAGGTTAAACCTTAGGGGGAATTTCATAGGGAAGACCTATTGTTGTCTTAAAAGGAAGGATTATTTCGAGGTCTGTTGGAATTTTTCGGATACACACACGCACACACACATGTGTGTGTAGGTGCGTTAATGTTAATGCGTATTTGTCAAAGAGTAACAAAATATCCAAACGGTTAAGAGGTTTTCTGGAGGAGACTATTACAGTATTATCTACAGAGCGATAAAGATCAGTTAAGGCTAATAGGACTAAGTAAGGAACTACTAGATTCAAAGCCATTGCTTTTCATTTTGTATAAAGACGCCTGCTGTTCAACTCAGTCTTCTAGTACTAAAAAAACAGGCACGATCAAGGTTAATTTTTAAATAATTAAAAAAAATATAAGTTAAATGGTTGTAATTGAAGACAGTTCTTATCATAAGTGGACATATAAAAATACAAATGTTAGTCTGGAAAATATAATGTGCAAATGACGGTTGTTAAAATAAGTAAAATATTAAACATTTTGAAATTTTTTGTATATCACTGGACTAAATTTCTTCAAATTTTCATAAATTAAGAAGGAAAAAAAACATTATCCAGTCAATAAATTCTTCATTTATTAAGTCTTAAGACGTTTCGACTACACTTTTTTTCCTTCTTAATTTATGAAAATTTAAAATATTAAAATTATTAATAAACAATTACATAAAAACATAAAACAATCAAAAATATAAGATGTTAAAGAAATTTCAATGTAAAGAAATATAAAAAAATAAAGTCAATTAGAAAGATATAAGTAATAAAGAAATATTTAAAAAAATAAAGAAAATAGATCGAATACAAGATACAAATTCACTAACATAACAAGAAAATAACATACAACAGATATAAGGTAAAATCTTAACACAGGCCCGACACGGCCATTCCTGCCAAGGATTATAAGAATAACAAAAAGGGACTGCGTAAGAAATGCTATCGTCAGGAAATAATTAAGTTTGATGTCGCTGAAGGAAAAAATAGAATACAAATCGAACTGGTTTGAAATGTTTGCAGACTCCCGGAGGATTAAAAAAAATCATGGAATTTAATTCAGTTGGAAAAAGGCATTTGGCTAAACCAAGATTCAGCCTGTAATTCAGTTCCTGTAAATAATTGGATGGTAGAAAAACTATTGTTGCAGATGAGAACTATATTGTCAAGCAGGAGGATGAGTAGAAACGGTGAACAGAGGCTGAATCTTCGTGCCGAAAGTCACTGAGGAGGTTGGGAGAAAAGAGAAGATGGTAATACCTTAGCATAAGGCCACCACGGAACCTAAACTATCTTGTTGCTCTTACGATCTCACCAACATATAATAACAGGTGATAACTTCGAAATTATGAGATTCGTTGAGACCCTTGCCCCCTTAACGCAACTTTAGCGAATTTGTAAGCCTATTCCTTAATGATTTTTCTAGATGGCAAAATATATAAAATTAAGGTGATCGGAAACTTTCCTATCAATAAGAACACGACATACAACATAACGGGAAATGGTGTTCTACTTTTTTATATTTATTAGTAACCCAAATGAAAAACTATTATGGGTTATTAAGCCAATCCCCGGAGATCAGGAGAATGCCGATTTCCAAAAGTGTACCTCAACCAACTATAAAATTTTTGTATTCAATGAAAGCAAAATTATCTAAATTTTTTACAATATTACTTTTTTTTTATTAGAGTATTTGCTTCCAAGCTGCAGGGTCATTTAAGATCAGTTTGTTTGAGGTTTTCACAGAGTACTCATTATGCCTTCCATTTATACTAATGCTGAATATGCCTATATGGTGTTTGTGTACGGTTTTTGCAATGGTAATGCCAATGCTGTCCGTCGTGAATACGCGAT
Source organism: Arma custos (assembly GCA_037127475.1). Taxonomy (NCBI): domain Eukaryota; kingdom Metazoa; phylum Arthropoda; class Insecta; order Hemiptera; family Pentatomidae; genus Arma; species Arma custos. The sequence goes on from CM073761.1 coordinate 98,780,732, forward strand.
TTCCAAATAGAAGATTACCTAGTAAGTCTACCTTTAACTCTACGTTCATTACCGCAAGATTTAAGGCAAAGAAGAAATTTTTCAGATAGGTATTTAAATCAAGCTGACCACAATCCACACTTTTCAGGATAAATTTTATGGACAGTTGAAGCTACCTTCACAAGTAGAGGTATCTTCAATCAGAAAAATAATCATCTCAGGTAGCATGAAAATCCCCATGCAATTCGCCAGCATCATTTAAGACACAGAATTTAATTATTTAAAATTTTTACTTGATGGAATTTTGTTTATGAAGTACACCATGCAGAAATTATAAAGTTAGAATTTTTTCGCCTATAACATGATTCGCAGACTTATTTTTGATATACCAATACAATGAGGAATAATTTTTATCAAAGTTTTCTTCGAACCAGGATCTTTTTTTGGGGGGGGGGTTCACTACGTAGTAGAGCCTGAACTCTTTCTTGGACAACGTTGTCCTGGTTGTTTTCTCTTTATTTTGGGTACCCAATTACAGAGGCCGGCTGAGCCCCAGGAGGATCCAAGATCCCACAGGATCTATGCCGGCCGCTAGCAGATTAAAAATCTACCAGCGAGCAGGATTTGAACCCAGGATCTTCGGCATGGCAACTCAACGCTCTACCACTGAGGCACTCCACTCCCTCGTATTTAAAATTAAAAGTTAACTACATAGTTTACCGGATCAATGTTATTTACAAGAATAATTGCTGTAATTATAGAGCTAATGCATGTAACCCATTTTCGATCAGCCTTTGTAGCAGAGCCATTTCTGGTAGCTGATTCTTAATCTGTTACATACACAATACCACAACACCGGACAAGTATCCGTCAATTCTTATCAGAATAAGTGACTAATCAGCGGTCGGTAGTAGAATGTCTCTCTTGTAAGGAAATAGCGAGTAGCGGGGAATTGGGTTTCGATTTCGAAGAGGGAGCAATGCATCCAAGGATGCTGGGACGCTAATTACCCACCCTACTGTGGGGAGGGGAGTAGGAAGGGGGGAGGTAGGGAGAACATCCTAAATCCTTTAACGAGGATCTATTGGGTAAGTTTGGTGCCAGTGGCTGTGGTAATTCCAGCTCCAATAGCGTATATTAAAGTCATTGTGGTTAAAAATTTTGTACATGGCTGGTTCAGCAAGCTCCCCTATCTGTTCATCCTGTCTGCGCAAACTTTAGCAAATCGTTTCGGTTAATAAAGTCGTCGCTTCCCACTCTCTCATTCGTGTAGACAAGCCAGTTTACTATTGATGATGAATCCGACCAACAGTGCAGTGTTAAGAAAGATTTTTATTGACAACAAAATTATTACATCAGCTCACATTCTACTATTCATTATCTTTCATCTTTATACAATCATTTATATTATATTATATTATATTATATAAAGTACAACTTCTGCACAAGTAGACACCTTTTGACATTTACAAATATGACTCTGATTAAATTAAAAAGTATTAATTACAAATTGCTGACAAATTATGAACTATTGCTGATCGAACACAGCCAAAACAATATATACTTGCGTTGAAATATTTTAATTACAAACATAGATGTTTATGTACTAATAAAACAAAGATCTAAGCATATCATTAATAACTTTAATTTGCACGAACTTGGTATGAAAAAAGGAGGGGTTATTCAATCTCATATTATTACTCTTGTTTATAGATTTATTATATTAATATTATTCATTTCATCGGGAGAAATGTTTATCCTTGTTTCCTCTTTTATTTAATAATCAAAACATTTCTTATTTCATATTTATCCTTTTTTTAAAAATAATTTATTTAATCATATCGGTAATGATTATTATTTTTTAACTTTAGGTGATTATTGTAATAAATAAATCAAAATTTCTCAGGAGGAAACAATTTTTTAAAAAATGCACTTAAAAGAGTCTTTATTGAGAATAATGTTTAACACCGATGATATAAACTTGCTATTCTGGTTAGCATAACAGTTGCTGAAACATTCCAGACATAAACGTATCTTGAATATGTAAATTAGTTTTGTAAAAGTTCGTGTTCAAGGCAGACACAACACATGCGCACGTCTCTATTCTAAATGTGAAAATATTTAAATACAAAATACTCAATCTTACTATAAAATAAAATGTATATAAAGAGATAATAAATTGGAATGCAAAAACCAACCTCCATTGTACAAATCATACAACTGCTAATTTAACTGGACTACAGGAAGTACGTAGCGCTTTAGTAGAGGTACCCCAATGTTATTCTTTATAACTAGAATATAATAATGGTCCGGTTTAGTACTTATTTTGTACCTACCTGGTGAGCCTCTTAAAATATGTACCTATGTATATACAGGGTGTTTTAGGGTTAAATGGCCAAACTGAAAATTTGAACCAAGGACCTCAAAATAAGAAAAAAAATTTCCTATGAAGGTATGTCCGCAAGCGCTTTGTTTAGGAGATATTCACATCTTAAGATTTCATTGTTACGAATTATTCAGGCATAGTAAATAAATAAAACTTATTTTATTTGTTCCAACTACTTTATTTATTAAATTTAAACCATTAACATTCATATTAATAAAGTGATTTCCTTGAGCATTCAGGCATGCTCGGCATCTTTCTACAATAGCAGCAGTGACCAAACTGAAAATATGAACTAAGGAAGGATCTTAAAACAAGAAAAAAAATACTCTTTTAAGTTTCCACGGTCACTATTTATACAAAAAACATTAGTTGTTTCTTCTGGTTTAGACCGTGTCGGTGTTGGGATAATTTTATGATCCTTGCATCTTTTGAGAAAGGCAAGTCTGCAAATTAGACTAATTTTCTTTCTTCGGAGTTTCTCCAACATCTTCACTCTCCGAGCTATATCCTCCCCATAGAGGCTAATTAAATACTCTTTTAAGTTTCCACGGCCAATATTTATAAAAAAAAAACCTTAGTTGTTTCTTCTGTCCACCGACCGGTCTAAACCAAAAGAAACAACTAAAGTTTTTTGTAAGAAAAAAATATTTCGTACGAAGGTATGTATTATGCCTTCCATTTATACTAATGCTGAATATCCCGATATAGTGTCTGTATACTGTTTTTGCAATGGTAATGCCAATGCTGCCCGTCGTGAATATGCGATTTCCAAATAGAAGATTACCTAGTAAGTCTACATTTAACTCTACGTTTATTACCGCAAGATTTACGGCAAAGAAGAAATTTTTCAGATTGGTATTTAAATCAAGCTCAAAGAGAGAAATTTTATGGACAGATGAAGCTACCGTCACAAGAAGAGGTATCTTCAAGCAGAAAAATAATCATCTCTGGTTGCATGAAAATCCCCTTGCAATTCGTCAGCATCATTTTCAGCACGAGTTTCAGTTCAATGTGTGGTTCGGGATAATAGACAATATTTTAATAGGCCCGCATTTCTTACCACTTCGACTCAATGCGGACACATTTTTGGAATTTCTTAATAATGATAACCACGATTTAGTTGAAGATATTCCACTACAACTGAGAAGGAACATGTGGTTTCAATTAGATAGTTGTCCTGCACATTACGGAAGAGTTATACGACAATGGCTAAATGCTAATTATCCTAATCAATGGATTGGCCGTGCAGGACCAGTGGCTTGGCCTGCTCGCTCTCCAGACCTGACACCACTGGATTTTTTTGTTTGGGGTGACATCAAACAAAAAGTCTATGCAAGGCCAGTGAATGACCTTAATTCTTTACGAAGAAGGATAATTGAGTCCTCTGAAACAATAAAACATATCCAGTGCCGTTCTGCTATTGCTGCTGTTGAAGAAAGATGCCGAGCCTGTCTGAATGCTCAAGAAAATCACTCTGAACATTTAATATGAATGTTAATGGTTTACATTTAATAAATAAAGTAGTTGGAACAAATAAAATAAGTTTTATTTATTTACTATGCCTAAATAATTCGTAACAATGAAATCTTTAGATGTGAATATCTCCTAAACAAAGCGTTTGCGGACATACCTTCATAGGAAATTTTTTTCTGGTTTTGAGGTCCTTAGTTCAAATTTTCAGTTTGGCCATTTAACCCTGAAACACCCTGTATACGTATACACGTATATATATATATATATATATATATATATATATATATATATATATATATATATATATATATATATATATCATTTAGTAATCTTTTGAATAAAAATAATTATAATGAATAATAATGAAACTAAAAAATAATTTATTGCTTATAAGAAAAATGTCAATGCAGATAACCCATTTCCCGTTTCAAATATATTCGCTATTACATGAATTTTTATTGGAAGAAATTCTATTTCAAAAAAATATACAAATCCCTAATACCAAACAAAAATTTTATATTCAATCTAGAGATATATGCCTCATGATGCTTTTTCATAATCATGAAAATAATAGTTATGGTGAAGTTGTCAATATTGTCGCCATTGCGCCATATTGAGTGATAAGGCAATAGTTGATATTGCATTAGTGCAGCAAGTTTCATCTGCTTTAACTATGCCTATAACTATTCACTTTTACTCATGTACAATGTTAAGTAAAGTTGTTAAATTACTAAGCCGTGGTTATTGGAAAATTAAATAACAAATTAAACAGAATTGTTTTATTGTATAATATTGGAAAACAAACAAAACAAATTATAAAGATTACATTAATAAAATCTCTAAGACGTTCAAAGTGGGTCTGAAAAAAGAGAGTTATTCCTAATTTCATTTATGACGATGGTGAATAATTTGAATCCTCACTATCTGCTTTTAATGAACTCTAAAGATATCGCTTATTTTTAAGTGATACTAATAAATGTCTTATGGATATATGACCGTATATTAAGCTATTAAATATTATTATTCGGTGAAATAGCAATACGAGAGTTATGTAACATGGCTGTTGGAAGAAAATCCAACTGAAATATTCTGACACTAATGGCTAGGGATTTCGTTAGCAAACAGGAAATTATTGCCTTAGATTGGTTTGGTATTGGAAGGTGGCGGTCTAAATTTGATGCCTGATTGCTTCAGTCGGTTTGTAAATAAGACATACGTTTATAATAATTTCACAAATTATTTCAGAGAAAGTATTAATTGTAGATATGCTATGTTCAAAGATAATTTTTTTTTATTGAACAATAAAATAGAGTATTATAGGTAAAGCGAAATAGGCATTTGGGTTGTAAGTAGCCATTTGAACCTAATAGAAAAAATAATATATCCATGTTTACAAGAGAATTAAATTAGATCGGTGAATAAATTAAATATTAGAAAAATAATTATACTCACACGATTAACTATATACAATACACATGTACAGTTACTTCATTCTTCTAGAAAACTACAAATCAAGCGAACAGTTGGTGAAACTCCAAATGTTGAAGAAAAAGCAGGATTCTGTACAAAGATATAGCCGCGTCACTGGTACTTAAAACCTTTGAAGACCCGATGTGAGAACCACAGCAATAATAGATTTACAGGCATTAAAGTTGTAAGATATAATATAATGATATTCAGATATTTTAAACAGTTTGTATTAGTAGCTAAAATAATCAGAGAGCCTGCTTTTTTTTTGTCAGTGTGTTCGGGTACGACTTTTATAATAGATGAAGTATAATAGATCTTGGGCAAAAGGATTTCTTTGAAGGTAATTTAGGGAATAATGAAGTGAGGACGCAAGCTTCTTGCTGGATCTAAGTGGTGAAGGAGCTTGTAACAGCGTCTAAGTCTTGGTGTTGTTTTAAGTAAACTTTGAAGGATATGTAATAAACTAAGATTAAATGGAAGAAAGAGAATCCGCTCTACTAATCATCTAATATATGATGGTGGGATGCTTGGGTATTGGATATACAGAAAAATGAAGATTAGTAGTCTATGGAAGAAGAAATAACACCTATTGGATAAGGATAATTACCTAAACCAGTGTATTTTACAATTTTGGGTGCATACAGCAATTCTTACTTACGACCATTATAATCTTAATTCATTTTCAAATGATTACTGTTTATATCTCTTGTATGAGCTATGTAAGTTCTATACCATTCAGTAATAAAGAAATTCTTCTTCCTGCTCTTTAAAAACTCCGTATATAACTGGCGTCCAAACAGGGGCAGCATGCATCAACATTAGGATAACTTTCATATTTTCTGTCTATTATCCAATGTTTTTGTTCCTTTTCAAGTATCTAAAAATAAGTGGCACTAATCTCGTTATAGAATATATTCTGGTGATCACTTCAATATACATTTTTATTAATTTATTTTTAAGAAATTACATTTATTGATGCATGATATGGTCGTTAACACACCCATACAGCTATTGAAGTGTTTCGAAGAAGTAAAAAGTCAATTTTGTTTGTCTTTTTTAGAATGTTGACTTGTGATGCGATAGCTTTGATATTTATTGATTTGATCTTAAGAAGCTTATTGGTTAGCACTCACTAATATCGTTATTTTATTTTCTATAGCGTTTTCTCTTTCTTTATTGACAAAAATAATGAATATTAAAATCCGATTCAACCACTACTCGAACTTGAAGCCAGTATATATCTCCCATGTGTAGTGTCTCTAGTTTTCAGGACTGTCATTGCCATCAGTAACAATAGCGCTCATAACCTATTAGCTTTCCCATATCCCTCTGCCAGGGAAAAGATAAATTCTAATTTGTATGTAAATATCTTAAAAATTCGTCTTTTGATTAAAAAAATTAATATTAATGGGATAAATTTACATGATTCACATTGGTGAGAGATCAGAGATTCTATGAGGGTGACGTACATAACCTTGAGGGGAAGGAATGCGCGCAATATATTTTACAAGTGTTAAAAAAAAAATGGAAATGCATTTCACTTCGGTGCAGAACTTCATAGTAATTATTCAACTGTAAACTTCACGTATCGTAATAAACTACTTTCCAATGACTTTTTGTTCTACTCTAGGCATCAAATTATTAATAGCAAAGTCGCATGATGCTTTGTCTATACCATCAAAATCGGTGAGCAGATTTATAATAGATCAAATACTAATGCATTGATTTATAGTTTTAGTACTAAAATGTTGCACATACCCCCACGTATATTCATAATGTAACTGATATATTGAGATATGGAAACAAATGTTAATTTTGACAACATTGAAATTTGTGATATAAAACAGAAAGCTTTTTCAAAAATATGTAATATAAGTGAAAAAACAAAAACAAAGAAAGCAAGCAGAAATAAATAAATAAAAATAATAAAATCCCCAAAATGTCGATGTATGTTTGAAATTATTGAATGAATAAGGTCAATAATTACTCTCAAGAAAATACTGCCACGACGGAATCTCGTTTAAAAAAGTGCGTTAGAACGCACGGTGGGAATGGTTTCGACAAAGAACTAAACACATTTTGTCATAGTGCTTTCGGTTTGAGATTGATGTAGTAGTTATGAAACTATGTAGCTATAAATGATTATAAATAATAATGACTGGCTCAACTAATAAATACAAAACAAAACAAAAATTGGGAGGTTAACATCACACTCATACATTAATTATGTTAGATGTACTGCCCTTTAGTAAGTCATTCTCGAGAAATCATTAAGAAAAATATTTTTAGTTTTCAATTTTAATGAACATTATATTTCTATTTCATGTTTTAGGAATTCTGATTGACTACTGTAATTTGCAAAAATCTAACTGTAGCATGACTGTTGTTTTGCATTAAATATGCTTTATTTCAAGCACTCATATATCTACAGATGTCCCAGATGATTAAAAAAACTTTATCCACTGGCATTGGGAGGGAGCAGCCCATAGGCAGGAAAAATTTGCCGGCTTTGCGTTAAGAAGGTAGTGAACCCCATGGATCATACAATTTACAATTGATCATATTTTTACTGCCCAGTCATAATTTGTTTGATCGTATGTAAATTAGGGCAGTTGAGAGGCTGTGGTGGCCAAGTATTAAGGGCTCACCTTAGATTTTTTTTGCTTGACTCATGAGAAGCCCTTTCTTCTAAACCCAACGGCAACGAATTTGAGTTATGTAAGGAAGAAATAGTTGGAGGTGCAGTCAATAAAAGCACCATAATAAGTGTAACTTATTTATTGTGTGCCGACGTTTCGGCCTACAATGTAGGCCATCTTCAGGGTTAAGAGAGAGAAACAAACAGAAAAACATATAAAAAACGTTGCAGTAACAAGAATATGGTGACAAGTAATGTAGTAATGTGGAAATTAAAATAGTGACTAGATATGATTAAATAGTGAATAGATATGATAATTAAAGATAACGAATAGAAAAGTGGTTACAGAATATAATAAAATTAAAATAGTGACAGATAATAATAAAATTATATATGATGAACAGAAATTAAAATAGTGACAGATATAATAATTAAAGAATACGAATATAAAATACAGAAAACAAATGTACAGAAAGGATAAAATGTAAACATAATATAAAGGGAAAGAAAAATGAGGAGATTAATATATAGAAAAAGGGGTGGAATATAAAGGATTTAGAAAAAAATAGTTTAATTATAGATATAAATGGTATGATACCAGACATCTAGAGGTTACATAAGTAAAATGTAATAATACAAGCATATGTAGAAAGAAAAGATAGATAAATTTCAAAAATTAAAAATAATGTTTATAAATATGAACTGTAAAGTATGAAAAGAAAATACAAAATATAAGTAAGGGAAGTTAATATTATAACTGTATACAGTTAGAAAGAAGTTGTATTAATATAAATTAAATTAATTAATATTTCTTCCTTACATTAGAAGTTACAGTCGACCAATTCTTCTCTAACATGAATTTGAGTTATGTCTGCTCGTGACATCATACCCTCAGAACGTTCGTAGACAAGATTTTTTATCATGCCATATGTCTTTGGTTTTATGTGTGCTCGAAACAAAGCGATTGGGAAACCTAGATTTATTCTTTTGTATCTACTAAGACTATTCTGAATGAGCGAAACCATTACATACAAAACATGAAGGAAATTCAATGTTCTTTCAATTGTTTGTTGACAATTATTTATCCAGAACACACTGAAGGCACCATTCTGAGCACATATATGTATATAATATATATAATTGATAGTATAAATTATCAAGCCTTTGTAATAAAATAAAAAATGGGGTGTGGCTGTGTCATGGAGACGGCCGTGTGTTGTACATTAATACGTTTACGTAACGGGTACTATTTTTAATATAAAATATTATTAATTATGTATTACATCAAAGGAAACGTCGTAAATAATGTTCAGTGGTGTTGAATACAGGTCCAGAGCAATGTTGAGACAATGTTCTTTATTCCAAAGCATAGTGTGTGTACGTGTACTGTAATATTGAAATGCTTATACAATGGCTGACCAAGTAAGAATTATAGTCAAGCTTTTACCACTGACTTTTTGACCACGCCGCTCAGATACGCACATTTATGTATCATGTTCTACTTTATGATAGCATTGAACGCCTGATCATCGTCCAATTGACGCGGTAGCTATTGCACCAGTGTGTCCACATTAATGACCTGTCTGACGATACCCTAGCTGCCGTTGTAACGTAACCTATGTATCTGCATGAATGCCAGTCACGGTGATACTAGTCATACACTGATCGGATCTAATGCAGGCAAATTTTGGTTGTGTAGATACACAAATCCGTTCAAACGTGACAACGTGGACACCATGTCCGAGTCCAGTAATTTTTTGCACGTACTGCATAGCTTAAAGTCCGCTACTGGCTCATCAGGGAAAGTATTATTAAGTATTATCATTAGTATTATTAAAACCGGTAAGTTTTTTTCTTTTGGTGGCTTCAATGAGTCCAGAAACCATGGAAGATCACACATATCATACTTATGTCCGAATAGATTGTTGACAAACGCCGTAGTGAAACGTGCACTGACTAAAACTGCCCAAAACTGCCCAATGAGTCTTCATTATCAACGATCATACATAATCGATGACCACACAGTTCCTTGTCAATAAAGAAGTGATTTCATCACCCTCTTGCATAATTTTAACCGCCCCAGCTGCAGATTTACTAGCTATACGTTGATCTGCTCGGCCGGATTCATTTATAATATATTAGAATAGTGGTTTAAACTGCGAAAATACATTCAAACGTTATGATATATAAAATAAAAAGCGAACAGAAAGTTGAGAATTCATTTTTTATACGATAAAAGGGTTTATTTTATTTTTTCAATACATTTTTCAACTGTTGTAGTACTTAATGAAATATTGTTTATTTTATTTATTGAATAAACAACATTGTAAAGCATTAGATAATTACTTATTTTGTTTTTAGACTTTTATTGTGATTAATTTAGGAGCCAAACATCACCATTTATATTTTTATTTTTTAAAGGTTCCGGGTTCAAATCCCGGTCGAAGGCCTATCTTTTCTCTTTAAAAAATGAAAATATTTATAACTCATAAAAAATGACCAATAATTATAAAAAATATATAAATAATAATATGACGTAAGTCAATAAGATCCTAAATTAAAATTAATGTTCAAAGAACTTCGTTCTTGTGTATTCATCGCAAAAATGGCGGGAGCACACTGGGGCTTTAGGATCTATAAGAGAAAAGGTTTGTCCTCGACCGGCATGGGCCTTGGATAGCTCAATTGGCAGAGCGATGTCACGGTGAGACAAAGGTTCCGGGTTCAAATCCCGGTCGAGGGCCTATCTTTTCTCTTTAAAAAATAAAAAATATTTATAACTCATAAAAAATGACTAATAATTATAAAAAATCACCATTTATATTTTCCTTAATCCTTCCCATAAAAAAAAATTAAAAGATACATTTATCTTAAACCGTACCATGGCCTGGTCACAGGGACTCAACGTTTATTGAATGACAACATTAATGTAGGACTAAGCTAATTAGTAGTTAATACTGTCAATCGGCTGATTAATTTAGCCTCTGCTAAAGCCAGTAGATGCCTTGGCTTATACGTAAGCAAACTTACTCCTACACTGACTCAAGCAGTATCTGTACCAGTCTCCGGATCACGTTTCAAACTTCTAAGATCACCTTTTACGCATTCTTGCCTCGGTCCACTATTCGGATGATTATCTGTTTGTTCTGCACTTTATATGGATTCGTTGGATACTAAGCTCAAACTCCCCAGCCCATCTGCAACATTGCCATCACTTCAAAAGTGCATGCTCTACAGCCTAACGAAGTGATTTCTATTGACTTCAAATTGAATTAAGAACCTGGAGATAAATGTGGTGTGGTATATAAGAATATATACCCATTTACAGGTTGGAAATGCAGCCATGATAGAGGACGAAGCCGATCAGAATTTTCGTTTGCAAATACTGCTGAGAGTCCATTCCTGGAAAAAGGACGAGAGGGAGACCTGATTTGAACTAGTTTGGATGGTAACGGGAGTGGAGACTTGGAGAATATGATGAACGTAGAGGAAACGATTACAAGATACTGTACTGAAACCAATATTTGTAGCCTTGTGATAACGCCATGAAAAATAAGATTATTTTTGTTATTAAAGTACATTTGTATATATAACGTTACTCATGTAACTATTTTTTGCTGTTATTCCCATTTTTAGTGTTATCATTTTTATGATTGACCGTTAGCCGAGAGGTTTCCAAGGAGGTTTAAGGCAAAATGCATCTAGCACCGATTATATATATTCTCCTAGTAACTGATGCGGGAAAAAATGAAGGAGTATCAAAATACCATGATTACTAATAATAATGATTAACCAACGCATATCAAGTAAACACTGGGCTTTTCAACAAAATACTATAAAGTATAGTTGAAAGAGCCCGTCTGGATGAGGGAGTTAATATCAAATAAATAATAATATAAATAATGCTAATAATAAAGGGTACATTTATTAGCATACGCCGATAAGAAGAGTGTTAGTAGTGAACCAGTGATACCTGATTAACGCCAGAGATGCTTTTGGCCAGCTGAAAAGGAAGATTTGGTTTAGAAATGAATGAAGAGAAGACAGACATTATGGTCTTTAGGAAAAAGAAACTCATGAGTCCTTAGATGTTTTTCACACTTGGTAAAACGTTTTGCTAGTTTGAAGTCTCTTGTTTGACAGTTCAATAAAGCAATGCAGTTTAAGGAGGAGATCCAGGCAGGTATTGTCTCGGGCAATAAAGTGTTTATCACAGCTCACCTTACGAGAAGTAGGCTTGTAAGCCGCTTACCAAGTTAAGGCTATTTTAGACCCTCATTAGACCGGTGGCGACGTATATGGGTGGAATCTGGACACTTTATTGCCTTTTAACGCAAAACATCAAGGCGCATTCTTGGACTTGTGAAAGAAAATGGGGAATATCGTCTTATATGGCGTAATGAAACTAAGCTACCAAATCAGAATAAAATGTTTAATGTGGTTTTTAAATATGGACTGTATTCCTAGAAAACCAAATAAGTTCTTCATACATAGTTATTAAGTAGCCAAATTGGTTACTAAAAATTATTACACTAATGATACTGATAGGATGAAAATTGAGTAATCCGACAAGAAAGCATGGGGCCAGGAATATTTTTGCTTTTTAGGGACATACATTTTTTTTTTTTAAATTTAATTTATTGATATTTACAACTATAATAATATTACAATAAGTAAATCTGCTATATGTACAATACGACTTGAAAAACACTTGTGGAGAAACTACCCATCGGTAGCACTCCAAAAAGTTCTATAGTAGATGGTCTCGAGGCCATCTTCTGGGACATACATTTAAAAAAAAAAATGAAATATCATTTACGAGGCATTAGGTTTTTTTTTTCATGAAACCCTTTAATTAATATTTTATTTTCCATGAATCTTGTAGTACCCTTGCTTAATATTGATGCAAGCCTGCAACTTATTCCGAAGCATCCGTATATATAAAGAATCTTATTCTATTCTTAAGAGAAGAGAATAAGGAAGGCAGATGCGACACAGATTCCAGTGGAAAGGATTTAAAGATATAAGGAGTGTGACGGGAATAGATTGTTGATTGATTGATAATAAAGGAAACAGATTTGACTTAACAGATCTATTAAGCTAGAACTAGGATACGGAGAAATTTTTAACAATTCAAACAGAGACCAAATTAATAATAACGCTCTAAATATCACGATTAAAAAAAAAAAGTTAATTGTTTCGGGTACTGGACTTAAATTATACTTTCCTTTTGTTTTATAAATACAAAAAACCCTTTTAGTCCAAGCAGTCAATTATTTATTTTTTCTTTACATGTAAACGTTTCGACCCATGTGGTCATTCTCAATACATGTTTCCAATCATCATTCAGTCAGCACATTTCAATCCGCAAAAGGCATTAATAGTATATTCAAAAAAACGCAAAACATTACATTATAAAATTTAACATTATAAATTTTTTTTTAATATATATGAAAAACATGAATCTTCTTAAATATTTCATATCAGCCACACCATTATACATGGCATCATCAAAATTCATTGCATAAAAATTACAATTCCTACATTATTTTTATCCTCACAATAGTACATAGATAGATATATCTTTTTTTTCCTGGAGACCAACATTTAAATAAAAAAAGAAGAAGAAGGCTGGGTGGGGTCCACCCATAGTCAGCCACTGTAAATAATAAGTAGAACTGGGACTTTGTCCAATCTGGATTATCTGAGTAATAATAGCTTGTTATGTTTTACTGTCACATATTAATTATTATTTCTAGGCAAAAACATAACCATTACAGGTATTCCAGAATATTCTTTTTATTAATATATATTGAGAACTATCATTTTATTCTATTTTATAAATATCCGAAAATCATTAGTTATTGTTATTATAAACCTGCTAATCTGATAGGTAAATATAAAGAAGCAGAAATGGGTGAGTTAAAAGGTTGAACTTATTTTATTGATATAAGCAAATTGATAATCTCTAGAATTAATCTTTATTTTTATTTTTTATTTTTATGTTCATTAAATATTTAATAATGACAGAATCCGGCTAGAAAACAAAAATGTAGTTTATAACATAAACTGTGAAAATTGCAACAAAAACTACATAGGACATACCAGTACACACCTTAAAAATAGATTTTATTACCACAAAAACAGTTTAAAATCTACATATAAGAATAACACATCATTATCTAACCATAGTAAAACAGAACTACATACATTTAATTTTAACAGACCTAAAATATTGCATAGGGAGAGTAATACAACAAAACGTAAATACTTAGAAGCACTTAATATAACAGATAACATAACTAATATAGTAAATGATAAAAAGGAGGGAGGGGATCTGTCAAAATACTACTCCTCCATTTTTTAAAAATTAAATGAACATAAAAATAAAGATTAATTCTACAGATTATCAATTTGCTTATATCAATAAAATAAGTTCAACCTTTTAACACACCCATTTCTGCTTCTTTATATTCACCTATCAGATTAGCAGGTTTATAATAACAATAACTAATGATTTTCGGATATTTATAAAATAGAATAAAAAGATAGTTCTCAATATATATTAATAAAAAGAATATTCTGGAATACCTGTAATGGTTGTGTTTTTGCCTAGAAATAATAATTAATATGTGACAGTAAATTATTAATATTAATATGTGATTAATTAATATGTGACAGTAATTATTACTCAGATAATCCAGACTGGACAAAGTCCCAGTTCTACTTATTATTTACAGTGGCTGACTATGGGTGGACCCCACCCAGCCTTCTTCTTCTTTTTTTATTTAAATGTTGGTCTCCAAAAAAAAAAGGTATATCTATCTATGTACTATTGTGAGGATAAAAATAATGTAGGAATTGTAACTTTTATGCAATGAATTTTGATGATGCCATGTATAATGATGTGGCTGATATGAAATATTTAAGAAGATTCATGCTTTTCATATATATTAAAAAAATTTTATAATGTTAAATTTTAGAATGTAATGTTTTGCGTTTTTTTGAATATTCTATAGATGTCTTTTACGGATTGGAATGTGCTGACTGAATGGTGATTGGAAACATGTATTGAGAATGACCACATGGGTCGAAACGTTTACATTTAAAGAAAAAATAAATAAATGACTGCTTGGACTAAAAGGGTTTTTTGTATTTATAAAAAAAAAAAAGTTTTAAAAGCTTGAGAGATTACTATATTATGGTAATTTTGAAGCTTATAATTATTGAGCTCAAGGGAGAAGCGATGTAAAATTAGTATTTGAGTGATAATTGAAATGGAGGATGCAATTAGATTAAGCCTTTCTACACAATAGAAGAAAAAAATTAATGGAACGAGATGAACACTGAGAAACACCTGACAAAGTCCATTTGAGAGAAAATAAGATGTTGGTTTGGAACAGCTCTTTACCTGTGTAGAAAGCAAGAACAAACTAAATCCATCATGTTCCACTACACTGCTACACAGGTAGCCACTGAAAAATACTTGGAAGACAAAAGCACGCTTACTCCGTTGGCTTCTCACCTAATACATTTTGACAATTGATGAAAGAACTATACAGCTCACTGTTTATCAGTGTAATTGTACTTCAGTAATAATATTTACAATATTAAGTATGTGTTAAATATTGCAAACTCTAATTTACGATTAAAATAGTAAAATATCATTAAATTACGGGTATTATTTATTATCAATCAGAATAAATAAAAAGAACTATTATGATTTTATTTAATTGACGAAATACTGAGAAATGGTAGTGAGATGTATGAAGTATAATGTGGCAACAAAAACAAATAGGAACAAGAATAGCCATCAAAGCCTGAAACTAAATTATTATATTTTTATTAATTAAACTATAATGAGAAATATTATATTATATAAGATTTTTAAAAATGTGTGTAAATACTAACGTTCTTATTATGCTGATACATAATACATGGTGAAGATCGTGAGGTAGAATACTGTTTTAACGTCAACCATCGTAGGCAAATATTTGCAGCTTTATTTATTGGAAGGTATGATGTGATTTCTTAAAAAGCATACGAAACTATAACGAATATCCTTAGAATACTAATAACTGATTCTTTATTATTATTCAGAGGAAGATCCATCTTCATCCCATGGGCCCTTTGGGGACGGGCTCAAATCCCCAGTCCTGAGGCCCCTATCTCCTTAAAATGTTTAGCTTTTTTTCTTTCTTTTTTCAATTTTTGTGTCTTTTAAAATGTTAAGTAATAATATTTTTAACTTAGTATTTTGCTAACTTCTGGTGATACCATTCCTCCTCACACAGATAAAGGAGACCATTTTCGTGAGGTACAATATGGCCATATAATAAGGAATCGGAAACGTCTTTCGTCCTCCCACTAAAATGAAGTTCAGATGGGCAAGGTTGAAGGTAAAAGTATGTACAAAATTAAATTGTTCAACATAAAGTCGGAAGAGAGTAAGCCATGGTCTGAGAGTGAATGTGAAAGAGATACAAAATATTTGAGCCAACTTCTAGAAAAACGACAAGACAAAAATAATTTTTTTCTTCCTTTTAAACTCAGAGTTATGTAATTAGTCTCTTTTATAACATATTTTGTAGCTTATATGTATAAACCTACATTACACAGAAAATTAATCGGAACTATAGAGAACTGGAAGAGGAGTGTATTTGTGCACAGCTTTACAATTTAGGTGAGGACGAATTGTTTTGACTTTATTTCAGTCAATAATGACAGTAATCTTATAAGGTGATGATAATATAATTGATGATACTCCAAGCACTGCATCATATATGCTACATAGGGAACATGAAACATTGAGTGATGGAGCCATGAAGTAAAAATTTACCTATAGATACATTTAAGGTGATATCTTAGAATGCACAAAGACAAAGCGAATAGTTTTCTAAACTGTAGTTAATTGGAGAATGAGTAGCAACATTTGATTGACAGGGCTTCCACAACTATCCATCCGCCATTAAAAATAGCCATTGTGACAACTCATCACTGTATAAACTTGCTCCCGTCTTCCCTTCTGTTATAAAACTTTTGACTTTTACAGAGTGGACGAAAGAAGGGGCTGAAAAGATTCAGCTTGCCATCGTGGAAAAAAAAAATCTCATCCTATTACAGGATTTCATACTTTCTCAGTCAAACTTGAAAATTAATTTTTGTACAACTCATTTTATCAATGAGTTATGATTTAATATTATTTCGTCTAAGTATTTTTTTTTGTTTATTATTCCTGTTTCATCGAGTTTCGTACCTTTCCATGCTTCGATCTGGGTTCCACCATTGTAATCTGCTTAAGAGAAAATATCAAATAGATCTAGGAATTCAACTCTCACTCCTGAAACTATAAAGTCAAAGAAATTATTTCTGAATTTCTTTGACTTTAATGTATATATAGGTTAAAATATGCACAATAATTGGGGTAGGTAAACTGAGAAGGCACTAATTGGAGAATGTTGATAAAGCGCTTAGCGCATAGGATCTGGAGTGAAGGTGATGAGGAGGCAGAGATGGTTGAAGAGTGATAGCCTCGGATTAGATCCTACACAGCCTCACAAGGGAGAAATAATTCAAACGACTTGGCAAGAAACTCAAGTATGTTCCCTTGGACGAGGATAAGTTTCTGATGTTCTTATGATTTTTCAAGTAATTAGATCGTTTATTTATGCAATGTACATTTCACTAAAGTTTGTATTAATTTCTTACAAAAAATGAATATCCTGCCGAAAAAATGGTATTGAGTTTATTAATTATTAAAAAGTTGAACTTTTATACTTTAGAAAAGTGCGGTAATATCACACATCCGCATAATAATAATGTATTTTAGTACACAGACTTTACAGTTTAGCTATGGTTTAAGTTGTTGCTGAATAAGTCTATTTTTTTAAACATCAGTTTCAATCGAAATTTATGGTTAGTATTCAATAATAATTTCATATAATACTAACTAATACTAATATTAACTACAAAAAAAAAAAAATCAATGTTTATAAGTCTTTCTTAACTCCCCATTGCCTTTTATGACTTTATATGTTTTAATATTGTATTGCTATGATATTATATGATATATATATATATATATATATATATATATATATATTTATATTATATGACATTAATTATGTATAAAAACTCTAGTTGTTTTATTGTAAAACAATATTACTAATCTCGATTTTAAAAAATCCAATTTGTTTCCTGGGAAAATATTTCTCATTTTTAATCTTTATTCAATTATCAAATTTATTCATTATTTTATTACTACTGACAATGGGATACAGTTGATTTAAAATTAATTAAAAGTACAGTGATAGAAGTAATTTTAAAAATGCAGCAATAGAACCTAAGAATGTTGTAAAGAAAATATTGAAAACCATTTAATATAACGTTAAGATAACAGATGTGATAGAAGTCATTATTCTTTTTCATTGTGAAATCGATTATATAATATGAAATTTCCGGTAAATATGTTTTAATGAAAAAAAATCTGTAACATCCCAGATACATCCTTACCCTAATCACGTAACTTAAGTTTCATACATAATTTCTCTTTTGAGCAGTGCAAAAGAACAGATCATTATGCAAGAATTAGGATTTGCAATCAGAGAGCCGAAACATTTTTTACTGCAAAACTGGGATTCTAAATTGGCAAGCGAAAGTAGAAGATTCATAATAAAAGTTAGCATATTATTAACTTTTTATCAATGGAACGGCAGCTGGCGTGAACTAAATTTACCCCCAAATTGATATTTTGGCTAAAACTTTTTGAGATGGTTTTTATATGAAGCCATAAAAGCGTAGCTCATATAAAGCAAATAAAAGTGCATATAGGAAATCGGAATACGACGCCAACTTCTGATCAAGGGGAAGTCCGTGAAGGCCCCCTTATTTTAAATAATAAGGTTTTATAAAACTTAAAAAGTTTTAGCTGTTTAAGCTAAAGTAAACCTTTAGAAAAGAATAACTACCTATAAGAACTAAAGACAAGGCAAAGTATAAGACGCCCTTACTCATAGTCTTCAAGGAATAGCATTCAAGGATAATTGCCTAGTTAGATGGATCGGGGCAATTCAACATTATTTTGAGATAATTAGCAGACGCAAGTAGGTCTAGGTAGCAATTTAAAGTCGGTCATTGGAAGATGATCCGCAAAGTAAGAACTAGACAGTGAGTGGGGAGGGGTGGTTGAAGAAAATGTGAGACTAAGGAAGAAGGCATGGAACCGAAGGAAGAAGGCAGTAGCCTAGATTTGGAGCAAGTTACGAGATCTGGAGCATTGTGGAAGAAAAACAACTGTTGATCTCTTTCGAACTACAAGTAAATGGAGTATTAAAAAATTTGAACGTTGTGATTGCAGAGGAAAGATTGTTTATGTCTTTGTATAAGTTTTATAAGTATTCTTATAATATTCATATTTTCGATTCATAATTAATAATGTGACATATACAGTTAGGTATTGTTGGTAGTGTGATATATGACATTGGTAAACTACGGCGTAATATTAAAATAGCAAGAATGCCACTTGTATCAATGATCTACCAATTGTATTAATAAGTAGCTATAAGTTCTTATATAGAGTTGCAGGAATATCTGAAGATCAATGTCGTTCATAAAACCTTTAGTGTCTGTCTATCTAAGTAGTGTTATATAAGATTTAGAAAACAAAATACACTGGGTAAAGTTATCCCTCCCATACATAGGTCAATTCTAACTACAGGAAAGATTTCGGTGGTATAAAGATTGAATTTTTTGTTGGTTGGCTCTGTAGATCTTGTAGATCTCTGGCTAAGCGGTGTGGTCATCTTGCAGATATATATACCTTACGGGAGCACAGACAGCGAAGAGGGATTCACCCATCCTCACGTTGCTTTGAACCACGGCTCCCATGGTTTAGCGACATAGAGTTCCGTAACCATAAGAGCTCCGGTCTTTTTGTGGCCGATTCACCGACCGAGAATAGAACTCTGAGCTTTTGGGATTGTAGGCAGGTTCAATTTAGAAAGCAGGGTATTTTGCTCGACCACCTGATCCCTATGTATGTATATATATATTTGACATCTATACAGGCTGTTTTAGGTCATCCATTCCTGTGGATCAGACTAGGCACGTAACATCATATTTATGGGTGAAATAAATTTTTCTATAAATAATTTTATAGGATATGAATAGTTTTAAACACAAGTAACTTTTATTCACCTTTTGTACGTAAGAAAAACGTTTTCCGAAATGCCTCTGTAATAATATTAAAGCGGTGAGGGGTAATTACTCTCCAAATTATGCCTTAATCAAAATTATCTCTTCTGATTTGCTATTCCAACGGAAACATTTTTCAAAGGGTTAGAGTTGTAGCATTTTGGAAGGGAATGCAATTAATACAGAATAGGCAGTTTGGTGAACTGGGCTATTGGAGGTGGGTAGTTATGTATCAACCGGGCTGAGCGGGCCTAGATGCATATGGAACAGCTGAATGTAAACACGGCCCCGCTTCATTATCAGCTTGGAGAATAAACAGCGCACTGTCTTTATCTGAATACTAACCTAACCGTTAGCCTTTTACCATTCTTACCTCTCAGTGTTTTCCTTTCCTTCTTTTATTTTTATAGCTTGCTTCTATACCTCTCAGAAGGACATAAAGATGGCAGACTCCAGGATAACAGGGACGTATCAACAAATGGAATAGGAAAGTACGAAATAAAAAAAAAATACAGATTAATATACAGCGATGATACATAATGTTGCTTCCAAATCAAATTATCTATATCCATCTTCTAAGATAATTCAGAAAGAAAGTTATATATTTAGAATAGAATAGAAAAGTCTGGGACTAGGTCCATTTAGAATAATAAACATGAACATAAAAAGAAACATAATATATATCTATATTATCTGGCCAGAAGGCTACAAAAAACAAACAATAAAGTATTTATGAAGTGCAAAAAAGTAAATAAAATAAGTAAAAGGTACGAATCATGACAAGATATTTACAAATTAAAATGGATAAATAAATTAATAACAAATCTTAGTAGAGATAATATTATAGAACAGAATAGAAAAGAAACTTTATTCTGGGACCAAGTCCCAATAGAATAACAAACATGAACGGAAAAATAAACCGTATATATATCTGGCCAGAAGGCTAAATAATAATACAAACCATGAAGTATGAGAAAGTACCAAAAACAGTATGAAAATTGAAGGCAGTGAAGAAGCATGGTGGATGATTGGAGGGATTGAGTTCCACACTGTGGTGGAGCGGGCTAGAAAGGCACACTCGAACGTTTTGGTTCTGCGGGAACGAGTATAGAGATCAGAAAGGAGAGAGGTATCTATTAACCATAAGCAAATTAAGCCGGAACACCTATCTTAAAATTATTATTCTGTATTTTTTTATTTGAATTACATCGACCTTATATTAATTCAATAGTATTAGTTAAAACATTTGCATAATGTACTATTTTTTAATTTATAGTATTAGTTCTTTTATGGAACCTTACCTTAGGACTACTTGAACCCTTGGGGATGATTTGATGTAGAACAAAATAAAATAGAAAAATGGATGGTTCTTCAGGATCTAACCAAGTGGTGCTACATTTTGAAGGGAACGTTTTCAAGAGAAGAGACCAAGATTTAAAAGTACTCGTAATTCAAAACCATTATTTCGGTTTGGGTATAGGCAATCCCTAAGTTTCCAATAAGCATAAAGTAAATTATGGCATCTTACTAGGCCGAACGTTTGGAGTTAAGTGATTGATCAAACTCTAAAGAAAAATACCAAGATAAATATTAAATTTATTACAATTTTAATTAAGTTAAATGGTATCGGGGCAAAATGAGGTTATTAGTTCGAAACGTTTCATCCGAATTCTCTTTGCGAACGGACTATTTTATGGTATTAAAGGGCCTGCGCAGAATTTAAACAAAAATAGCAATTTATTAGTTTTGAATTTGAATTACAATTGTAATTAAATACCATTATGAATGGATAGTGCAGCAGTATCGCTATGACCAATCATATTAAATTTATATTACCTATTCTTAAAAATTACTGTAATTGGAAAGTAATTCTGATTCAATTTTACCCAACTTTGCTTGATAGATATACCAAATAAACATCTAACAAACAACCCTTAAGACGATACATACATAGACGAACTAGACATATACTATTAGAATAAATATAATTAATTTAATACATTATAATAAGCTATCAATCATAAGCGAATTCATTCCTTAAATGGTAGAAAAAAAAAATTGTACTAAGATTGTTTTGTACTAAAATTGTTTATTTTTACTACAAATTATACTTATTTTATTTATTTATTTTTCTATTTTGTGTAGATTTTTTCTTCTTTTTCCTACTGCTATAAATATATTACACGTTTTATTTATTATGTTATTCAACTTGCAGTGTAAATTGTTATACTTCAACATGTATTAAATAATTGTTACAAAATTGTAAATTATCAAATTAAAGGAATAAAACTTAAAAAAAAAATAAAATAAAAAATATCTAACATATATTATTACCCATTTTAAGTTTGCTTTTTTTTTTCGTGTTGTGTCAGACCAATTCTTTTGAATTATCTACCATAATGAACGCTGAGAGAGCAGTGACTTTGTCAAGACTGCAATCCACATCAAACATTATGAGAACTTTATCACACTGATTACCGAATGATTGTTCTTTCTTCATTAACGTTTCGATATGGATCAGTTTTGGGACTGCAGTGGAAATGTCAGAGCAAAGACAGATAGAACCAGCTCATTTACAATTCCCTGCCTAGGTTTCATTTGACCAAGTTACATTAACGAGATTTATGATAGGGCTCCGTTGTTAGCACACTGCTCTACCAACTATAGGTATCATCCCATATCCTTTTTAGCCGAAAGATATTAGCTCTCTTGAAAATTTATCTATGTTTAAATTATCCAAAAATAATCCAAAATTCCAAAATAAAGTAGGTGAAACCTTCATTTAAAATCATAACAAAGATTGGACAGAACATTCAAAATATACTATTATTTTGGAAAATGAATTTCTATATTTTAGTCTTGTTTCTAATCAAGCCTAAAAGATAAAAAAAGGAGGAAATATTGTTGAATCATTTAATTTTATTCGGCACGCGATTTCTTCATATACCCACATTAGAAAGAAGTAAATTAGTCAAAATGGTATAAAAGATAAAAGCAGTCAGGATTTGCAGATAGGGATGAGCCAATGTTCAAATGATTTTCCGATAGATTAGATTGTCTGTTTATACTGTTTTGCTTTTCCTCAACTTTAAAAATTGTATCAATTCCATACAATAATTAATTACCTACAAAAATGAGGTTAATATTATCTAAAATGCTGAACGTTTACACCTTAAAAAAATCTGGTGTGAGCACTTGACATAACACTCACTTACCACCGTATGAACCAAAATTAATAACAATACAATGACATGTTTTTTTTAAAATAATACTATATAGATAAATAAATTATTAATATTAAGTTTAAACTAAAATAATAATTTTCCTTTCAGTTTTCAAGGAAATTCAAGTTAGCTTAAGTCGGAAACGATTCGTATGAAAGGAGAAATTCATATAATAACACTATAACAATCATTTAAGCTGACGTGTCCTTCATCAATCTTAATTATCTTATGCATTAAATGTCAGATTTTATTTTTTCTATTTATTTTAGCTTTCTATTGTACTCTTATCAAACCTTTATATTAATGCTTTTATTTACTCAAATTTGTTCTTAACTTGGGAAATATATTTTATCTGCATTAGTTAACTATCAAACGTTCATATTTATATATTTTATATTATTACAGCGAGGGACGGCTATTTTTCTTAAATTAAACAATAATTAAATTGTTTTAGAGGAACCTATGAGTGAAAGAGCAGGCTTGTATTAAGTTTATTTAATTATAATTTAAAATCCATTAAATGTTTAAATAAATAATTAAATTCTTAAATTTTCATCGATATAACCAACTAGATAATAGCAATTGTTAAAAATTTGTTGTTAAAATTAAAGAAATTGTTCAGTTGGTGATATTATGCCTGGAAGATAAAAAAGTTTCTGTAAAATGCCAGGTAAATACTTAATTTAAATTATTAAATTCAGTTATGCGCATATGTTCTTTTTTTAGCTAAATCTACCACATAGTCATACATACCCGCGAAGCCATCTTATCCTCTTTTGTAGAACTTGAACTGAGACATGTAATGACGAATTCTCAGATGTAGTAGTAATGATAAAATCAGAAACTGAAATTTTTTTCAGTCATTCAATTTTGAAATACCGTTTGTATGTCATGCTCTCTAGATTTAAGAAAACAAATACAGTAATCTTATATTCAATGTTTATGCTACAAATATATAATAGAGAATGACCTATGGGACATTTCAGAAAATCTTCTAGTTTCTAATTGTGAGAACCCATCTGAACTCTTTGCTTGCCTCTATGGTCGAATTTCTAACGGCAGAATTCCATGAGCACTGATGGTCACCAGTGGTCAACGGTTATTTCCGTCGTTTCCTCTCTCCTAACGACCACTAAATTGCCACCTCAAGGACAAAATTACCACACTCTATCGACACTTTTCGAAATCGATTAGAATACCCGTATATTAATTTAGAACAACAAGCTACATCCCAAGCTGAATTGCTACGAATCGCGATAGTATCCTAGGCAAGTTTGCGGATGGTGAAGACATCCACTCATCTCATGAGGATCCTGATTCCTTTAAAACTGCACATGTACTCCTTTGCTGATTAAGCTGAAATACAATAGTGCTCTACACGATTGATTACTATCTTCAATGAAGATAAAATTTTTTGCATTATATCTATTTCGTAAACATTACTACTGTAAAGGGCTGGGCAGTGCTTCAAAACGTCACTACCTCTTTGAACTCTTCCTCTTTGCAGATGTTGCGACTTGAGGCCTTCTAAGGGTTCACTTCTCGCTTTATAAGTTTCAGTTTGCTTGGAAAACTCCTGTTCTAAGCGTCTTGCCAGTCCTGTGGATAATTTATTCAGTGAACGTGATTCCAACGGTATCTCTCAAGATTATTTTAGTACATAAAGATAAAACAGATAATTATTCTTAAAGCATATAAATTTTAAAAAATATATTTTACTTTAATGATTTCCAAATAAGCAAGCTTATTATACTCTTTCCCTTCTTAAGTAAGGTAACTGATTATTTTTTATTGATTATTCCAGTTTATACAAACTATGCTAAGTTTCAAAAGCTCAACTACAACGGTCTGTAACTGCATTGCATTTCAATATTCACCTGGAGCTCCTGGGATATAACCAACGCTTTTGGTGGTCTTAAAATAAAACTAAAAATAGGTTTTTTAGGCTTTATAAGAAAATAAGAGATGCTATTCATGGAAATGCTATTTAAACGCCAACCCGGGGGCTTCTCTCCTATATCAATATCCTGATCAATTAAATATCAGAATGACTGATATTTAATTTCACATCCAAATTTAGCTGTTGATGTTTGTTCATCGACTCTAGGCTCCATGGTGAAATAAACATCATATAATATTATCATATTACTATAAAATGTTTTTTATCCTATTGCTCGAACTTGTGATAGCAAATAGGTTACACTTTTATTAATGTTAAACCTCTTGGTAATATGAGTTTCTGAAGAAGGAACGGAATAGCATTGTACAACTCAGTACCGGCAGAGGCTGGGCACATTCAGTCCACCGTATATTATGCAGTTGTATTCTGCCTCTATTATTAGGGGGGCGTGGACTATAATATACTTTACCAATATTAGTGATGTATAAATTAAAATATTATGACTATATTTGTCGAATAGAAGGGAATTATGTTATTCAATGGAAATTGAATAACTATTTCAATATTTAGTTTGTAATAGGTATTTATATTTGACCATTAACACTCTTTAAGGTATCAATTCTTTTAAATTTTGTATTGATTTGATTTAATCTATGTACCGGAATGAAACTACCTATGTTTCATCATATGATATCACTAGCTTTTGCCCGCGGCTTTGCTCGCGTGGAATTTGGTCTGCCACATAAAATTTCGTGGCAGAACATTTTATATAAATAATTTAATTTTTTTTAACTGTAAGTTACTCGTAAATAAAAAATTTCAGATGTCTAACTTCAAAACTGACGGATTCCATACAACCTTGGAACCCCTATTATATTAAGGGAAAAACCCTTGGGGTGGAATTATCCAAATTTCTTTCTTAAATTATACAAAGAACCTATCTGCAAATTTCAAGATGCTAAGTTCCAGATTTGCCTTTAATTATGAACTATAAAGAATTCTCCACAGTACCTAAAAAACTGTCTGGCACGTGCCCCCGTACCCCCCTCCTAAATCCGACCTTGCTGAAGCCTATGTGTTATTCTGATGTATAACCTATATTACTGTAAAGTTTCATCCAAAGAGACAAACATACAAATTTTCGCATTTATAATATTAGTAAGATTAGTAGGATATCAAAACAATAGTTTCACTAATGTTCTTTATGTTATTTTAACAACTATTATCATGTGATTTGCCATTATGTACTATAATGGATTCTCCAAAGTACCTAAAAAACTGTCTGAGGGAGGGGGGGCACGTGCCTCCCTGCCTCCCTCCCTAAATCCGACCTTGCTGTAGCTTATGTGTTATTCTGATGTATAACCTATATTACTGTAAAGTTTCATCCAAATCCGTTCAGTAGTTTTTGCGTGAAAGAGAAGCAAACATACAAACTTTCGCATTTATTATATTAGTAAGATTACTTTTCAACAAAAAGAAAATTTTAACTTCTATAATTCAAAGATTAATATATATCAGTTCTTGGAAATCATCATACAAAACATTTAAATTATCTATGCTTTATTTTATCACTTTCCTCATTGCTGGCTTATTTTGTCCATACCCAGGCATTTATAAATTCACTCTGCAGTATTAAATCCAAAATGTAGTTTAATGATGGAAAATAAACTATAATAAAGTTAGATGGTTTATTTGATAATTCCTAGAAACTAATCACCAGTAAAATTTAAGCTAAAAAAATTGAGTTACCAATAATGTTGCACTCCCAAACGGTTTATCATGGAAGTTTTATATTTGTAGTATATTGGTAAAAATATCTTTGAAATGCATTTTTCTTTTAATTTTAAAAAATATCAGCTCTCTGGTTATATGAAATATAATCCAAGATGTTTTGACTAGTGTATCATGGTTCCTACATAGTTAAGCCTTCCCTTGTTTGTGGTATTGCTTAAAAACGAGTCTCCTATGGCAGTTAAAACTCCTCTCTCCACCGCAGATTGAATCAAGGGTGACAACTTTGTATTAAATTATTATTAAATCAATAATTTGAAATAGATATCTCATTACTTTAATTTGTCTACTATATTATTTACAAACATGTACATATATTGGGATGTGAATACATTCGGTTTTCGATCCGGTTTTCGTTTCGGTTTTTGTTAAAAAAAAAAATAAATAAAAAAATAAAAAAATAAATAAAAATAAAAAATAAAAAAAATTTAATAAAATAAACAAATAAAAAAAAATGAAATAAAAAAAAAATAATAAAATACCGGTTTACGTCCTGGGTTTCGTCCCGGTTTTCGTCCCGGTTTTAGTCCCGGTTTTCGTTCTGGGTTTCGTTTCGGTTTTCCGTTCCAGTTTTCGCTCCGGTTTTCGCTCCGGGTTTTGATCTGGTTTTCGATCCGGTTTTCCGTTCCGGTTTTCTTTTCGGTTTCCGTTCCAGTTTTCGTTCATTAAAAAAATATAAATAAATAAATAAAAATCAAATAAAGTAAAATAAAATAAAAAATAAAATATAATAAAAAAAAATAATAAAAAAATCCCGGTTTACGTCCCAGTTTTCGTCCGGGTTTCCGTTCCGGTTTTCGTTCCGATTTTCGATCCGGTTTTCCGTTCCGGTTTTTGTTCCGGTTTTCGTTCCAGTTTTCGTTCATAAAAAAAATAAAAAAAGATAACACAAAAAAAATAAAAAATAATAATAAATAAATAAAATAAAATAAAAAAAATAAAATATAATAAAAAAAATAAAATAAAATGTTAAAATTAAAAAATCCCGGTTTTCGTCCCGGTTTTCGTACTGGTTTTCGTCCCGGTTTTCGTTTCGGTTTTCGATCAGGTTTTCGTTCCGGTTTCGATCATAAAACAAAAAATAATAAAATATATAAATAAAAAAAATCAAATAAAATAAATACAAAAAAAATAAAAAAAAAATAAAAAAAAAAATAATAAAAATAAAATAAAAAAAATAAAATTAAATAATAGAATAAGAAAGTAATAAGAA
Organism: Arma custos; assembly: GCA_037127475.1. NCBI lineage: Eukaryota > Metazoa > Arthropoda > Insecta > Hemiptera > Pentatomidae > Arma > Arma custos. Next base: position 98,809,001 of record CM073761.1, read on the forward strand.
AATCCCGGTTTTTGTTCATAAAGAAAAAAAATATAATAAAAAAATAAAATAAAATATTAAAATTAAAAAATTATAAAAAATCGAGGCTTACGGGTTTTCGTCCTGGTTTTCGTCCCGGTTTTTGTTTCGGGTTTCTATCCGGTTTTCGTACCTGTTTCCCGTTCCGGATTTTTTTCCGGTTTTCGTCCCAATTTTCGTCCCGGTTTTCTTCCTGGTTTTCGTCCCGGTTTTCGTTCTGGTTTTCGTCCCGGTTTTCGTTTCGGTTTTCGATCTGGTTTTCGTTCCGGGTTTCGTTCCGGTTTCGATCATAAATAAAAAATAATAAAAAATCGAGGTTTACGTCCCGGTTTTCGTCCGCGTTTTCGTCCCGGTTTTCGTCCTGGTTTTCGTCCTGGTTTTCGTCCCGGTTTTTGTTTCGGTTTTCGATCCGGTTTTCGTTCCTGTTTTCCGTTCCGGGTTTCATTCCGGTTTTCGGCCCAATTTTCGTCCCGGTTTTCTCCCTAGTTTTCGTCCCGGTTTTCTTTTTTCTTTTCGTCCCGGTTTTCGTTTCGGTTTTCGATCTGGTTTTCGTTCCGGGTTTCGCTCCAGTTTCGATCATAAAAAAAATATATAAATAAAAAAATCAAATAAAAAAAATACAAAATAAATAAAAAAATAAAATAAATAATAGAATAAGAAAATCCCGGTTTTTGTTCATAAAGAAAATAAAATATAATAAAAAAATAAAATAAAATATTAAAATTAAAAATAATAAAATATCGAGGTTTACGTCCCGGTTTTCGTCCTCGGTTTAGTCCCGGTTTTCGTCCTGGTTTTCGTCCCGGTTTTTGTTTCGGGTTTCTATCCTGTTTTCGTACCTGTTTCCCGTTCCGGATTTTTTTCCAGTTTTCGTCCCAATTTTCGTCCCAGTTTTCTTCCTGGTTTTCGTCCCGGTTTTCGTTCTGGTTTTCGTCCCGGTTTTCGTTTCGGTTTTCGATCTGGTTTTCGTTCCGGGTTTCGTTCCGGTTTTGATCATAAATAAAAAATAATAAAAAAATCGAGATTTACGTCCCGGTTTTCGTCCGCGTTTTCGTCCCGGTTTTCGTCCTGGTTTTCGTCCCGGTTTTCGTCCTGGTTTTCGTCCCGGTTTTTGTTTCGGGTTTCTATCCGGTTTTCGTACCTGTTTCCCGTTCCAGATTTTTTCCGGTTTTCGTCCCAATTTTCGTCCCGGTTTTCTTCCTGGTTTTCGTCCCGGTTTTCGTTCTAGTTTTCGTCCCGGTTTTCGTTTCGGTTTTCGATCTGGTTTTCGTTCCGGGTTTCGTTCCGGTTTCGATCATAAATAAAAAATCGAGGTTTACGTCCCGGTTTTCGTCCGCGTTTTCGTCCCGGTTTTCGTCCTGGTATTCGTCCCGGTTTTTGTTTCGGTTTTCGATCCGGTTTTCGTTCCTGTTTTCCGTTCCGGGTTTCGTTCCGGTTTTCGGCCCAATTTTCGTCCCGGTTTTCTTTTTTGTTTTCGTCCCGGTTTTCGTTTCGGTTTTCGATCTGGTTTTCGTTCCGGGTTTCGCTCCGGTTTCGATCATAAAAAAAAATATATAAATAAAAAAATACAAAATAAATAAAAAAATAAAATAAATAATAGAATAAGAAAATCCCGGTTTTTGTTCATAAAGAAAATAAAATATAATAAAAACATAAAATAAAATATTAAAATTAAAAATAATAAAATATCGAGGTTTACGTCCCGGTTTTCGTCCTCGGTTTAGTCCCGGTTTTCGTCCTGGTTTTCGTCCCGGTTTTTGTTTCGGGTTTCTATCCAGTTTTCGTACCTGTTTCCCGTTCCAGATTTTTTCCGGTTTTCGTCCCAATTTTCGTCCCGGTTTTCTTCCTGGTTTTCGTCCCGGTTTTCGTTCTGGTTTTCGTCCCGGTTTTCGTTTCGGTTTTCGATCTGGTTTTCGTTCCGGTTTCGATCATAAATAAAAATAAAATAAAATATATAAATAAAAAAAATCAAATAAAATAAATACAAAATAAATAAAAATAAGATAAAATAAAAAAAAAAATAAAATAAAATTAAATAATAGAATAAGAAAATCCCGGTTTTTGTTCATAAAGAAAATAAAATATAATAAAAAAATAAAATAAAATATTAAAACTAAAAAATAATAAAAAATCGAGGTACGTCCCGGTTTTCGTCCTAGTTTTCGTCCCGGTTTTCTTTTTTGTTTTCGTCCCGGTTTTCGTTTCGGTTTTCGATCTGGTTTTCGTTCCGGGTTTCGCTCCGGTTTCGATCATAAAAAAAAATATATAAATAAAAAAATACAAAATAAATAAAAAAATAAAATAAATAATAGAATAAGAAAATCCCGGTTTTTGTTCATAAAGAAAATAAAATATAATAAAAACATAAAATAAAATATTAAAATTAAAAATAATAAAATATCGAGGTTTACGTCCCGGTTTTCGTCCTCGGTTTAGTCCCGGTTTTCGTCCTGGTTTTCGTCCCGGTTTTTGTTTCGGGTTTCTATCCAGTTTTCGTACCTGTTTCCCGTTCCAGATTTTTTCCGGTTTTCGTCCCAATTTTCGTCCCGGTTTTCTTCCTGGTTTTCGTCCCGGTTTTCGTTCTGGTTTTCGTCCCGGTTTTCGTTTCGGTTTTCGATCTGGTTTTCGTTCCGGGTTTCGTTCCGGTTTCGATCATAAATAAAAATAAAATAAAATATATAAATAAAAAAAATCAAATAAAATAAATACAAAATAAATAAAAATAAGATAAAAAAAAAAAAAAAAATAAAATAAAATTAAATAATAGAATAAGAAAATCCCGGTTTTTGTTCATAAAGAAAATAAAATATAATAAAAAAATAAAATAAAATATTAAAACTAAAAAATAATAAAAAATCGAGGTACGTCCCGGTTTTCGTCCTAGTTTTCGTCCCGGTTTTCGTTCTGGTTTTCGTTCCGGGTTTTCGTTCCGGTTTTCGTCCATAAAAAAAATATATAAATAAATAAAAATAAAATAAAATAAATACAAAATAAAATAATAAAATAAAAAAATAAAATAATAAAACAAAAAGATAATAAAAAATCCCGTTCCGGTTTTCCGTTCAGGTTTTCGTTCCGGTTTTCGATCCGGTTTTCCATTCCGGTTTTTGTTCCGGTTTTCGATCCGGGTTTCGTTCCTGTTTTCCGTTCCGGGGTTTGTTCCGGTTTTCGACCTCGTTTTTTGTCCCGGTTTTCGTCCTGTTTTTCGTCCCAGTTTTCGTCCTGGTTTTCGTCCCGGTTTTTGTTTCGGTTTTCGATGCGGTTTTCGTTCCGGTTTTCCGTTCCGGGTTTTCGTTCCGGTTTTCGTCCATAAAAAAAATATATAAATAAATAAAAATAAAATAAAATAAATACATAATAAAATAATAAAATAAAAAAATAAAATAATAAAACAAAAAGATAATAAAAAATCCCGATTTTCGTTCCGGTTTTCCGTTCAGGTTTTCGTTCCGGTTTTCGATCCGGTTTTCCATTCCGGTTTTTGTTCCGGTTTTCGATCCGGGTTTCGTTCCTGTTTTCCGTTCCGGGGTTTGTTCCGGTTTTCGACCTCGTTTTTGTCCCGGTTTTCGTCCTGTTTTTCGTCCCAGTTTTCGTCCTGGTTTTCGTCCCGGTTTTTGTTTCGGTTTTCGATGCGGTTTTCGTTCCGGTTTTCCGTTCCGGGTTTTCGTTCCGGTTTTCGTCCATAAAAAAATATATAAATAAATAAAAATAAAATAAAATAAATACATAATAAAATAATAAAATAAAAAAATAAAATAATAAAACAAAAAGATAATAAAAAATCCCGATTTTCGTTCCGGTTTTCCGTTCAGGTTTTCGTTCCGGTTTTCGATCCGGTTTTCCATTCCGGTTTTTGTTCCGGTTTTCGATCCGGGTTTCGTTCCTGTTTTCCGTTCCGGGTTTTGTTCCGGTTTTCGACCTCGTTTTGTCCCGGTTTTCGTCCTGTTTTTCGTCCCGGTTTTCGTCCTGGTTTTCGTCCCGGTTTTCGTCCCGGTTTTTAATTCGGTTTTCGATCCGGTTTTCGTTCCTGTTTTCCGTTCCGGGTTTTGTTACGGTTTCGTCCTGGTTTTCGACCCGGTTTTTGTTCCGGTTTCGTTCTGGTTCTCGTCCCGGTTTTCGTTTCGGTTTTCGATCTGGTTTTCGTTCCGGTTTCGATCATAAATAAAAATAAAATAAAATATATAAATAAAAAAATCAATTAAAATAAATACAAAATAAATAAAAATAAGATAAAATAAAATAAAAAAGAATAAAAAAATAAAATTAAATAATAGAATAAGAAAATCTCGGTTTTTGTTCATAAAGAAAATAAAATATAATAAAAAAATAAAATAAAATATTAAAATTAAAAATAATAAAATATCGAGGTTTACGTCCCGCTTTTCGTCCTCGTTTTAGTCCCGGTTTTCGTCCTGGTTTTCGTCCCGGTTTTTGTTTCGGGTTTCGATCCGGTTTTCGTACCTGTTTCCCGTTCCGGGGTTTTTTCCGGTTTTCGTCCCAATTTTCGTCCCGGTTTTCTTCCTGGTTTTCGTCCCGGTTTCGTTCTGGTTTTCGTCCCGGTTTTCGTTTCGGTTTTCGATCTGGTTTTCGTTCCGGGTTTCGTTCCGGTTTCGATCATAAATAAAAAAAAATAAAAAATCGAGGTTTACGTCCCGGTTTTCGTCCGCGTTTTCGTCCCGGTTTTCGTCCTGGTATTCGTCCCGGTTTTTGTTTCGGTTTTCGATCCGGTTTTCGTTCCTGTTTTCGGCCCAATTTTCGTCCCGGTTTTCATCCTAGTTTTCGTCCCGGTTTTCTTTTTTGTTTTCGTCCCGGTTTTCGTTTCGGTTTTCGATCTGGTTTTCGTTCCGGGTTTCGCTCCGGTTTCGATCATAAAAAAAAATATATAAATAAAAAAACAAATAAAAAAATACAAAATAAATTAAAAAATAAAATAAATAATAGAATAAGAAAATCCCGGTTTTTGTTCATAAAGAAAATAAAATATAATAAAAACATAAAATAAAATATTAAAATTAAAAATAATAAAATATCGAGGTTTACGTCCCGGTTTTCGTCCTCGGTTTAGTCCCGGTTTTCGTCCTGGTTTTCGTCCCGGTTTTTGTTTCGGGTTTCTATCCGGTTTTCGTACCTGTTTCCCGTTCCAGATTTTTTCCGGTTTTCGTCCCAATTTTCGTCCCGGTTTTCTTCCTGGTTTTCGTCCCGGTTTTCGTTCTGGTTTTCGTCCCGGTTTTCGTTTCGGTTTTCGATCTGGTGTTCGTTCCGTGTTTCGTTCCGGTTTCGATCATAAATAAAAATAAAATAAAATATATAAATAAAAAAAATCAAATAAAATAAATACAAAATAAATAAAAATAAGATAAAATAAAAAAAAAAAAAAAAAAAATTAAATAATAGAATAAGAAAATCCCGGTTTTTTTTCATAAAGAAAATAAAATATAATTAAAAAATAAAATAAAATATTAAAACTAAAAAATAATAAAAAATCGAGGTACGTCCCGGTTTTCGTCCTAGTTTTCGTCCCGGTTTTCGTTCTGGTTTTCGTCCCGGTTTTTGTTTCGGTTTTCGATGCGGTTTTCGTTCCGGTTTTCCGTTCCGGGTTTTCGTTCCGGTTTTCGTTCCGGTTTTCGTCCATAAAAAAAATATATAAATAAATAAAAATAAAATAAAATAAATACAAAATAAAATAATAAAATAAAAAAATAAAATAAAATAAAATAATAAAACAAAAAGATAATGAAAAATCCCGATTTTCGATCCGGTTTTCCGTTCAGGTTTTCGTCCCGGTTTTCGATCCGGTTTTCCATTCCGGTTTTTGTTCCGATTTTCGATCCGGGTTTCGTTCCTGTTTTCCGTTCCGGGTTTTGTTCCGGTTTTCGACCTCGTTTTTGTCCCTGTTTTCGTCCTGTTTTTCGTCCCGCATTTCGTCCTGGTTTTCGTCCCGGTTTTCGTCCCGGTTTTTAATTCGGTTTTCGATCCGGTTTTCGTTCCTGTTTTCCGTTCCGGGTTTTGTTACGGTTTCGTCCCTAATTTCGTCCCGGTTTTCTTCCTTGTTTTCGTCCTGGTTCTCGTCCCGGTTTTCGTTTCGGTTTTCGATCTGGTTTTCGTTCCGGTTTAGATCATAAATAAAAATAAAATAAAATATATAAATAAAAAAATCAAATAAAATAAATACAAAATAAATAAAAATAAGATAAAATAAAATAAAAAAGAATAAAAAAATAAAATTAAATAATAGAATAAGAAAATCTCGGTTTTTGTTCATAAAGAAAATAAAATATAATAAAAAAATAAAATAGAATATTAAAATTAAAAATAATAAAATATCGAGGTTTACGTCCCGGTTTTCGTCCTCTTTTTAGTCCCGGTTTTCGTCCTGGTTTTCGTCCCGGTTTTTGTTTCGGGTTTCGATCCGGTTTTCGTACCTGTTTCCCGTTCCGGGGTTTTTTCCGGTTTTCGTCCCAATTTTCGTCCCGGTTTTCTTCCTGGTTTTCGTCCCGGTTTTCGTTCTGGTTTTCGTCCCGGTTTTCGTTTCGGTTTTCGATCTGGTTTTCGTTCCGGGTTTCGTTCCGGTTTCGATCATAAATAAAAAATAATAAAAAAATCGAGGTATGCGTCCCGGTTTTCGTCCTCGGTTTAGTCCCGGTTTTCGTCCTGGTTTTCGTCCCGTTTTTTGTTTCGGGTTTCTATCCGGTTTTCGTACCTGTTTCCCGTTCCAGATTTTTCCGGTTTTCGTCCCAATTTTCGTCCCGGTTTTCTTTTTTGTTTTCGTCCCGGTTTTCGTTTCGGTTTTCGATCTGGTTTTCGTTCCGGGTTTCGCTCCGGTTTCGATCATAAAAAAAAATATATAAATAAAAAAACAAATAAAAAAAATACAAAATAAATTAAAAAATAAAATAAATAATAGAATAAGAAAATCCCGGTTTTTGTTCATAAAGAAAATAAAATATAATAAAAACATAAAATAAAATATTAAAATTAAAAATAATAAAATATCGAGGTTTACGTCCCGGTTTTCGTCCTCGGTTTAGTCCCGGTTTTCGTCCTGGTTTTCGTCCCGGTTTTTGTTTCGGGTTTCTATCCGGTTTTCGTACCTGTTTCCCGTTCCAGATTTTTTCCGGTTTTCGTCCCAATTTTCGTCCCGGTTTTCTTCCTGGTTTTCGTCCCGGTTTTCGTTCTGGTTTTCGTCCCGGTTTTCGTTTCGGTTTTCGATCTGGTGTTCGTTCCGTGTTTCGTTCCGGTTTCGATCATAAATAAAAATAAAATAAAATATATAAATAAAAAAAATCAAATAAAATAAATACAAAATAAATAAAAATAAGATAAAATAAAAAAAAAAAAAAAAAAAAATTAAATAATAGAATAAGAAAATCCCGGTTTTTTTTCATAAAGAAAATAAAATATAATTAAAAAATAAAATAAAATATTAAAACTAAAAAATAATAAAAAATCGAGGTACGTCCCGGTTTTCGTCCTAGTTTTCGTCCCGGTTTTCGTTCTGGTTTTCGTCCCGGTTTTTGTTTCGGTTTTCGATGCGGTTTTCGTTCCGGTTTTCCGTTCCGGGTTTTCGTTCCGGTTTTCGTTCCGGTTTTCGTCCATAAAAAAAATATATAAATAAATAAAAATAAAATAAAATAAATACAAAATAAAATAATAAAATAAAAAAATAAAATAAAATAAAATAATAAAACAAAAAGATAATGAAAAATCCCGATTTTCGATCCGGTTTTCCGTTCAGGTTTTCGTCCCGGTTTTCGATCCGGTTTTCCATTCCGGTTTTTGTTCCGATTTTCGATCCGGGTTTCGTTCCTGTTTTCCGTTCCGGGTTTTGTTCCGGTTTTCGACCTCGTTTTTGTCCCTGTTTTCGTCCTGTTTTTCGTCCCGCATTTCGTCCTGGTTTTCGTCCCGGTTTTCGTCCCGGTTTTTAATTCGGTTTTCGATCCGGTTTTCGTTCCTGTTTTCCGTTCCGGGTTTTGTTACGGTTTCGTCCCTAATTTCGTCCCGGTTTTCTTCCTTGTTTTCGTCCTGGTTCTCGTCCCGGTTTTCGTTTCGGTTTTCGATCTGGTTTTCGTTCCGGTTTAGATCATAAATAAAAATAAAATAAAATATATAAATAAAAAAATCAAATAAAATAAATACAAAATAAATAAAAATAAGATAAAATAAAATAAAAAAGAATAAAAAAATAAAATTAAATAATAGAATAAGAAAATCTCGGTTTTTGTTCATAAAGAAAATAAAATATAATAAAAAAATAAAATAGAATATTAAAATTAAAAATAATAAAATATCGAGGTTTACGTCCCGGTTTTCGTCCTCTTTTTAGTCCCGGTTTTCGTCCTGGTTTTCGTCCCGGTTTTTGTTTCGGGTTTCGATCCGGTTTTCGTACCTGTTTCCCGTTCCGGGTTTTTTTCCGGTTTTCGTCCCAATTTTCGTCCCGGTTTTCTTCCTGGTTTTCGTCCCGGTTTTCGTTCTGGTTTTCGTCCCGGTTTTCGTTTCGGTTTTCGATCTGGTTTTCGTTCCGGGTTTCGTTCCGGTTTCGATCATAAATAAAAAATAATAAAAAAATCGAGGTATGCGTCCCGGTTTTCGTCCTCGGTTTAGTCCCGGTTTTCGTCCTGGTTTTCGTCCCGTTTTTTGTTTCGGGTTTCTATCCGGTTTTCGTACCTGTTTCCCGTTCCAGATTTTTCCGGTTTTCGTCCCAATTTTCGTCCCGGTTTTCTCCCTAGTTTTCGTCCCGGTTTTCTTTTTTGTTTTCGTCCCGGTTTTCGTTTCGGTTTTCGATCTGGTTTTCGTTCCGGGTTTCGCTCCGGTTTCGATCATAAAAAAAAATATATAAATAAAAAAACAAATAAAAAAAATACAAAATAAATTAAAAAATAAAATAAATAATAGAATAAGAAAATCCCGGTTTTTGTTCATAAAGAAAATAAAATATAATAAAAACATAAAATAAAATATTAAAATTAAAAATAATAAAATATCGAGGTTTACGTCCCGGTTTTCGTCCTCGGTTTAGTCCCGGTTTTCGTCCTGGTTTTCGTCCCGGTTTTTGTTTCGGGTTTCTATCCGGTTTTCGTACCTGTTTCCCGTTCCAGATTTTTTCCGGTTTTCGTCCCAATTTTCGTCCCGGTTTTCTTCCTGGTTTTCGTCCCGGTTTTCGTTCTGGTTTTCGTCCCGGTTTTCGTTTCGGTTTTCGATCTGGTGTTCGTTCCGGGTTTCGTTCCGGTTTCGATCATAAATAAAAATAAAATAAAATATATAAATAAAAAAAAAATCAAATAAAATAAATACAAAATAAATAAAAATAAGATAAAATAAAAAAATAAAAAAATTAAATTAAATAATAGAATAAGAAAATCCCGGTTTTTGTTCATAAAGAAAATAAAATATAATAAAAAAATAAAATAAAATATTAAAACTAAAAAATAATAAAAAATCGAGGTACGTCCCGGTTTTCGTCCTAGTTTTCGTCCCGGTTTTCGTTCTGGTTTTCGTCCCGGTTTTTGTTTCGGTTTTCGATCCGGTTTTCGTTCCGGTTTTCCTTTCCGGGTTTTCGTTCCGGTTTTCGTTCCGGTTTTCGTCCATAAAAAAAATATATAAATAAATAAAAATAAAATAAAATAAATACAAAATAAAATAATAAAATAAAATAAAATAATAAAACAAAAAGATAATAAAAAATCCCGATTTTCGTTCCGGTTTTCCGTTCAGGTTTTCGTTCCGGTTTTCGATCCGGTTTTCCATTCCGGTTTTTGTTCCGGTTTTCGATCCGGTTTTCGTTCCTGTTTTCCGTTCCGGGTTTTGTTCCGGTTTTCGACCTCGTTTTTGTCCCGGTTTTCGTCCCGGTTTTTGTTTCGGTTTTCGTTCTGGTTCTCGTCCCGGTTTTTGTTTCGGTTTTCGATCTGGTTTTCGTTCCGGTTTCGATCATAAATAAAAATAAACTAAAATATATAAATAAAAAAATCAATTAAAATAAATACAAAATAAATAAAAATAAGATAAAATAAAATAAAAAAGAATAAAAAAATAAAATTAAATAATAGAATAAGAAAATCCCGGTTTTTGTTCATAAAGAAAATAAAATATAATAAAAAAATAAAATAAAATATTAAAATTAAAAATAATAAAATATCGAGGTTTACGTCCCGGTTTTCGTCCTCGGTTTAGTCCCGGTTTTCGTCGTGGTTTTCGTCCCGGTTTTTGTTTCGGGTTTCTATCCGGTTTTCGTACCTGTTTCCCGTCCCGGATTTTTTTTCCGGTTTTCGTCCCAATTTTCGTCCCGGTTTTTTCCTGGTTTTCGTCCCGGTATTCTTTTTTGTTTTCGTCCCGGTTTTCGTTTCGGTTTTCGATCTGGTTTTCGTTCCGGGTTTCGCTCCGGTTTCGATCATAAAAAAAAATATATAAATAAAAAAATCAAATAAAATAAATACAAAATAAATAAAAATAAGATAAAATCAAATAAAAAAAATAAAAAAATAAAATTAAATAATAGAATAAGAAAATCACGGTTTTTGTTCATAAAGAAAATAAAATATAATAAAAAAATAAAATAAAATATTAAAACTAAAAAATAATAAAAAATCGAGGTACGTCCCGGTTTTCGTCCTAGTTTTCGTCCCGGTTTTCGTCCTGGTTTTCGTCCCGGTTTTTGTTTCGGTTTTCGATGCGGTTTTCGTTCCGGTTTTCTGTTCCGGGTTTTCGTTCCGGTTTTCGTTCCGGTTTTCGTCCATAAAAAAAATATATAAATAAATAAAAATAAAATAAAATAAATACAAAATAAAATAATAAAATAAAAAAATAAGATAATAAAAAATCCCGATTTTCGATCCGGTTTTCCGTTCAGATTTTCGTTCCGGTTTTCGATCCGGTTTTCCATTCCGGTTTTTGTTCCGATTTTCGATCCGGGTTTCGTTCCTGTTTTCCGTTCCGGGTTTTGTTCCGGTTTTCGACCTCGTTTTTGTCCCGGTTTTCGTCCTGTTTTTCGTCCCGGTTTTCTTCCTGTTTTTCGTCCCGGTTTTCGTCCTGGTTTTCGTCCCGGTTTTCGTCCCGGTTTTCGTCCCGGTTTTTAATTCGGTTTTCGATCCGGTTTTCCGTTCCGGGTTTCGTTCCGGTTTCGATCATAAATAAAAAATATTAAAAAATCGAGGTTTACGTCCCGGTTTTCGTCCGCGTTTTCGTCCCGGTTTTCGTCCTGGTATTCGTCCCGGTTTTCGTTTCGGTTTTCGATCTGGTTTTCGTTCCGGGTTTCGCTCCGGTTTCGATCATAAAAAAAAATATATAAATAAAAAAAATACAAAATAAATAAAAAAATAAAATAAATAATAGAATGAGAAAATCCCGGTTTTTGTTCATAAAGAAAATAAAATATAATAAAAACATAAAATAAAATATTAAAATTAAAAATAATAAAATATCGAGGTTTACGTCCCGGTTTTCGTCCTCGGTTTAGTCCCGGTTTTCGTCCTGGTTTTTGTCCCGGTTTTTGTTTCGGGTTTCTATCCAGTTTTCGTACCTGTTTCCCGTTCCAGATTTTTTCCGGTTTTCGTCCCAATTTTCGTCCCGGTTTTCTTCCTGGTTTTCGTCCCGGTTTTCGTTCTGGTTTTCGTCCCGGTTTTCGTTTCGGTTTTCGATCTGGTTTTCGTTCCGGTTTCGATCATAAATAAAAATAAAATAAAATATATAAATAAAAAAAATCAAATAAAATAAATACAAAATAAATAAAAATAAGATAAAATAAAAAAAAAAATAAAATAAAATTAAATAATAGAATAAGAAAATCCCGGTTTTTGTTCATAAAGAAAATAAAATATAATAAAAAAATAAAATAAAATATTAAAACTAAAAAATAATAAAAAATCGAGGTACGTCCCGGTTTTCGTCCTAGTTTTCGTCCCGGTTTTCTTTTTTGTTTTCGTCCCGGTTTTCGTTTCGGTTTTCGATCTGGTTTTCGTTCCGGGTTTCGCTCCGGTTTCGATCATAAAAAAAAATATATAAATAAAAAAATACAAAATAAATAAAAAAATAAAATAAATAATAGAATAAGAAAATCCCGGTTTTTGTTCATAAAGAAAATAAAATATAATAAAAACATAAAATAAAATATTAAAATTAAAAATAATAAAATATCGAGGTTTACGTCCCGGTTTTCGTCCTCGGTTTAGTCCCGGTTTTCGTCCTGGTTTTCGTCCCGGTTTTTGTTTCGGGTTTCTATCCGGTTTTCGTACCTGTTTCCCGTTCCAGATTTTTCCGGTTTTCGTCCCAATTTTCGTCCCGGTTTTCTTCCTGGTTTTCGTCCCGGTTTTCGTTCTGGTTTTCGTCCCGGTTTTCGTTTCGGTTTTCGATCTGGTGTTCGTTCCGGGTTTCGTTCCGGTTTCGATCATAAATAAAAATAAAATAAAATATATAAATAAAAATGATCAAATAAAATAAATACAAAATAAATAAAAATAAGATAAAATAAAAAAAAAAAAAAAAAGAATTAAATAATAGAATAAGAAAATCCCGGTTTTTGTTCATAAAGAAAATAAAATATAATAAAAAAATAAAATAAAATATTAAAACTAAAAAATACTAAAAAATCGAGATACGTCCCGGTTTTCGTCCTAGTTTTCGTCCAGGTTTTCGTTCTGGTTTTCGTCCCGGTTTTTGTTTAGGTTTTCGATGCGGTTTTCGTTCCGGTTTTCCGTTCCGGGTTTTCGTTCCGGTTTTCGTCCATAAAAAAAATATATAAATAAATAAAAATAAAATAAAATAAATACAAAATAAAATAATAAAATAAAAAAATAAAATAATAAAACAAAAAGATAATAAAAAATCCCGATTTTCGTTCCGGTTTTCCGTTCAGGTTTTCGTTCCGGTTTTCGATCCGGTTTTCCATTCCGGTTTTTGTTCCGGTTTTCGATCCGGGTTTCGTTCCTGTTTTCCGTTCCGGGTTTTGTTCCGGTTTTCGACCTCGTTTTTGTCCCGGTTTTCGTCCCGGTTTTTGTTTCGGTTTTCGTTCTGGTTCTCGTCCCGGTTTTCGTTTCGGCTTTCGATCTGGTTTTCGTTCCGGTTTCGATCATAAATAAAAATAAAATGAAATATATAAATAAAAAAAATGAAATAAAATAAATACAAAATAAATAAAAATAAGATAAAATCAAAAAAAAAAAATAAATAAAATTAAATAATAGAATAAGAAAATCCCGGTTTTTGTTCATAAAGAAAATAAAATATAATAAAAAAATAAAATAAAATATTAAAACTAAAAATAATAAAAAATCGAGGTACGTCCCGGTTTTCGTCCTAGTTTTCGTCCCGGTTTTCGTTCTGGTTTTCGTCCCGGTTTTTGTTTCGGTTTTCGATGCGGTTTTCGTTCCGGTTTTCCGTTCCGGGTTTTCGTTCCGGTTTTCGTTCCGGTTTTCGTCCATAAAAAAATATATAAATAAATAAAAATAAAATAAAATAAATACAAAATAAAATAATAAAATAAAAAAATAAAATAATAAAACAAAAAGATAATAAAAAATCCCGATTTTCGTTCCGGTTTTCCGTTCAGGTTTTCGTTCCGGTTTTCGATCCGGTTTTTGTTCCGGTTTTCGATCCGGGTTTCGTTCCTGTTTTCCGTTCCGGGTTTTGTTCCGGTTTTCGACCTCGATTTGTCCCGGTTTTCGTCCTGTTTTTCGTCCCGGTTTTCGTCCCGGTTTTTAATTCGGTTTTCGATCCGGTTTTCGTTCCTGTTTTCCGTTCCGGGTTTTGTTACGGTTTCGTCCTGGTTTTCGTCCCGGTTTTTGTTTCGGTTTTCGTTCTGGTTCTCGTCCCGGTTTTCGTTTCGGTTTTCGATCTGGTTTTCGTTCCGGTTTCGATCATAAATAAAAATAAAATAAAATATATAAATAAAAAAATCAATTAAAATAAATACAAAATAAATAAAAATAAGATAAAATAAAATAAAACAGAATAAAAAAATAAAATTAAATAATAGAATAAGAAAATCCCGGTTTTTGTTCATAAAGAAAATAAAATATAATAAAAAAATAAAATAAAATATTAAAATTAAAAATAATAAAATATCGAGGTTTACGTCCCTGTTTTCGTCCTCGGTTTAGTCCCGGTTTTGGTCGTGGTTTTCGTCCCGGTTTTTGTTTCGGGTTTCTATCCGGTTTTCGTACCTGTTTCCCGTCCCGGATTTTTTTCCCGGTTTTCGTCCCAATTTTTGTCCCAATTTTCGTCCTGGTTTTTCCTGGTTTTCGTCCCGGTTTTCGTTCTGGTTTTCGTCCCGGTTTTCGTTTCGGTATTCGATCTGGTTTTCGTTCCGGGTTTCGTTCCGGTTTCGATCATAAATAAAAATAAAATAAAATATATAAATAAAAAAAATCAAATAAAATAAATACAAAATAAATAAAAATAAGATAAAATCAAAAAAAAAAATAAATAAAATTAAATAATAGAATAAGAAAATCCCGGTTTTTGTTCATAAAGAAAATAAAATATAATAAAAAAATAAAATAAAATATTAAAACTAAAAAATAATAAAAAATCGAGGTACGTCCCGGTTTTCGTCCTAGTTTTCGTCCCGGTTTTCGTCCTGGTTTTCGTCCCGGTTTTTGTTTCGGTTTTCGATGCGGTTTTCGTTCCGGTTTTCCGTTCCGGGTTTTCGTTCCGGTTTTCGTTCCGGTTTTCGTCCATGAAAAAAATATATAAATAAATAAAAATAAAATAAAATAAATACAAAATAAAATAATAAAATAAAATAAAATAATAAAACAAAAAGATAATAAAAAATCCCGATTTTCGTTCCGGTTTTCCGTTCAGGTTTTCGTTCCGGTTTTCGATCCGGTTTTCGATCCGGGTTTCGTTCCTGTTTCCATTCTGGTTTTTGTTCCGGTTTTCGATCCGGGTTTCGTTCCTGTTTTCCGTTCCGGGTTTTGTTCCGGTTTTCGACCTCGTTTTTGTCCCGGTTTTCGTCCTGTGTTTCGTCCCGGTTTTCGTCCTGGTTTTCGTCCCGGTTTTCGTCCCGGTTTTTAATTCGGTTTTCGATCCGGTTTTCGTTCCTGTTTTCCGTTCCGGGTTTTGTTACGGTTTCGTCCTGGTTTTCGTCCCGGTTTTCGTTCCGGTTTTGATCATAAATAAAAATAAAATAAAATATATAAATAAAAAAATCAATTAAAATAAATACAAAATAAATAAAAATAAGATAAAATAAAATAAAAAAGAATAAAAAAATAAAATTAAATAATAGAATAAGAAAATCCCGGTTTTTGTTCATAAAGAAAATAAAATATAATAAAAAAATAAAATAAAATATTAAAATTAAAAATAATAAAATATCGAGGTTTACGTCCCTGTTTTCGTCCTCGGTTTAGTCCCGGTTTTCGTCGTGGTTTTCGTCCCGGTTTTTGTTTCGGGTTTCTATCCGGTTTTCGTACCTGTTTCCCGTCCCGGATTTTTTTCCCGGTTTTCGTCCCAATTTTTGTCCCAATTTTCGTCCTGGTTTTTTCCTGGTTTTCGTCCCGGTTTTCGTTCTGGTTTTCGTCCCGGTTTTCGTTTCGTTATTCGATCTGGTTTTCGTTCCGGGTTTCGTTCCGGTTTCGATCATAAATAAAAATAAAATAAAATATATAAATAAAAAAAATCAAATAAAATAAATACAAAATAAATAAAAATAAGATAAAATAAAAAAAAAAAATAAATAAAATTAAATAATAGAATAAGAAAATCCCGGTTTTTGTTCATAAAGAAAATAAAATATAATAAAAAAATAAAATAAAATATTAAAACTAAAAAATAATAAAAAATCGAGGTACGTCCCGGTTTTCGTCCTAGTTTTCGTCCCGGTTTTCGTCCTGGTTTTCGTCCCGGTTTTTGTTTCGGTTTTCGATGCGGTTTTCGTTCCTGTTTTCCGTTCCGGGTTTTGTTACGGTTTCGTCCTGGTTTTCGTCCCGGTTTTCGTTCCGGTTTCGATCATAAATAAAAATAAAATAAAATATATAAATAAAAAAATCAATTAAAATAAATACAAAATAAATAAAAATAAGATAAAATAAAATAAAAAAGAATAAAAAAATAAAATTATATAATAGAATAAGAAAATCCCGGTTTTTGTTCATAAAGAAAATAAAATATAATAAAAAAATAAAATAAAATATTAAAATTAAAAATAATAAAATATCGAGGTTTACGTCCCTGTTTTCGTCCTCGGTTTAGTCCCGGTTTTCGTAGTGGTTTTCGTCCCGGTTTTTGTTTCGGGTTTCTATCCGGTTTTCGTACCTGTTTCCCGTCCCGGATTTTTTCCCCGGTTTTCGTCCCAATTTTTGTCCCAATTTTCGTCCTGGTTTTTCCTGGTTTTCGTCCCGGTTTTCGTTCTGGTTTTCGTCCCGGTTTTCGTTTCGGTATTCGATCTGGTTTTCGTTCCGGGTTTCGTTCCGGTTTCGATCATAAATAAAAATAAAATAAAATATATAAATAAAAAAAATCAAATAAAATAAATACAAAATAAATAAAAATAAGATAAAATCAAAAAAAAAAAATAAATAACATTAAATAATAGAATAAGAAAATCCCGGTTTTTGTTCATAAAGAAAATAAAATATAATAAAAAAATAAATTAAAATATTAAAACTAAAAAATAATAAAAAATCGAGGTACGTCCCGGTTTTCGTCCTAGTTTTCGTCCCGGTTTTCGTCCCGGTTTTCGTCCCGGTTTTTGTTTCGGTTTTCGATGCGGTTTTCGTTCCGGTTTTCCGTTCCGGGTTTTCGTTCCGGTTTTCGTTCCGGTTTTCGTCCATAAAAAAAATATATAAATAAATAAAAATAAAATAAAATAAATACAAAATAAAATAATAAAATAAAATAAAATAATAAAACAAAAAGATAATAAAAAATCCCGATTTTCGTTCCGGTTTTCCGTTCAGGTTTTCGTTCCGGTTTTCGATCCGGTTTTCCATTCCGGTTTTTGTTCCGGTTTTCGATCCGGGTTTCGTTCCTGTTTTCCGTTCCGGGTTTTGTTCCGGTTTTCGACCTCGTTTTTGTCCCGGGTTTCGTCCTGTTTTTCGTCCCGGTTTTCGTCCTGGTTTTTGTCCCGGTTTTCGTCCCGGTTTTTAATTCGGTTTTCGATCCGGTTTTCGTTCCTGTTTTCCGTTCCGGGTTTTGTTACGGTTTCGTCCCTAATTCCGTCCCGGTTTTCTTCCTTGTTTTCGTCCTGGTTCTCGTCCCGGTTTTCGTTTCGGTATTCGTTCCGGGTTTCGTTCCGGTTTCGATCATAAATAAAAATAAAGTAAAATATATAAATAAAAAAATCAAATAAAATAAACACAAAATAAATAAAAATAAGATAAAATCAAATAAAAAAAAATTAAATTAAATAATAGAATAAGAAAATCCCGGTTTTTGTTCATAAAGAAAATAAAATATAATAAAAAAATAAAATAAAATATTGAAATTAAAAAAGTAATAAAAAATCGAGGTTTTCGTCCCGGTTTTCCTCCTGGTTTTCGTCCCGGTTTTTGTTTCGGTTTTCGATTCGGTTTTCGTTCCTGTTTTCCGTTCCGGGTTTCGTTCCGGTTTTCGGCCCAATTTTCGTCCCGGTTTTCACCCTAGTTTTCGTCCCGGTTTTTTTTGTTTTCGTCCCGGTTTTCGTTTCGGTTTTCGATCTGGTTTTCGTTCCGGGTTTCGCTCCGGTTTCGATCATAAAAAAATATATATAAATAAAAAAATCAAATAAAATAAATACAAAATAAATAAAAATAAGATAAAATCAAATAAAAAAAATAAAAAAAATAAAATTAAATAATAGAATAAGCAAATCACGGTTTTTGTTCGTAAAGAAAATAAAATATAATAAAAAAATAAAATAAAATATTAAAACTAAAAAATAATAAAAAATCGAGGTACGTCCCGGTTTTCGTCCTAGTTTTCGTCCCGGTTTTCGTTCTGGTTTTCGTCCCGGTTTTTGTTTCGGTTTTCGATGCGGTTTTCGTTCCGGTTTTCCGTTCCGGGTTTTCGTTCCGGTTTTCGTTCCGGTTTTCGTCCATAAAAAAAATATATAAATAAATAAAAATAAAATAAAATAAATACAAAATAAAATAATAAAATAAAAAAATAAAATAAAATAAAATAATAAAACAAAAAGATAATGAAAAATCCCGATTTTCGATCCGGTTTTCCGTTCAGGTTTTCGTCCCGGTTTTCGATCCGGTTTTCCATTCCGGTTTTTGTTCCGATTTTCGATCCGGGTTTCGTTCCTGTTTTCCGTTCCGGGTTTTGTTCCGGTTTTCGACCTCGTTTTTGTCCCTGTTTTCGTCCTGTTTTTCGTCCCGCATTTCGTCCTGGTTTTCGTCCCGGTTTTCGTCCCGGTTTTTAATTCGGTTTTCGATCCGGTTTTCGTTCCTGTTTTCCGTTCCGGGTTTTGTTACGGTTTCGTCCCTAATTTCGTCCCGGTTTTCTTCCTTGTTTTCGTCCTGGTTCTCGTCCCGGTTTTCGTTTCGGTTTTCGATCTGGTTTTCGTTCCGGTTTAGATCATAAATAAAAATAAAATAAAATATATAAATAAAAAAATCAAATAAAATAAATACAAAATAAATAAAAATAAGATAAAATAAAATAAAAAAGAATAAAAAAATAAAATTAAATAATAGAATAAGAAAATCTCGGTTTTTGTTCATAAAGAAAATAAAATATAATAAAAAAATAAAATAGAATATTAAAATTAAAAATAATAAAATATCGAGGTTTACGTCCCGGTTTTCGTCCTCTTTTTAGTCCCGGTTTTCGTCCTGGTTTTCGTCCCGGTTTTTGTTTCGGGTTTCGATCCGGTTTTCGTACCTGTTTCCCGTTCCGGGTTTTTTCCGGTTTTCGTCCCAATTTTCGTCCCGGTTTTCTTCCTGGTTTTCGTCCCGGTTTTCGTTCTGGTTTTCGTCCCGGTTTTCGTTTCGGTTTTCGATCTGGTTTTCGTTCCGGGTTTCGTTCCGGTTTCGATCATAAATAAAAAATAATAAAAAAATCGAGGTATGCGTCCCGGTTTTCGTCCTCGGTTTAGTCCCGGTTTTCGTCCTGGTTTTCGTCCCGTTTTTTGTTTCGGGTTTCTATCCGGTTTTCGTACCTGTTTCCCGTTCCAGATTTTTCCGGTTTTCGTCCCAATTTTCGTCCCGGTTTTCTTTTTTGTTTTCGTCCCGGTTTTCGTTTCGGTTTTCGATCTGGTTTTCGTTCCGGGTTTCGCTCCGGTTTCGATCATAAAAAAAAATATATAAATAAAAAAACAAATAAAAAAAATACAAAATAAATTAAAAAATAAAATAAATAATAGAATAAGAAAATCCCGGTTTTTGTTCATAAAGAAAATAAAATATAATAAAAACATAAAATAAAATATTAAAATTAAAAATAATAAAATATCGAGGTTTACGTCCC